>VZSE01015389.1:38908-492729 GCA_013398275.1 Promerops cafer | reverse complement strand
AAAAAAAAAGTAAAATTATCATAATCTTTAGTCCCAGAGATACAATTTGCATGTTAGAAAATTATGAATTCTAGAGTAACAGAAATTAGGTCTGTCCTTCACCTTTCACTTGGAATTTCACTCAGACTTCTGGCTTTTCCAATTTAAGGTACCAAGAACAGTTTTCAGTGTGACAACCATCAGAGCACAGAAATTTTCATGCTTGTTAATAACATCTTTTCATATTAATAAAAGGAAAAGTAAATTGAAGCTCATTGTGCCAGATGATTTTCTCATTTTGTGATCTCACTCCCTCATTTTCACCCTTCTTCTTCCTGTGTTTATTTAATACCTTTGCAGATCCAGACAGTACATATTGTTTGCAGAATATTTTCTTGAAATATTTGCCTGTCCAGAATATAGAGTAAGAAAACCATGATTGCAGATTGTTTTTCCTGGCAGCTACTGGAAGATGTGGAATAAAAAATAACGACAAATAAATCTTAGAATCTGAAAAAAAGAGTGAGGATGACTTTTAAAACTGCATACCAGGAAACACTATCTAAAAATGGAGGAAAACAGTTTAGAAAAGGAAATTAATCTTACCAAATTATAAATCCTCATAGAATTTTTACTGCTCTCTAACAAAAAATATGGTGTATTTGAGGACCAGCTGTGTCATTCTTACAATACAGTATGAGACCCATTAATCCTCTAGAAGACAACAAGCATCATGGTCTGCCCATTTCTCTGGAATTCTGTTTGGCAGGAATCAGATCTATTTTTACTCCATATTTGAACACTGTCTGTGCATCGTGGCCATAAATTCATGTCTTTTTGAGTCAAATTCCCTTTGGCTTCAGTAGCCACTTATTGGGCCACAAGTGAGGAAGGATTAACAAAGGATTTGTCAGAGATTAGTAATAGATCAGTCCATGTTGACTAGAGGTTTTGAAAGGTTTAAGTTCGCAAGAATAGGGGAGGATGGTGGAGAGTGACATTGAGAACATGGGCAGCATGCTGTCTGAGCATATCCACAGCAGCAGATAGTGTAATCTCATTTGCTGCATTAACTAACACAGGGAAAGTTGCTGAGAGGTACATCTGAGAAGAGGAACAGGAAAACAAAACGGTGTTACCAATGGATTCCACTGAAATTATAGTGGTGCTTTCTCCCACACAGGAGCACATCTCTGAGTTGTGGACTCATACACAAACAGAGTGTCCGCAGAAGAGTCCTCAGCCTAAGGCAGGTAAAGAGGTGGAAGAGAGCAGACACATATATGCTGTCTTGAGGTCTAATAGTGAGAGTGAACAGGAGCTCTCTGCATCATAGACTTGAACAAGTTAAAGGACTCATAGTCAAGAAAGCCAGAATAGCAACACCACTGGCATCTATTTCATCACAGGGACTGCAGCCTTTCCCTGAGCAGTGCCCTTTCTGAGTTGCAACATATTAAGTGTGTGGTTGGGAATTTCTCAGTCAATGCCAAAATACGGTATATTGGTCACTCTACTGAAGCTTTTGGCAAGTTTATAACTATTCTCACTGTTCTATGAGTTTAAACAATTTTAGTCAGAATTTAATTAGCTTCTTCTTTCAGACAGTAAATTTTGCTGTCTCTTCCTTTGATAGTTCCTCTGTTAGCAGACGTATTTCACTTACTACCATGGGTATTTCTTTGTGATACAAGTTAACCCCATAATGAAGGAACAGACCTCTGAAGTTGAAACTGAAACAGGAACTCTTTATCAAGGACACTTCCAGTGCTTCCTTTTCCACTTCCTTTTCTTCTTTGATACTGAGGAAAATTTGTTGCTTTAAGAGTGTCATTTTTAGAACATGACAAAGAATAAGGTCTTCTTTAACCTGTTGAGTGCAATTTCTTCAGTAATTCAGATGGCCATACCTGCTGCTTCCTGAGAGAGTCTGTGGGGTCCAGATTCTTCCAAATTAACTTGCAGTTAAGTGTCTGCATCTGGTATTCCTTTTGGCTAAGTCTTCCCGTGGACATAGCTAATAACTGTATATTATGCTGGATGCCAGTTTGGGTCCAAGTGTTTACATGTTAAGTCAAAAATAAAATTCTCAAAATATGATTATGGAAGATGCAGAAGATGGGGTTTCTTCAGTTGTCTAAATCTTAATCCTATTTTTTCCTTCCTTGCTCAAGTTCTTTCAGCTAAGCTGAATGCTATTAAAGTACCTTCAGTATAGAAAACTGCCTTGAGAACCTTTGATACAAACACACCAAACCATCCGCTCTCTTATCTTGTGTTCTTTAGCTGGTGAAAGCTTGTGGACTCTGCCCAAATGAAGATACAGAGATTGATTTAGTGCATTTGGACACCTAGAGAATTTGCCTTTCCTAGAGGTGATTTACATTTGCATTTGTTTTTCTTCTCAGAGCTATGGAACATGTTTGACAGATTTTATATGAACCCCTTAAGAAATCGTTTGGTTTGGCTATTATGATGCTTAATCCTTCCCACATTGGGAGTCTGTGAATTCTTTACTAGAGGGTATATGTTCAAGTGTTTTGTATTCTGTCAGGATAATGCAAGCTGACAAGTAAGCAGGGACATGATAAATCTAGACTTGAGGTCTTTTTCATGGTAGGTGAAGAATGAGCTAGAACTGTTTTTGTGGAGAGGAGTAAATCTCAGTGGTAATTTGTTCAAGCAAACCAACAGTGTTGCAGTCATGCGGTTGCCATGAAAAACGGTATAAAAGGGTCATGTGCCTAATAACTTCTACACTATAGCTCTTCAAAAATGTACCTGTGGTTCAGTGGTCTAAAGATATGGCTTCCTAGAAAATGAAAAGGCTTAGAGCTGGCATTTTCTACAGTTGTGCTCATTTCAGTATTTAAGGGGAATGGAGACAATCTAGAGGCATGCAAGTAAGTTCTTAGGGCAAAATCCTAACAAAAGGGTATTATCAAAGTTTCATTGAGCCATATGCTCAGAATTAGTTTATTGTGAGCTTGATAATTTTAAGAAAGTTGCCATGAAGCTTTGCTATCTCTTCTTTTGATTGCAGTAACCCCCTTCCCTGCCATATCATTTCCCTGTCTTCTCTACCTGCTCTAGAATTTTTTCTTTAGTGTTGTTTGGCTGTAAAACATCTCTTTCCCATTCTCCTTCATTCACCTTTCATGTCTTTTGACAGCTCTCTTTCACATCATCTTATGTTCAAACCTCTTGTGGTGTTCAAAGCCTCTGCCCTCCTCCCTCAAATACCTCAAATATCTGTCCTTCTCCAGCCTCTCCCCAAAAACCCACTTCTATCACTGTGCCCGTAAGAAATGGATTGAGATTAGCCATGAGATGGCAAATAGGACCTGCTGATATTTCTGAAGCTGAAGTGACTGGCATGCAGAGATTTAGCTTAGATAAACCCCTGTTTTTATGACTGTGATCTTCTCCTCAAAGCTCCCTTGTATTATCTGCTTGAAAAAGTTATGATTCTGTTTTCCTATGCAAAAAAAATCTCTAAAACTGAGACACAGTCTGCTTAAAATTTTCTACTCTGGGAGAAAAAACTTATTTTACCTCACCAGAATGTGTCCCTGTGACTATTTGGAGCTGAAGCATTTCAGTTCTGAGGCTTAACTTCTCCGTCTGGCTGTGACACCAAATGAACAACTTTGCTATATATGAACAATATATATACATATATATAGTAGTATGCTGTCATACATTGTATCAGCCTCAAAAGCCACTGTTTTTTGACTTTTACATTTCCTTTCTGTATACCATATCCCTGACCGCAGTGTGCTTTCAGAGCCACACTCTGGAGATTCCAGCAGCTACTGTGTTTTCACATTACCAAGAGTAGAGCTTCCATTGATGTCATGGGAGTTTGGTGTGGGATTCCAGTAGAGGATACAGGGAGGAGAGATAAGAAGGCACCTGATAAGAGTTCACACGCCTGATAAGAGTTCTGCAGCGTAGACAGGAGAGCAGCATTTTCACCTTAATTATCAGTCACCTTTTTTGTGGCTCAATGAAGGATGCTCCATTTTAATGGAACATCAACACAGGCACCTAGGAGCTGCCTGAAGTCCCGTGGAAAATGGCACTGATACCATCTTTAAAGTATGCATTTCCCCTCTGCTGTGAATTTTAAATAAAGCACTCAGCAAGCAAGGGAATATTGAAAAACACAGTGATCAAACACAGTCCTTGGTGATAATCTCCAGCAAACTAGTTCTGAGCAAGAAACCAAGAAGAATCTTTGGAAAGGATTTACTTTTTTAGTACGTGCCTTAAAAATAAATTGCAATATTTCAGTTTGTATGACAGAAACATGGAGGTTTTCTCGAAAGGCAGTGGTGATAACAATAGACTTATTAATACTAAAACCCGAGCTATATAATTATAATAAAACCGTTGAGTCTCATTTCTTTTATATAGATGGCAGTATGCAAATAGGGAGCCATCCTCCCTGATAGCTGCAGAAGCTATGAAATCCTTATTTGAAGAATTTCAATCCGTTTTTCCTATAGCATTCAGTGCTCAGAGTCAGAAAAGAAGCTTCCCCCCTCCTCCCCTCTTCTTTCTCAATATAACAATGCATTTTAAACTGCTCCAAAATTGCAAAGCTATTTCACAGTTTCACAGAGAGAAAATGGCTTGAGGGAACCATTTGCTTTTTTATGCCTGGAACATCAAAATAAAATACCAAATGGGAAAATGAATTCTGTTGTATAAAGGATGGGAGCAAGTCAGAAAGGCCTTTGTGGTAGAGGCTGAGTTGTCTCAGGAGCCTCAGAAGTAGGCGCAGATACATTGAGGCTTCCTGAGCACAGCAGGAGACCTAACCGGAACCCACAGCTTTTTGTTCCCTGTTCATTTAGGGACATGTCCTTCGTGGTCCCTGTCACAAGAGAAAGGAAGGCTATGTGGGATGTTAGAGATCTCAGTGATGTAAAAATCAGTAGATTTTTGTGGTATCTGTGCTTGTAAAATAGAGGATTCTAGATAAATCCATTCTCTTTAAGGCTTTGTTACACCTTTGTGATTTTTTCTGAGTGATGATCCTTGCTTTAAGCAACAAACATCAAGAAATGCTAAACTTTGTTGAGAACTTTAAGAGGGTTATTGCTCCAAATTAAAAAGTAGCTAATAAGCTTTTCTGTCAGTGTCTTCAGTGGAAATCAGGATATGCTTAAATGCCTCAAAAATGAGTACGTTCTCAGCAAAGTGGAAATGAAATCAAAGTGTAAAATAATTCCAGGATTAAAGAAAATTTTGACAAAGCATTCACTGATGACCTGTTAATCATGCATTAACCAGTGGGGAAGGCTCAGAGCTTGACTGCATCTTTGAATTCAGCTGCTGTACGCTGGCCAGGCTGCGATCTGTTCTTGTATTCTATTGCTTAGCCAGAGGCTTCTTCAGTGGAATTTGAATGCTGTTATTCTCCAAGGTCCAGCACATGTAGTTCAACACTCTAATTTTGAACCTCAATCTGTAGAGTGACCTTGGGCAAAGTACTTTGTATCTCTGCTTTTCCTTGCTCTTCTGTGCAGGTTGTAGGAGAACCTGAGCACTGTAGTCAAGGGCACTACATAACTTTGAGTACCACGGACAACATGTAAATGTCTTCTTCTTTGACAGCTGAAGAGAGCTGTTCAAAGACTTAGAGCATTTTCCTAGTGATCTTCACCTCTTGATAGGCCAAAGCCATCCTGGACAAGGGAAGGAAATGTTCCTACTAACGCACAGTACTTCTTAACCTGCAGGGTTTTTTGGCACACTTCCAAAGGTCTTGAAACGCCTTTCCCGGGGTGCATGATTTATCCTAAGGGACAAGGCTGATTTACTTTATCATAAATTTATGGTGCTTTGGGAATGCAAGATATAATTCTAGAACTGAAATCTTAAAGGTGATCGAAGTGAAAGGGAATTGGTTCTGTACAACCTCAAGTAGCTCTGAAAAGCTGTGACTGCATTATTCCTATGTGGCTCCTCATGTAGCAGCGAATGAAATTTCACTTGTACCTGAAAGAAATTTAGAGACATTCATAGGACTTTTTTTTCCTTTGAGGGCATAAACCTGGTCTACACAGGGACAGATTTTGTGGCATAGCTCTACCTACAGGCCTGTTTTATGAAGATTTATGTTTTTACTGGCAAGAGATTTTGACTGTTTATTTAGCATTAACTCCCTGAATGCTGTTTTTTAATGCTAGTGACAAAAGTGGTTTGAGGTGTTTTAACTAAATCATGGCAACAGGTCTTGGTGGTATAGATGAATAACATAAAATCATGTTTTATACATACACATAAATACATATTTGCATTTGAGCGTATTTCTGTACACTGACAACTAACTGCTTGTACATGCAGCATTATATATAAAACTTTCTATGCATTTCATTCTGTATGTGTGAATACGTTTTTATATAAATCAATGCTAACATGCACCAGAGAATGAAATACCCAGTGTTCAGTGCCATCTCTTGACATTAGAACTCCCTGCTCAATATCCATATTTTATTAAAAAGTCCAGTCAGAAATAAAATAGCTTTTTCACTCATGCAACCAGAAATGTCCTTCAGATATGCTTGAATTTAGGCCACCAGATCTTCAAAAGCACCAGACAGGAGCACTGTGTCCCAGAACAAAATGATTGTCACAGTTTGGTTCCCCTAAACAGAACAGACCTTCTCACACCACCTAGCATGGAAGGTGAAAGACACATGAAAACAGACAAATTGTAACTGTTTCCCTGCTGCAAATGACATTCTGTCTAAAGAATAACTTTTTTCCTTTAAGGAGAAAAAATTAATTAAAAGAAACCTAAAAAAACCCAAACCAACCAAACAAACAAACAAACAAAAAAGAAACAAAAGGAAAAAAATCAAACAAAAAAAGAAAATACCCAACAACCAATCCTGCCAAGAAATACATTTCAGTTAAACAGATATTGGTTTAACAAGTTGCATACTGTAATGTCATTTAAGCTTCCTGTGAATTATTTTTTGGACTACAAGTGAACAGGACAAAAAATATCTGAAAGCTTATCAGTTGTCTTGTTTTTCCCAGTGAGCTCTAGCTCTCATAAGAAAGTCCAGGTTAGGTTTAGTGACTTCTCTTCTTAATGATTTATTGAGGAACCTATCTTCAGAAACCCTGATTTAGTTTGCCATTTGTCAATGCAAAAACACATCAATGCTTGAAAAGATTGAAGTAGGTATATACACTAGATAATAAAAAGCTGGCTCTGCTTTGGATTCTGCAGGTAAAAGTTTATCCTCCTAATTTTGGACTGCAGAAGTCAGAAGTCTTCAGGATTCAGAAATAATCCTTCCCCCTGATGGATTGAACCTGAATTCCTAGAAAACTTGAAGAGTTCAGGCAGAAATGCTACTAAATGCTGTTTTGAGTGGGGGGATTTCTGAGTTTAAAAGAAAAGGGACAAGAAGAGAAACAGATAAAGGGGGACAAGTCATTTTCAAGAAGGAAAAGATCAAGGGAGAAAGTGATTGAGTTTCAGGACTGTGATATCCAATTTGATTGGATAAAAGGAAGTCACAAAGATATAGGTCACACGTATTTTACTCCAGATACATGAGGAAAAAGGGAAGTAAAAGACTTGCACTGCAGCATGTATCCTGGCTCCACATTGCCAGTGTGAGACTGACCTTGAAAGCTGCTACTTCATGGTAAAGGGGCTCAATATTGATTATTGCATTCAAGGTGGCAGGATGTTTTTCAGTTTGCTATTAGGATTTCAAACAGCTGCAGTTCTTCACAAGCATTTTGGAGTACCTAACATAAAGAAAACAGATATGATGGAGTTAAATAAAAGATCACATCCCATTTCTAGATACTTTTCATTTTTTTTTCTCCTTCTCGTACAGGCATTCCTGTGCAGTCCTTCTAAACTACGTTCTGATGCTCTAGTTGAGCTGTCCCCCAAAAGTGAATTTTTACATTCATGTGTATTTTACAGACATATTTTCACTGTTTTATAGAAGTCATGGGTTTTTTTTATGATTTCATGGTCTAGTTCAGAACTGAGCCTGGCTGAAGACATTTTTTTAGAGCCACAAGCTTACTTTGGTGAAATTCAGCTTCGTAATAGAAAATTAGTATAACAAAACTTAATGCTGTGGGATTCATCACATATTCAACATCCCAAATGAGTTACCAGATAAGAGTCTTAGTTCATTATTTAGTTAAAGCAACAAAAGAGGAATGAGGGAAAAAAATGGGTCCATGTATCTACTGCAGTTTAGCATTTTTGAATTTAGACTTTGCTAAATCTTTCCAATCCTTTTCTTTGCTCTTTCCCTTTCTACTTTCCAAAAGACAATACATCTAGTTGCCTTAGGAAGAGATCATGTATCAGATTTACAAAATAAACCAGAGACAAATTTCCTGTGAGGTATGGCTGGGGAAACTCTATTGAAAACCTGATACCATCACAACTTCAAAGTCTGTATCCAAAATATACACACTAAGGCAGGTGAGGATTACAGCGCAAACGAGGAATCACAGGTGGGACATCTTTCATCAAGGCAGCAACAGAGCATAAAGCCAAGGCTTTGTCTGTTCTTGCATTTCTTAAACCGAGTAATGCCACTGGCTCATGTTCCTCCACTGGTGGTACCTTTCTTCAAGTTAGAAGGGAGCAGTACAGAAATTCCCAGCTGTATTTTGGTTTCTCAGCCTACTCCAGTGCTTCTCCTTCCCTGCTTAAACCTCTGCATGTATCGAGAAGCAGCCAGCAGACTGTGCTGCTATCAGCAGTGCTGCCTTAAAGGCTGTCTCATCCCACCGAGGTGAATATCAAACTCCACAAGCGGGATGTAACAGGAATGCATCTGTGAACACATCTCTGCTTGCTCTGAGCAGGTACACGCTGTTCGCCTCATTATCCCTGCTAACCAGGCTGGCTTCTGCAGCTAGTCCTGCCTCTCTGAAATGTCAAATGTGGAGGAGCAGCAGTGCCAGCAGCCCAGGCACTGTCTTTGTCACTACTCCTGCTCCAATCTGGAAGAAATTCTTTCTTAAAGAAAGCATGCACAAGTCTTAGGAGACTCTCTGAGAGTCTGCAGAGATGCAGAGGAGGAGGAGGAAGACACCTGTCTGGATGAACTGTAGCAGTTCTGGGGTTGCAAGCCCTGGGCTCTCTGCACAGCTTGGCTCTTGACCTGGCTCTGCCTAAATCACTTGAGGCCTTAATACATGGATTTTCTCTTGCTGCCCTTAAGCTCACATCAGGCACATCAAAAGCCTACCTCCTGTCTGTCTCTGACAGTAGCCACGTGTCAGCACTTAGGGAGGTGTTTGAGAACAGGGCACAAATGCCATGGTGTTTCCCAAATACTCTTCCAGCCCTTTGCTGGTCAGATTATAAATTCTTTAGGATAGTGGTAATCTTACCCTGTGCTTCTACAACAGGATACCTGTCAATTTGGAGGCCAGGTAGTGTTTGTATCATATAGAGAAAATATTAATTCATGGCCCGTGACTTGCAATTGGAGCTGGATTGACAGCAACCCAGTGTTTGTTGCTGCTGCTTTCATTCAGACTGGGAGAGTCATTCCCATGCTCTGAAGAGTTTACTGTTCCATCCCCATTGCAGGGATTAACACAGACACTGCTAGCAAGGACCCACTGAGGGTCTAAAAGTGTTACAGATGATAAGTGTATAACAGGAAAGTCAATTATCAGCTAGTAGATCCTGGTGTTACCTTCCAAGGCACTGAATTATGGCCTGCCACTTGCCTTTTGCAGGTCACCTTTCACAGTGTTACAGACCCACATTAAAATGACTTGTGACTAACAACAGAGCAGGGCTTAGTGCCTCTTTATCACTCTGCAGTGAAAGGAAGGTCTACTCTTCAATATTGCAGAAAAACCTTTGTGACTGAGACTTCAAACTGGCTACAGAAGATTTGCATCACTAAAAAGAATTGCTTGGTTTATGTTTTGACACAATTCAGCTCACTGTTTGCATTATTCACAAGCCTGACAAAATCTATTTTTTATAAAGATCTTTTGTTTAGTTTTGTTTTCGTTTTTTGTTTTATGCACACACTATGGTAAATGCTTACTCTGGTCTGGTACCTGTTCAGACTACCCTTTGCAATATAAATGCTGTTACCAAAACATGTAAAGAATTAGGGATTTCTAAAATATATTTTAAAAAGTAGGTCAGTGGCACAGATTCTGCAGGATATACATTTTTAAAAAGGTAAATAAAAAATAAATATATAAATATGACCACAAAAAAGGAAGACACTGAGAATTGCATGCTCAGGGAAATTTCCCTTGGAAGTAGGTGGCTTGTTTGGGATCTCTACAGCTGTGTTTATGCTGTCTAAAAAAAAAAAAAAAAGAAAAGAAAAAAAAAAAAAACCAAAAACCAAAACCAAAAACATAGAGAAAAAAGACTTCTAGATATTTCATTATCACCTAAAGGACAAGTATCTATAGCCTAAGGAACAAAACCAAGAAGCTCACATCCTCATTCCTACCTTCTCCAGAGCTGATTTGTTTTGGTGAGTTCCAGCAGGAGTGGTCAAAACCAAAACCATGTAACATCAACAGCCAAACAATGTCAGAAACTGGCGAGTCAGCTGGAGCTCAGCCCCTGCCCCCAGTAGTGTAAGAGAGTTGATGGGACAAGACTTGCATTCACCTGGAACAGAGTCTGGGGCATGCTCCGTCTTAGAATCACGGAATTGTTTAGATTGGAAAAGAACTTTATGATCATCAAATCCATCCATTAACATAGCACTGCCAAGTCCACCATTAAATCATCTCCCCAAGTGCCACATTTACATGTCTTTGAATTACCTCCAGGGATGGTGACTCTACCACTTCCTTGGGTAGCCTGTTCCAGTGCATTACAACACTTTTGATCAAAATAATTTTCCTAATAAACGATCTAAACTTGCCCTGGCACAACTGGAAGCTATTTCCTCTTGTCCTATCAGTTGTTGTCTGGGAGAAGAGACCAACCTCCACCTGTCTAAAATCTCCTTTCAGGTAGTTGCAGTTAATACTACAACAGTTGAGTGAGAAGGTCACCCTGAGTCTCCTTTTCTCCAGGCTAAACACCCCCAGCTCCTTCCACTGCTTCTTATCAGACTGTGCTCTAGAATTTTCATCAGCTCTGTTGCCCTTCTCTGGACTCGCTCCAGTACCTCCATGTTTTTCTTGTAGTGAGGGACCCAAAACAACACAGGATTCAAGGTGCAGCCTGACAAGTGATGAGTATGGGGGGAAAAGCCAGATGCAAGTCATCATCCCCCACTGACTCTCTGACTCAGTGGAATTGTACTGACATTCACCAAGTGTGAAAGCATCACTCAGTTTAGTGCACAGCCTTCAGCAAGGGCTGCACACCATGAGTCAGTTACAGCAGCCCTGAGGAAGCCAAGAAGTACTACAGTGTTCCTCTCTGAGTCACAATTTCCTCCCTGCCTGGCTCTTTCCTACCACTAAAGTTGTGTTGTTAGTAATCTACATCTCATGTTCCACATGTACATACCAAGAAGTGTTGAGGGAGCGCTCAGGCTCTGCTCAGGCATGCTCCCCTCAGCCTGAAGCAAGTAGGATGAAGCAGTGCAGCTGTGAAATAAGATTGAGATTCAACTAAGATTCCAAAAAATAGAGGGTAGAAATATTGTGTCAGGCAGAGCTAAAGCAGACATATAAACAACTGCTCAAGGAAAAAAACCCAAACAAATGCATGTACTTCAGGTCAATTAAAATTCCTCAATTCCTGTAGAGTTTTTAAACTTTTTTTGAAGAATAATATTACAAATAACCTAGAGAAAATTTATAATCTAGTACTTTCTTTGCAAGAAAAGCTTGAAATAATTTTGTTTATAAAGAATAACCAACTTATAGACCTGGTGACTATATACCACCAGATTTGGTTGCTGCTTTTTTATTTATCAATTATATAGTTAAGGATCACAACCGAAACTGAATTTTTGAGGAAAATGGACCGAGTTGTAAAGATTTGGCGAAACTACAATAATTTGTAAAGCTCAGAGATTTTTGATCTGTTGAAGAACTGAAAATTGCTTCATTGGACACACTGAATATTTCATCTATCACAAATACATTAAACCATTGAATTAATTTTGAGACAGTGGGTGGTTTTGACTCACAGAAAACATTGACCAGGCATTTTTCATAGTATTCACTGTCCTGCTGCTAAGTGTTCACACAGAGTTGCTCGGAGTAACTCAGATGGCTGCATGACTCTTCCCCACAAATTCTAATTTGCAAAGATCTTCAGGATTTTCTGAAAGTAAAGATCCTGCAGTGATGTAAATTGTTAACATCATTGCATTCACAAAACTGTGTTCTTAAACTGCTTAATGGTGTTCTTTTAATCCCTTGGAAGAATTACTCTTGTTCCTCAACTAAATATCAAGTTAAGAATGTTCTTGTCTTCTTTTTTTTTTTTTCTGGAATGCGGTTGTTTTTTCATATCATCTTGGAAAAATGGCAAGAAAAGACAAAAAACCACAAACAGTGACAATTCAAGTCAATTGCCTGGTGCACCATTTATAGGCTGGGCTTAACTCGGATCAGTGTGGGCACTAGATGATTTGGGAAGTACTTTCTGGACTTACCAGCCTGGGGTATTAAATTTTAAAATTTTACCAGTGGCCATTTACCATGAATTGTGAAGAAAGTGTATCCATAACAGAACTGAACGCATGCATGTAATCTGTCTACAATTTGGGGGTGTTTTATTTATGTGCCTGCTCTTAAGCGTCTAATTAATTAGTCACTAGTGATGGAGATTAGTGTAACTCATGTCCAGCATGTAATTTATAGAGCAATCTCATCCTGCTTGATACAGTTCTCAACCCATGAAGGTATCTTCCCCTTCTACCAGCTTGGTATGCAAAACCTTGATCTGGGAAACATAGCTCTCCTGTTCTCATAATTATGCTCTGTTGGCACAAACTGCCCTCTGATGTGGGGAAAAAAAAGTCATCATTAGCAATGAAGTCATCATTAGCAATGGATTGGTAATGAATTTTATCAATGTTATGGTCTTCCCTTCCCTCCATTTTGCCTAACGAAATGCCAGCAAGAAGTGACTCCACCAGTTACAAGTAAGCAGTGGATGGAGACCATCCCTTCCTTATCCCTGGAAGGCACATCCAGCTCTGACCATCCCTGAAGCAAATGGTCAGAATATTTTATGACTGAATGAGGAAGCATCTTTAAAATTAGTCCAAAGCCACTTGTCTTGCATGCCATTTTTCTCTTCATCTCATATCAGACAAATACCTCTGTAGACTTCAGGAGGAACAGATGGATCTATCTGACTGAGTCTTCATTTCCTCAAAGCAGCATATTTGCAACCATTTACATCCAAGCCTAATCAGATTTGATGACAAGACTAGCTCTGGTTTATGCCCAAACTCCCCACCTGGAGTACTGCATTGAATTCCAGAGTCCCCAGCATAAGACAAAGATGGACCTGTTGGGCCAGGTCCAGGGGAGGCTGTGAAAATGCTCAGAGGACTGAAGCTCCTCTGTTGTGGAGACAGGCTGAGAGAGCTGGGATTGTTCAGCTTGGAGAAGGGAAGGCTCCAGGAAGAGCGTAGAGCCCCTTCTAGTGCCTAAAAGGCCTACAAGAGAGCTGGAGAGGACTATTGACAAGGACACAGAGTGACAGGACAAGGAGTAATGGTACTTCTGGATTAGATATTGAGAAGCAACTCTTTCCTATGAGGGTGGTGAAGCAATGGCACCAGCTGCCCAAGGAAGTGGTGGCTGCCCCATCCCTGGGCAGGCTGGATGGATCCCTGAGCAACCTGGTCTAGTGGATGGTGTCCCTGCCCACAGCAGGGGGTTTGGAATTAGATGGTTCACAAGGTTATGGAAGCAAACAGTTACTTCTGCTTCTGTATCTCTCATACTCAATAGAGGAAAGAAGATGATTTGTCATAGCCTGATGAAGAAAGGTGAGTGAGGCTTCCACTCAGGAATAACAGAAATTTGAAGAGGGATTTCAGCCACTTCAGGAATAGAAGTGGATCCAGTCTACTTCTAGGTCACTACTCTACAAGAGTAGTGACTTAAGAACCTAAGGAAGCAAAGAGGGCAGAGTATTGCATTATGGTGTGAGCAAAGTCTGCCAGGGGCTGCAGTCTGTTCTGCTATGGAGATGACATGACAAAATAGAAACAGAACTTGTGCTGTAATTTCTTGTGAAAGCAGTTGGGCCACCATTAGGAAAATTCCATGGAAAAAGCAGGAGAAGGATTAGACTGAATCCTTTTTCATTTTCCTGGCTGCCTCCTGAGACTGCTATTTTGCACTTTAGCAACATAGCCCTAGTGTCACATCCATCAGACCTGCCCTTCTGCACTGCGAGTCCACCAAAGACAGAATAACAGTGTCAAGTAGCCTCCACTGTTATTCCAGCCCTATTATAGTCATTCTTTTGTGTAACGTGCAAAAAAAGTAGTCTAAATTACTATTTACCATTTTTATGTGGGTCATATGGCAGCTTCCCTCTCCCTAGAAAGTGCTTCTTGGTAAGTAGTAAGCCCTCAGAATGATAAAAAACAAGCAAGTCTTCTCCTATGCATTGAGACTTGCATTGTGGAGGACCAGGAGAGTCAATTTGTCTTCAGTCATATATTACCATAACTCATTGCAGCCCTCAAGTGGGTCAAGCTAATGTTATCACTGAGCATTGTGATGGGGAGGAAAGTTAGTGCTGTCTTTGTGTCCCAGAGGCTTTTAGGAGACAAAAGCAAATCAGATAAAGAAATAAAATGATATGCTGATGAATTTTTTTTTTTTTTAGCTGAGGGTTACTACATCTGGCAGATATTGTGAGGGCTTTGTTTTTTCTTGAGCAGTACAGTGAATTTTGCTTGGAGGAAGCCAAGTGAAACCAGGTCAACTTGATTAGAACAAATGAAATAGGCTTTGCCTATGATGGAAAAGAAATTTACCCCAGTCCTTAGCTGCAAAGAGCACAAAATCTCACAGGCTTGTGCAGGTTCAAGCCTAACGAGTAACGCTGCAGTCACTTCCAAGTAATTTAAATGCCCCACATTATTTACAGTTATTTTTATTTCTGTTTCTGTGGTGGAATTCTGAATCCTTCACTCAAATCACTCAATATTCACAGCAGCATAACAAGGATCCACAGCCTGTCATGTTTGCAGCATGACAGGATGTAGAACACCATTGCCTGTCCAGACCAAACAAGGTCAGATTATTAAAAAACAAATCAATCTGTTATTGTTTAATGTACTGCTCAGTGTGACTTGCATACGTGACTGACCAAGAGAAGCACATCATGTTGTGTGCGAGTCATTTTAGGTAAAGATGGCTCATCAGGGATGAGATGGTTAAGGGGTCTGCACATTTTTGGGAGGATGGCAGAAAAAAAAATGCAATTGACCTTCCTGGGAAGAATTGAAGTCAAAAATATAACAAGGTAATGAGGTATTTATTAAAACTACTCCTTCACACTTTCATAGGTCTGCTCATATGACAGATGACAGCCAGCTAATCCTCCTATGCACTTTGCAAAGTGGTTATGTAAGTGCTGTCCCCGTTTTGTAGGTGGGGAAAGAAAGGCTGGAAAAAAAAATCCCAATCATTCTCATAGCAACAGAGAATTCATGCAAGAACTGGAGTCTGTAGGAATTTTACTTTTCCCTTTGCATTACTCTTATATGTACACAATGTTCACTTAGTGGTGACTTCTGAGCTCTGTTTTTGTCTCATTCTTTCTTCTCTCTGTCTTAAGTGACCTGATTTTATCTTTTTTAATGTGAAGAGAGGCTCAGCAGCATCTCTTGTTTGTGTGCATACAGAGGCTTAGAGAAGCACTTCAAATGTGGGGCATCCATTGTTGTAACCCTTCCCTGGCCATGATGCCCCCTTCTGAAAAATGCCCAGCTTCGTTTGCCTGGAAAATCATCAAAGGGGTCTGTAAGAAAGGGAAAACACAAAGTTGGACAAACTGATCATGTGAAAGCTCATTCTATACTGGGGGTTTTCTTAAAGGCTTGGAAGTTCTGCAATTTCTCAAAAATTTACTCTGTAAGTTCAAGAAAAATCATAGTATCTTTTTCTATCACATCTACAGTCAGCCTGTTTTCTCTCTCCCCCTTCATGTTATTATTTCACTCTGAAGATTTTCTTGGTCAAAATCCTGCTGCTCACTGCTCATTGTAGCAAGATGTAAACACCCTGCTGGCATCTTTAAAGGTTTTGTGAGTCTTTAGTCTGCAAGTGTGAGGAGTGAGGCAGAGCAAAGGAGGCTGTTATACACTGCTGTCCTGGTGCAAATGAGGAATTCTCACCCAGCCCACATGCATTTGATTCTCCATCACAGCTTCCAGAGAGGGCTCATACTTTGTGCAGGAATTTTCCCACCTGTTTACATAAGGCTTCACCACCTTTTTAGATCCCACCTTCACATATGGGATCATCCAGCTAGATCAACTGTAAACTCAAAGGGGTTTTCTAGGCATAACATGTCTTATCAGCCAGCCAATTTTTGCCACATACCTTCACAAATCCCCTTTTGTTTTACCAAGTCCTGTCAAAGGCTGTGGTTTAGCTTAGGAACCTATTTGGAGAGGCATCATGTACAGAAAAGGTGTCAGATACACGTTCCCTGCCAAAGTGCTTTTGAAATTATCTGTCCTGTGTAGCTAATGGGACAGAGCTCTGGGTTGCTTCACTTTTAAAGATAAAGATAAAAACTGGCTCTGTTTTCTTAGAACAAGCATATGAGGTGCTTGGGAAGTTGCCATGACTTCCACCAAGCCTGGGAGTCAAGTGGCTCCCAGGTGGCTGCACTTGGAGCTGGATATGAAAAAAGTTTGTAGCAAAACCTGCCTGCCCAACCTTCATGAAAAGCGCACAAGCCTCATTTTTTTCCCATAGTTTGGTGTTGAAAGAGAAACATGAAATAGGTAGCTTGGGGTTGCTTTGTCTTGATCAAGGATTTGGATGGATCTTCAAACATTCCAGTTCTTGAAAGTGCCTCTCTGCAGCTTGATCTAGTGCTTGCAATTAAATTAGGTAGAGCTGGTGCCCCAGTGCTGCAAATGTGGAAGCCAACACTGTCATGCAGGCGTAGAACTGGTATTAGAGCAAAACTCAGTGAGCTTTATAGGAGGCATTAGGCAAATCCCTACTTAACAGGTTACAGTTTTGAATTTTCAGCCTACAAATAAAAAAAAATAAATTAAGACCTGACATCTAGACCTAAGAGTTTTTCTTCTGACACTTGCTGTTTAAGGGCTCTATCTGCTCCCTATGCCTGCCAGAGAGGAAATGAGCTCTGTGCTGTTCACATGCTTTCGCCCTGCCTCTGCAGTGTTTTGTTCTCCAAGGACTAATTGCCGATGTGATCCAAGCAAGAAAAGGAAACTTTCTGCAAACTCTGCTATCTCATCACAAACTAGCCTTGGGGTGAAACTGTAGCCTGGAATAGACTGAAGAGCTCAGGTACCTGACACAGGCATTCACTGCTATGTGAGATGCCACAAGGTGTTGTAAAAGGTGGACATGAGATGGGAAACAAGCTGTGGGATACCCCAGGAGATCTCAATCAGAACTAGAAGCCCCTACGTAGGCAAGTGAGTAACTCCTTTGGAGTTTTGCTGTTGAACTCATAAAAGCTAAGATTTTTTTTTTCTCTCTGGATATGGATCCTGTATATACGTGGCATAAAGTATAAATATATGGCATAAAATCTGACTTTCAGACAGAAGTGAATTTATTTTAGACTCTTCATAGTTTTGGAATAATTTCCTCATTATTCTTAGCCACTGTGGGAAAGGTAGGGTGGGGTCTGAATGCATGGAGGGATGGTTTTGTGAAGCTGATGGAGGGTGTTGAGTTAATACCCCCATTCCCCCTAGACTGCTGTCTAGCACCTCATTCATCTGAAGACCTCTGAGCATATAAGGTCTGTGATAAACAAAGGGAGTCTGTCTTGTGCCTCTGGGTTTCCAGTGGCTTATTAAAGATTGGATTGTTTAATGTTATCCTTTAACAGAGAGATATTTTTGTGGATAGGGAGACTCCCGTGTCACTGGAAAGGAAAGAGCAAGGCTTTCATGTTCCTTGTTTAAACCATTAAGCAGTGATGTTTTGCTGTTTGACATACCATTGCTTCTTGCACTTTCTAAGCAGTCCCATTCCTTCATTCCTTGTGGTTAATTATTGCTCTCATTCTCTTTCCGGCACGTTTTCTGCTCTGTTACTGGATCCATAGGGGAAAAGTGACTGAGGGAAATAAGCACAGGACCAAGGAGCGGAGAATTAACTGTCCCCATGGGAAGCTTGAGTTACTGGCTGCCACACATGCACATTTTCATTGCTAACAGTGAAGGAAAAGCTGACAAAGAGCTTGTCACCAAGAGCAGAATACAGAGGAGCAGGAAGAATTTCTGCAAGTCGTTTGTATTGCCTACCCATGACAGCCCAGTGCATGCAGTTCACATTCAATTATTACTTTTTATTATTCATTATTTTCATTGCAGTAAAATCCACAGGTACCAGCCAGGATTGCAGCAACATTGTGAGAGATTCTACTCCAGCACAGACTGGAATTTTTAGCAGTATAACTATGTCTTCTGAGAATATAAATATTCTACTAAAATAACTGTGCTGTTATAAACCATAGTACTGCATCACAGCAGACCTGCCTTTGACTTTTGCAGCTTATTCCCTTTCCCACACAGAAAAGATATTATGTTGGTGTAGATGTTTTGCTGTTGTTTTGAGTATTTGTATTTGAATACAGCCACAGCAGTTAGATGCTGCTGTAGTTTCAGGCAACATCAGTCTGCGGCTAAATGCATGTAAGACAGACCCTGTCCCAGAAGGCATCACATCTCAGTAGACAAGTGGGAAAGGAATAGGAGGCATAGATGAGTCATAATTCTGTTGAATGGTGGCAATGGAAAAGATGCAGGTATCATCCCTGAATCTGGATGTCATTTGCCTTTTACAGTAAGAAACAAACTACTCTTCATACAAATTCCATGCCAGTGTCAATGCATCTCTACTGAAGTTAATGAAAAGCAGAGGTAATTCTATCTAGACCCCACCTGTCTAAAGGTCTGGTTTGTTGTTTGCAGCTCTGGGGAGTAAAGGTGCCAGGGGCTTCTCAAAGTGTAGCTGGCTGAAATCTTTAGTTTAGCAGGCCTAAAGAACACTTTAGCAGGCAAAGTGTTCTTTAGCAGCTAAAGAACACTTCCATTCTGATCCACCTGNCTGAAATCTTTAGTTTAGCAGGCCAAAAGAACACTTCAGTTCTGATCCACCTTGTAGAGTGTCTTGGGCATCTTCTTCCCAATCACTAAATAAAACAGATATAAGAAGGAATTCTTGTCCTGTTACACTTTGATATAGTTTCTGTCACATTTGGCAAGTTGGCTTTGACTTGTGACCAGAGATGTTCAAAAAATTGTGAGAATTAATGTACCTGCAGGATTTTTTTAAAGGCTGAGTGTGACAAATAATAAAACAGACAACTTCTGATGACTCTTTATCCAGATTTTAGTGCAATGGCTCTGAAATCGGCTGATGGGCAGCTCAGGAGCTTGTTGCTCCTACAAATGGGAAGGCAAGTTTTTTGTAGAAGAGATTATTACTCAAGATGGGTAGCATGGTCTGTGCAGCATGTAGGCTTTGTTTGTGCTTTACATATCCACAATGCATTTTGTGCTTGAGATAAATTCTGTTACTATCCATGTTCTCATAATACTCTTTCAGGTTGGCACCAATGGCGTAATGCTCATTTGTAGTGGGTGTAGAAAAGGAAAAAGACTGAACAAAGCAAATAATCCTATAAATTCCCAGCAAATACGCTAGGTTGGAATAGCAACCTCTAAATGTTGCTGAATTTTTAGGATGTTTTGTTCAAATACAGTTATAAAAGCAGCAAATGCCAGTTTCTAAACTTTGGATGGCTATGTGGAGTATTTCTATGGATCTGTATGCTTTAAACACCCTGTCTGTACATAAAAATGCTTCAAAGCATGTGAATTATCTTGTTTTATCACTTCCTGATTGATTGTGATCTCCACAGTCCTAACCAATACACTAGTAGATTTAAGAAGCATTTTGATTCAAATTTTAGCCTAAAGTAGAGATATACATCTCAGAGCTAAAGTGATGTGTTGACTTGGTAGCTGGCAGTGAGTGACAAATATGAGTGAGAAAATTGCTGGTATGGATTTAAAACTGGAAAACAATGGGTTGGACTGCTAAGACATGGCATGATATGGCATTGAGCTAAACTGCTCCTCTGGTGAGTTGCTTGCATGTGGTATTTTAAAATATGTCAGGTATGCATGATGAAGACATGTCAAGTATATGCAGTTAAAGGACCAAAGAAAGTCCTGCATTTTGGCCACAATAACCCCCTGCAGCGTTACAGGCTGGGGACAGTGTGGCTGGACAGTGCCCAGGCAGAAAGGGACCTGGGGGTGCTGGTCGACAGTCGGCTGAACATGAGCCAGCAGTGTGCCCTGGTGGCCAAGAAGGCCAAGGGCATCCTGGCCTGTATCAGGAATAGTGTGGCCAGCAGGAGCAGGGAGGTCATTCTTCCCCTGTACTCAGCACTGGTGAGGCCAAACCTCGAGTGCTGTGTCCAGTTCTGGGCCCCTCAATTTAAGAAGAACATTGAGACACTTGAGCGTGTCCAGAGGAGGCAACGAGGCTGGTGAGGGGCTTGGAACACAAGCCCTGTGAGGAACGACTGAGGCAGCTGGGGTTGTTTAGCCTGGAGAAAAGGAGACACAGAGGTGACCTTACCACTCCCTACAGCTTCCTGAAGGGTG
The DNA here is from genome assembly GCA_013398275.1 of Promerops cafer. NCBI lineage: Eukaryota > Metazoa > Chordata > Aves > Passeriformes > Nectariniidae > Promerops > Promerops cafer. The sequence goes on along the minus strand of VZSE01015389.1, from coordinate 471,913 downwards.
GCTGTAGTCAGGTGGGGTTGGTCTCTTTCTCCAGGCAGCAACTGACAGAACGAAAGGACACAGTCTCAAGCTGCGCCAAGGGAAATATAAGCTGGATATTAGGAAAGAGGTTTTTTTACAGAAATGGTGATAAAGTATTGGAATGGTCTGCCTGGGGTGGTGGTGGATTCACCATCTCTGGGTGTGTTTAAGACTGGATGTGGCACTTGGTGCCATGGTTTAGTTGAGGTGTTAGGGTTGGGTTGGACTTGATGATCTTGGAGGTCTCTTCCAACCTAGTGATTCTGTGATTCTGTGTGATTCTGTGAAAGGCAAATCATCAGTGGGAGAACAATTGTCAGAATGTCACAAAAATAAGTAAGTGATTGCACAAAGAACTGGGATCACAACCTTCAAGCTGAACTGTTAGAATACTAGAAGCCTCCTGAGATGCCAATTTGCCAGTGCTGCTCAGTATTATTGTAGCTTGGGAAAGAAAAAAGCTATTCAAAAACATCTCATAAGCATTAGATTCATCACAAAAGTGTCCCTGGTCATGGGGAAAAAGAGAGAAGTGCTGGAACAACAGCTTGTGACTAGTAGATGGTCAACAGCATCCTTTATTAGCTAAACTAGAGTGTCAGAAAAGGACTGGAAAACTGTGGGCTAATGTCCCTGGTAATATTAATGTATGGAGCTCGTTCCATATAGACAGGAAACTAATCCATGTATCCTGCTTCCCAGTTAGTGCTGTCTCCAGGCAAGACTAAGTAATTGCCTCCTTGCTTTGTCAGCAAAGTGGACAATTACTGGGTTATCCATTCCATCTGTTACTTAAATACTAATTTTAAATGTTGCTTTATCTGGAAATTTCTTCATTAACTTGCAGAATATTTAGGTTCCTGATTTTAGGCGCCTTGTGTTGCTTGTAAATAGGTGCCTAAAATACTCTGAAGTGTTTTATATGAGTTCTCACTTACTGTGTTTGTTGTGGTCACCTTCTGTATATGGCCATCTAGCCAGGAAAAAGTTGCCTGAAATCTCCACTTACTGCACATTAAATTGCCTTGTTATGGTGTGAGTAGCTTTAGACTGCTTGCAAAGGTTCTTGGTTGGTGTTTCTTACTGTATTCTGACAGATAGATTACAAAGATATATGTATTTTTTCTTCATCCTGGCTTCCCATTTACTTCCCTAACTGTGGCCTGTGGTGGTACCACAAGCAGCTATCTCTTTTTTTCAGAACACATGATATGACACTGTTAGCAGGACAGCACAAAACTTGTTACCCAGATCCAAATCCTTTCGAAAGATCTATATCCTCAACTCCTATAAAACAGAAAGGGGAAGAAAAGGACTGGATATGGGCCCTTGGTGTGTTGAGCAGAAGACAGTAACCAATGATTTTACAAAATTTTACCTGTGTTTGGCATCATCTATTGAGTCTGCACTTGGCACAACTGTTTTGAACTGTCTGTGGACTACTCTGCCTGTAATCACTGGATGTAAGAGCCCAAACCTTGTTTCAAGTACCAGGGTGCTAGATCAAAGAACTTCTTACTTCCAATTTAGTTTTAAAGTTAGTAGTAATTATGCTATCTTTCTCTTCCGTGGATAGTCTGGGCTGTACCACAGGACACAGCTTATTTTCATTGCATGCTGATTTAACTCAGAAGGTCTCTGCTGGATTAGGTAAGATACAATGCATATGGGAGGAGAGATCCTGTATCTGTAAGTGCTGCTGTTAGGAAATATTTCTGGATTTCAGACTCATTTGGGGGCTGCCTAATTTCCAAAATAAGCTTCTCTGATTCTCCATACATAATCTGCATACTCTACAGGCAGACAGGGATCAGCTATTCACTCCACAGCCTGAAATGCCTGAGGCTCTTGTCTCTGCTTATATCCATTAGAGGTAAACCAAGGCTGATTATAGGGAACACTGTACTTCTGATCATGTCAATGAGCATAGCTAGCAAGTGTTCTGGGGGCAGATTCTCATCTCATTTGCATTGGTGCAAATCAAGAGTAATTGAGTTATTCCAGATTCAGAGCAGGCGAACTGCCTTAATAGGATTTTCTGTCTCAATAAAGATATTATTGAATTCCGCCAGTGACTCTGTTTTGACACTGTTTTCCTTTGATTTTATGCTCATATACAGTGTTTAGCATTAGTTCAGAGCAAAGTCTACATTGTGTAGACAAGGACAGTTGGGAAGGAAATACATTTGAGTCACAGTTCTGGGACCACTTATTTGCTGAGCAGGGTGTTCAGGAGTTACTCCTAAAAGAGGCTGTTTCCAGCAAGTCACGTACCTGCCTGCTGGCCCAAATCAAACCCAAGCTCCAAGGAAACCAGTAGCCTCCTGCACCATGATCACTTGCTGCAGAAATGGGTGAAGAGAAAGGCATCACATGCAGCAGAATGACATTAAGCTGAGAGATAAAAGGCACTCTTTAAAAAAAAGAAAAAAGAGGAGCTTGAAAGATGATTTAAAAACAGAAAATTCTTCACATGACCCTTTAAGACAACATAAGCCTCTTTTTGTTTCCTGCCTGTTTCAGCCTGTTCCTGGTCTAGAAGGCCACAGCTAATAATTGTGTCAGAAAACCTTCCTGTCTGAAAATGATCTCTTCCTAATGGGTAGATGATTCCATATGGTTTCATATGTCATAGATGGAGAGAGAACATATTGGACGACTGGCCACAGCTGGCAATTCATGTTAGTGCCATATGGATAAATGAGCAAGCTCTCCTGCATTGTGTATTTCAAGTAAACCATTTATCTAAACAGGTGCTGACCCACTGGGAATGCAATTTTATGGTCAAGCTTGCAGCATGCAGCGACACAAGCCACTCTGTTCACCCCTCCTATGTCTGCAGTGCAAACCCACGACATTTATGTATCATTTGCCTCCATTCTGCTTAACTCCAATGTCCATAAAAGCACACCTGGGCAGACTCTTTGTAAATGAGACCTGAATCTGGCTCACTGAACTGTGTGGATATTATAATACCAGTCTCCTAAATCCTCTTTGGGAATCAGTCTGTGATATTCACTTCTAATAGATATTGCTATATCATATGCAGGGGATTAAAATCACCCCATTTATGAGGCTATATAAATAAAGAATCAGACTTTCCACCTCCTTGAGCTACTGTGCTCCATCCCTGATTCCAGATGAAATTTTTACACTTCTTTTCTCTCCATGCCATAATTGCCTCTTTGTCTAAACATGCTTCATTTTGGAATTCCTCTTGCTTACATTCCTAATATGTGTGGTTCAAGGTAGTCGCTGACTGATTTATGCTAGGCTTGTGTGACTCCCTTGGAAATGGAGCAGAACACATTCCATCCACCTGCGTAATAAAACCAGCTGGTGCAGGGTGGGAGCACTCAAACTGCAGCAGAAACAAAATTCACTTAAGTTTTGATTCAGTTATCTGCCTCTCTATCAACTCTTCTGATTGTCTGTGGTATAAAAGTCATGCCTAGGGAGCAAACCCTTATGAGAAAAAGTCTCTAATTTTGCTGTTTATTCTAATTATTCTGTTATTTCTGTGTCACTGCCAGCATCAGATACACGAGATACTTAGGTGAAGGAAAATGCTTTGTCTGCATTTCTGAGCAAGTATTTTGATAAGAGCACAGCCCTTTTAATATGATCCTAACATTCAGAAAGTTTTAATATCAGTGAAACTCTCTGGCCTCCCATGGGCAGGGACGCCTTCCACTTGACCAGGTTGGTCAGAGCCCTGCCATCCTGACCTTGAATGTTTCTAAGGATGGCACATCCACCACCTATGTGGGCAGCCTGTGCCAGTGTCTCACCACCCTCGCCGTAAAAACTTCTTTCTACCTACTCTAAATCTACCCATTTTTAATTTAGATCCATTACCCCTTGTACTATCACTACAGACCTTATTTGAGTCTGTCTCCATCTTTCTTACAAGCCACTTTTAAGTACTGAAAGGCTGCAATAAGGTTTGTTCTTTGCCTCTTCCCATCAGCTTTACAAGCAGTGTAACTCCTGTTTATATCACAGGAGATAACATTTTATATGACAGTAAATTTAGTCAGTTTGGTGGTAAATCAATCTACAGTCCAATGCTCAGGTAAGTAATTTCATTAATGAGATTTGATTTGGATTCCCTGTTCACAGCTGTACCAACCCTATGGTGTGCAAAGAGGGAAAAAGTTAGTTTGGGTAGGAAAATCAGGAATTCTGCAGTGGTTGGAGGAATAAGCCTGACAGCCACGCCATGCTTTTCCCTGCTCAGCAGTTTCACATCACTAATAGTTCACTTGTGGCTCCTTGCAAAGTGAGAAATCATAATAAACCTCAACCCTACACTATTTCTTGTCTCCCATCATCTGCTCTGCTGTACTCACGTCTCAGATACCTGTTCCCCTGCGTTTGTTCGTTTGTGCTCGTCTGTTCCAAACAGGAGTTAAGCTTTCGTAGCATAGCAGTAATAGGGCAGCTTAAATAGCAAGTTCTTGGCTGTGTTTGGTGCACACTGTGCTGTGGGAGATTAAAAAGAAAATCAGAAAGTGCATGATGGAGATTAAGATGATTCTGATTTGCTGTGTAGAAGACTGAGTCCCCTTTGTGCCTCTTGTTTGCTGTTTGAAGTACCGTTACTTAAGCTCAGTGTTAGGGGGGAATGAAAAAAAAAAGGTCTTCCTGAGAGGATGTGAGAAGCCATTTCAAAAGACGATGCCTCTCCAGTAAATAAAGCACAAATGTTTCGGGTCAGCACTGAAATGGTGGATGAGATGGAGTTTCACCCGAAAGAAAACTTGTTCAACCAGGAGGCTTTCAAATCTCCTGGCTGAGATAAAGAAGATCAAAGTGTTTAAACACGTTGATCCACTACTGAGGAAAATTTAGTGCTGGCAACAGACAGCAGCTGCAGTGTAGCTGGCGTGTCTAAACTCACAGTGGGGGACTAATTGCTCCTATGGATATAGGTTTGCTTTACAAAACCAGGTCTGAAGGATCGTCATTCTCATTCAGAATGATGGAGATCTATTAATAAGAGGTAAAATGCCAATCTACACTACGCAGGAGCAGGAGGGATATAGTCCTGGGAGCGGAGCAAGAAAGATGCATAAGGATCCTCTGCTTTTATCCAACTTCTATTGTGCAGGGGAAGATCCCATCAATTTACTCAAGATGATAACATTAGCTTGACACCCCCCTTGCTAATTAAATGAGGAAGAGTAGCTCAAGTCAAAATTCATTGCCGTTTGTACAACATATTGTCCTGAGAGGTAGCCTGGATAGGGGGGCTTTTGCCATTAGAGAATTACAAATTTTCTATAGAAGCAGAAATGTTATTTTTATACAAATTATTGACTGGGCAGGGATGGGATGGTAGTAAGGCTGATTACAGAAAATAATTCAGTGAGCTATTCCTGAATTCAGTGAATTTTTCCTGGTACAAACACAGCTGTAAAGATACTTGTGACAAGTCAAGTGGAGGGGCTGTTATGGCATCTCATTAAACAGGTTCCTTCTTGCTGTCCCAGCACATGACAGAATGTGTGCTCCTGTTTTATTAAGGGGCTAAATAGAAAGAAGGTCTGAATTGAGGGTTAGTGATGGGGCTTTTCTCATGGCACAGAAGTTGTTTCTGGCAGAATTAGGAACTGAGAGGGATTTTTGCATTTGTGTGTTAATATTGTAAGGTTTGAGTCCTTCTGAATGCCCATTCTGTATTGATTTTAAGGGAAATTAAGAAAAATGCTGCAATTCTTATCCACAGCATCTTCCTTACAAGGTATCATCATAGGTACTCAGGAAGAAACAAAGGCAGCTCAGCCGCCCCAGTCTTTTCCAGCTGAGAAGGAGAGACATCTTGGCTCTGGGAGGAAATTAAATACTCCTGTGCTGAGTCACTACAGTACAGTACAATATACCAATCTAGCTCCAGCTGTTCAGCCCTCATGTGCTATTTTTAGTTCTTTTGATAACAGAAAATTTCACTACATGCATATGTATGTGTGTATGTATGTATATATATATATATATGTAGATACATTTGTGTGTGTGTGTGTATATCCAGCCACATAAATAAAAGTGTATGCTTTGACATTTTTTAATACCACCTCATTCTTTGGATTTTCTAGAAGTATCTAAATTATTCACCCTGGGTTTTCAGAATAGGCAAAGTAGGGAGCAAAGGGCATTCAGAGGCCACAGACAAAACCTTTCCATAGCTCTAACTTTGATTGCTCCCTTGCAGTAGGGACTCTTGTTAAAGCCATTCAAATGTCAATACGCTGCCTAAATACAGGAGGTAAATTCTTCCATGGTTTCCAGAGAGGGCATCGCAGCATGCCTACATTTGCCTCAGCATGAGGGCCAGCAGGACAGCCTAGCAAGCACGCAGCAATGGGGTAGACATAACGTTGTGGGCTGCAGAGGTAGGATACAGCTACAAATGCATTCTTTAATGAATTAAAGGTTTGATTCATTTGGGATGTCCCAGGACATCCAGCCTGGCCTTTCTTTGCTGATTTGGAAAGGTGCAGGTCTTTCTTAAGTGGCGTGTCCGACCCGCCAGCCCACATAGGTGGTGACATCTGTCAGTGTTAGAAGCACCCTTGGTTAGACCCACGTAAACAACTGCCCGTACCCCTTTGGGCCTGTCAAGTCTTGGGGCGTGATCACATTAAGCTGGAGGCAGAGGCACAGGAGAGGGAATAAGAAGTCCCTACATGATCCACCTGGAGTGTTTCCCTTTCTCAACATCCTCCCCAGCAGTGTCACACCACCAGGAAAGGAGGAGTCAAGGGCGAGGAGCACATCCTCCCAACACAGAAGCACTTATTCAGGAGCAGTGTCCTTGTCCTCTGTTCACATCGTACTGTTCTTATTAATGCAACAACCAGTTGATTTAGACCAGTAAATCAATTGCAAATTAAGGAACAGGTTCAGAAGAACATTTCAGATCCCAAAGTGGTGCAAAACTATCTAACCCAGTCTACCTGTTGGTCCACTCCAGCAGCTACATAATTTTTTAATTTCTGAGAAAACAGCTTTTAAAAATATGTTCAAATATTATTTAATGTCCGTTTCAGATACCATTAATTTGAACCAGTGGTTATACTGAGAGCTTTCACTTTGTACATCTTGTTAATCATTGGTGTCAGGCATTTTGTATTTTACCCTTAAGAAATTTGCCAAGACAGGTTTTTCAGTGGATTTTTTGAGGCCAAAGTATTATCAGTGGCAAGTGGTATAAAAACTTTGCAAGGAAGTCTCACTTCTCCTCCACATTTCCAAGCCAGAGTATATCAAAGTTCAGATGTACAAAGTACTTACAAAATGACCAGATTGGATCTGTAAGGTGAGATGCAGGAGTATTCATAGTTTACAAGAAACGTGGGGTCCATATAGCTTAGTCCACAATTTCCAACCTTTATTAGGGTCAAGTTTTCCATCCTTGAGCTCAATAGCTGTGCTCCTATAAACTTCTCAATGTCAGCTTACCTACCCTCTGGCAAAAAAAATAGGGGCAGCAATTACCCATCCTTTGAAAGCTTTGGAAGGGTTTTGGATTAGATCAGCAACGGATAAAGGGGAAGACTGTTCCTTCCATTTAACAGCTTTAACGAAAAGTGTATTGATGGTCAAATTACGTTTTATTGCTGGTCAAGGCTCTGCTGAAAGACTTGAAACCTCTACAGAATCAAGGAACAATTACAGAAACATCTGTTGTGAACTGGGCAACATACTGTGATACTTTTCTAGGCAATACAAAAACTCTTTCTTTTGCAATGACATTTTAAATACACAGTTCAAATAGGCCAGAAGAAATGTTTTTAGTTATTAAATGAACTCAACAGAAAAAATATATTTTTTTGCACAGATAAAGGAGTAGCTGAAAAAATGATCCAGAAGCCAAGGAAGACTTTTTTTTTCCCCACAGTAGACCAGGAAAATATTTATTTTGGCGATGCTATTACACAAAATGCATATTTTAATGCTTTGACTTTTGCTATATGGATTATGAGCATGTCAAAGCAAATCTTGAACTAAGATCTAGGAAAAGGTTTCACATGTGCAAGAACAATGGCTTTCTAAAATGTTTCCAAGCCTTCATATTGAATCCTATAATGTTTTGGGTTGGAAGGAACCATAAAGATTGTCTAGTTCCAACCTCCCTGCCATGGCAGGGACACCTTCCCCTAGACCAGGTTGCTCAGAGCCCCATCCTATTTGGCTTGGAACACTTCCAAGGAGGAGGAATCCACAACTTCTCTGGACAGCCTGTTCCAGTGCCTCACAGTATGGGTGTGTTAATTTTAAACTCTGCAAGTAGAGGACTGTTTTTTCTGTGAGCGAGAAGTTGTTGCCTTTTGATACAATTTCTTTGTCCACCTCAAATCTAAGTTCAATGAGCGAAACTTCCACATTAGAAGCAGCTAAATTAAGGTTGCAACTTTGCAGGCTGATGGAAATGCCCTGTTTCTTTGCTCCAGGTGGCCAGAAAAGGATATTTTGTCCTTGAGTTCTCCTAGCTTGATAAAATAAGTTTTTTACCAAATTTGTTATTGTGGTCTATTGCGATATTTTGAACAGTGTCATTACTGAAATGCTGCTCAGCCTTTGTCAGTGCAACATTAAAATTAATGACTGCTGCAGTGGTTATTCATTTGCACCGAGAAAACCTAGCTTGGGGTGAGACTCACTGACTGCTAACTCATTCAACTAAAACTAGACATGTAACTTAGTCTAGGCCAATAGCTCTTTAACTTCTATTATGCAGATGTCTGAAGTTAGCTGAGATACATCTCTGATGACCAAAGCGTACACAAGCAAATGACACTTAGGTATGGCGCAGTTAAGAGTAGAACATGAAAGCTAATTTTTCACACAAAGCATATCTAGTCACCTTGCAACAAGTGAGAAAGAAGAGCTTGGTATGCAAAAGGCACAACACTGCAATTCATTGATGAACATTAAAATGTAATTCTTCTGGGACGCATTCTACATCCTTTACTTGTGCTATAATTTCCTAGAAATCCAATTTTTCACTTGAAATTACTGTACACCAAGAAAATTATCTTAATTCTGATAAGCCTCCACTGTGCAACTTTTTTTTTAATCTGCTCTATAGGCTACCTAAAAAACAGCTTCATCCTTCTTAAAAAAAAAACAAAAAAACAAACCAAAAACATAAAAAAAAACCCCAACCAAACAAAGAAAACATAAGAGACAAAATACAATGAAATGGCCCTTACAACCGAACTGGAACAGACTGGGATGTGCAAAACACTCACTCCACTGGGCACCATTCTGGCTGATGAAGTTAAAAATTGCCCACTTCCCTGGGAAGTGTTCTAGTGCCTGACAACTGTTTCAGTGAGGGTATTTTCCCTCATAGTCAATCTAAACCTCCCCTGGCACAATTTGAGGCCATTTTCTCTTGTCCTGTTGCTTGTTACCTGGGAGAAGAGACCAATCCACACCTTGCTAAAACCTCCTTTCAGGGAGTTGTAGAGAGTGAAAAGGTTATGGTGGTGGCTGGGCTTCAGTCACTGCAAAGCAAAATGATGTCTTACAGAAAGGCATCCTTTGGCTCTGCATAACCCAAATAGACTCTCGTCTGCTTTCATTTGCTGCCTTTTGGAACATGCCTATGATCTCCAAACAGATCAGCTGTGCCTTTCTGTTCTCCATGGGGGAACAAAATAATGAGATGTTGTCCTGTGAGCAGGGCTTCATTTGGGAGGATGATTTTCAGCTCGTTTCTGTGTGTGCGGTCTCCACTTCCTGCCTTGCTCCACTTAGTCGCCGTGTCAGCATCATCTCTTACAGCACAGGATGATAATGGAAAAGGAGCTGGAGAGAAATGTGCAGCACAGACACAGTCAGAAGCAGCAGCAACCAGTATATGTAGGCATATATGTATTTAATCCTGGTCCTTAGTGTCTCCAGCTCATTAGACCGTCCCCATTCAGCCCTCTAAGGGAACACTTGACTTCAAGCACATGTTGAAGCTCTGCTGTCCCCAGTGAGACTTAAACTTGTGCTTAATGGTAAATGTCTGCTAAAAGAATTATTTGCAGTTGGAACATGTTTCCTACCTGAAAATGTGTAACTGCTTTGTGGGTCCTCCAATCAGGACCAAAGATGGGGATACTAAAGTATTCTTGGCCAGAAATGCCAGTTAGTATGAATGTCCTTGGATAGGATATGTCCATGATCTTTTCTCACCCTCTCGCTGGCAGCCAGGCAGCCAGGCCGTCTATGACCATTTCTCGTGTCTTTGAGGTTGGCACTAATTGCCACCTCAGGAAAGGCATTCTCTTGCAAGGTGGGCACTGTCGTTAGGAACTCAGTTGATACCACAGTAATTCAGGAGCATCTCACCTACTGTGAGTTAATCAAAGCAGGACACCAGCTGGGAAAAGCTCTGCTCTTTCCAGCTCTGAACACTGCTTAGACCCCTCAGTTGCTTTTTGAATATATGATACATTTGGAAATAACATATCTGAAAAACTCCCAAGCAAGCAAACTCCAAAGCAATCCAACCATAAAAAGTCTGGACTAAAGAGCACAGGTGGCAAGAAATTTTTCTTTCCTTGTGTGTGGTTCCTGATGCAGATGCCTTGTTTTCTCAACACTTCTAATGAAAGCATTTTTATTTTTGGATGCTCTTTAGGGTACAGTGTAATACATCAAAATAAATCATTGCATCGTATGCCTGTTACAAATGAAAGCTGATGCACCAAATGTCAGGGTTGCTTGCTTTGATGAATCAATGAATATTGACAGTTTTGCTAACTGTGGAGGAAAGAAATGGCAGTGAGGGGGAAATGTTGACTTGTTACAAATATATAAATATATAAATAAAATTTCAATAAGATCGAGCAGATTTAGTGATGATATTATTTCAAATAAGGCAAAATGTCTCCTTGTGCTTTAATAGAGAAACTGTGTATCTTTTCCCCTCCCATATTTTCACTTATTAAATGAATTCAGCAATCACCATCTTTGAAAAGGCATTCATTCCAACTGTTGTGGAGAAAACTTCTGATCAGACCAAGAACATTGGCTTCAAGGCCACTCTCCTTCCTGTGAGACAGAGTATCTGTGTGATAAATTCACTGTTGGTGAATGCTAAGTCTTTAATGAGAAAAAATGTGCTCTGTTGGATTCAACCTTTTGTGTGAAAGCTGTTTGGGACCTTACTGAAAAGAATGTGTTAATCAAGAGAAAAGCATAACTATTGTCTTGTCAATGGACACAAATTAAAAAGGCTGGTGAAAATGAGGTTGAACTCAGAAAAAAAAAAAAGTTTTTCTGTGGTGTTTTCTGAGAGCTTGCTTTGCACTGCACAGTGATTTATGACAATTGGAATCTCACTATTTCTGCAATTAATATTACTGGATGCTTCCTATTCAGAGGAATGTTAATCATAATAATGCAAATGGAAGTATTATTGCAGCTATGCTTCAGAGTTCGTATTTCATACTGAGCCAAAGGTTCAGTACCAGCATCATTCTCAATGGAGCATTCACATTGTATGGATAGATGGATGTGCACCAAAGGTAAAATAACTGAATTAATATAAGCCAGAATAATATGCCTGGCATATAGCTTCCCATTTTCCCATTTTGCTGTAAGGATCTGATTTTCAGGCTTTTTAAACCAATAATAAATTATAGCAATGCACTGTTAATTACACCTTACAGAAGTGGTGTAGAGTATAAATTGCACTGGTGATGGACTTAGATTAAGTTTCCTATGCTTATTTTTAGCAAGTCAAAGGCAATTCATTTCCAACTGGGCCATGTTTTAAAGTTTGGAGTGAAAAAACTGTGCAATTATTTCCTAATATGAAGAGAATATTGGTGACAATATTTTATCCTACGTATGTTTTTGCACTAAATATATTAATGGGAAAGAAAGAAGCAAGATCACATATTAATTTGGACATGTGTTTAAAAGATATAATGAATATTTATAAATTTTGCTCCTGCAAATATTTTCTAAATTGTCTTCTTCATATTGTTACCTCCCTCTGCACTCCCTTAGATAATTTCTTAGCTTGTGATTAGTTTCTTTATGATTGCTGATGCTTCTGGAAATACTTGGTCCCTTTCTTTTTTCATTCTTTTTCTTCCTTCCCTTTTTTTTTTTTTTTTTTTTAATGGGGGTGGCCAGGATTTGTTTGTTTGTTTTTTCCCATGGGTTTTGATTTATGAAGAGGGTGGGAGGGAAGAGGGGATAATAGCAATGTTTTAAAAAATCCTGCCGGTTTTCATTAAAAACCACATAAAGTTTTTGATACTAATTCAGAGCTCATTCAGAAACATCAATTAATATTTCAGAAAGTAAATTACCCACATAAATAAGTCCATGATATAAATGCCTTTTTGCAGTAGCAGAAAGGTGTTTTTAATTTTCATCCAAAAGGAATGTAACTGTCATATTAAAACTGTTTATCAGGACATGACTGTGGAGGATGCTGTGCATGTAGTCACTGGGACCCTACTTTTTGGGGAACATAGAGCCATGACTGGAGTTGAAATGTCCATCACATGACATAATTATCCTCTTGATAGAAAAGGAGAGAAGTTCTTAGGCAGGGAACACATTTTAGACTTTGTGGATCTGGATTCAAATTCAGTATAAACGTCCTGTATAACATCAAGGAAAACACTTTGGTCCAGGACTTCAGAAATATCTCAAAACTCAGCTAAGTGAGAAGGAGATGCCCAAATAACTTTAAGGACCAGATCCAACAGATACTGATATAAGACTTATTCTGTATCCTGTGGTCTGGATTACACAGTTATGTGTTCTGCATAACTGAGTCTCACCTTTTCTAAATCACTTTACATTATTTGGGCCTGTTCTTTCAAAATGGCATTCAGGTCATGATATAAATATGGATGTACTGACATTTAGGGATTTTGGGTTGTTTTGGTTGGGTTGGGTTGGTTGGTTGGGTTTTTTTGTTTAAGAGATGAAATCACTTTGATGGTGCGTTAGATGGGTCATTCCAGAGATACACAGGTAGGCATGCCACAGTAACTTCTAGAAGACAAGTGTAAATGTGAGAGCAACCTTAAACCCTCAGTTTCTAAACATGACTGCTAAAGGAGACGAGCACAGCACCTCCTTATATTTTCTGTGCTGGAGCTTATTCTCCAAAATAGGAATAATAACACTTCCCTGCCTTGACAAACAGTTTTAAAATACATATATTGAAAATCAGGAGGAGTCTAATAGGTATTATGGTGACAGGGGATCCTAAGTCTACCAGAGTCCTGAGACAAGAAAGTGAACAATTTATTCTCACTACCTCCTCATTTCCAGGTCTCGCAGAAAAACATTGTGGTGAGTGATAGCCTCTTCTGCTTTTGTTTTCTGTCTATTTAAAGTGAGCATCAGCAAGAGAGGATACTCACAAAATTAATTCAGATTGGCTTAGATAAGAACTCTGTGATGTTGATTAAAAACCATCCACAGGACCATTAGCGAAGTAAGATAATAAATGAAAATGTGTTGAATCACATGAGTTTTCTAGTGGGGGAACATCAGGGAGCAGTCCTGAGTCCAGTCTTCTTTAAACATCTTCATTCATTAGCCAGAAGACAGGAAAAAAGTACATGTTAATTAAAATCACAAATGATCCAAATTGGGAGGTACTGCATATATCAGCAAAAATAGAGAGACTAGAAACCTTAGGCAGGAAATGACAAAATGAGATGCAGGTTTGAAAAATGCATGTGGAGGAGAAATAATCTGTACGAGGACACAATCAGCAGCAAGGAGTGTTGTTGAAGAAGCAGAATTAATGGAAAGTAGACAAAGGATGTGGACCATGGAGTAAAGGGCAATGTAGCAGAACAGCTATTTAAAGGTGACCTTTGCACCTTTTCAGTAGACAGCTTGGATTCAAAATTAATTTGCAATTGGCAAGATTAAAAGGTCAATGTAGTTTTGGACCATATATGCAGAAAGAAGTTGCCAAGGAAAGACATGGAATCTCACTTCTCTAACAGTATGCTACCACAGCACTCAGCCTTTTAATTGTTTTTTTCCCAATTCTGCAAGATCTTGTGCACCAGAGTATGTAAAATAGGTTCATATCTAACAAAATGGGTAGCCTGGGAGAGCTGATGGGTCTGGCAAATGTGGCTTTCAGTGAAACTACACACCCTCTTGTTGTGTTCTCCACCTTCCCAGTCTGTATGGGGCCTCATCTCCCTGAGACAAGGAAAGGAGCTAAGAAAAGGGACTTCAGACTAATTAGAGGCAGAGGCAGAATTAGAGGCTAATGAGAGGCAGAAGAGGAGCCCAAGTGCTGTTATACACTTTCTTTGAACCTCCTGCTTGTAGTCTGATAGGTTTGTGACACGTGCATCATTAGATTGGGACGCTTTGATGCCACACACAACTCAGATAGTATATAATTTACTGATGTGAGTGGAAACAGCAAGAGGCATCTCTGGAAGATCTCAGCCATTTCTCTCTAACAAAGGAAGACTTCAGAAAGGAGATACTTGGGATAACCACATAAATTTTAAAATTTTATTTTTACTTTTACCTTCTGAAGCCTGCAAAAACACAGAAGAGGAAAGGAACAACTACTGTTGGATAGGAACAACATCTTTTTATGAGATGACTAAGCATACCCTAGTAGTGCTGATGTGATGTTACAGGAGGAACCACATATGTATAGATGACTGTTTTAGATACCCCATATAACAGTAAGCAGTTGTTTTTGATTTATTTTTCTACAGCAAATAAGTTAAAAATTACTGAACAGAATGCTGATTTTTTTCTACATCTGTGTATTTTTCAGGTAGACTGAGAATAACACATCTAGGTTAAAACAGTATCCTACAAGAAGCATTTGATGGATTGTTCCTAGATATTTCTAAGAAGGCAACTACAAAAAGTGAGTACTAATTCCAGTACCTAGGATGTTTTAATCATGTTTTGTTGTTTAAAATAAAATTATGATAGTTGTAATATTTCTTGAGCAGATTTCTCTAACTGGAGTCATGAGGAATTTCATTAATTTCTCTAGAACATGTCTATTATTGACCCATGTCTATTTTTATTAGCTGACAAGGATAATTTGCATCACAGTCTCAGTCATGGATTCATTTCTGCTGTGCCAGGCAGTCTAGAAACATAGACATTCTCTGCATGAAATTACTTACATCTTAGTAGAAATCAAGAAGCTGTGGATAGTGACAGACAGAGGAGACCCATGGATGTAATAGGGAAGTGCTGGTCAGTGTGACAGGCAATGCTAATAGCACACCTGCAATCTAGTCCTTGTCAGAGAATTTTACATGTCGCTACAGGAAAAGAAAGGCACTAGCAAGGTAATTTTATATGTGCTTATGGAGAGCAGCATGAAAGAAAATACAAAAGCACTCATTTGAAAATCCAGTGCATAGACTATGGAAAATGACTGCCTGGGTTGATTGGATGCAGACAGCCTAGTTTTGATAGAAATGGGGAAGGGAAATCATTGCTATATCTGGAAAAATGGCCCTTGTATCCAGGGAATATCATCAGGGCAAATTCACATCTGTGATGTAAGTGACAGAAAGGAATTCTGCAGTAATTGACATGTTCAAAGATAAGGTCTGAGATAAGAGATTTACCTAGATGGGTAGAGAGCAAAAAAGGCATTATCTGAAGTATGATACACAGAACATACTTTGAATGTGTGTGTAGCTTCAGTGTAACTGGAAAGTGGCATCTGGGAGAGGAGTATGAGTTGAAGATGATATCACGGTTAAAGGCATGTGACAGGATGGTGGCATTGTCCACAGTGATCAAGAGGGAAGATTGCTTGGAGATCATTGCTGGGGTATCTCAAATGGAAGGAAAGCAAAGCTGGAACTGTTCAGTACACAGAAAATTACAAGGAAATGGTAGAGAAGCAGAAGCATGAATCTAAGAACTGTGGAATATTTGAGGTTAGCAGGAACCACTGGAGATTGTCTAGTCACCTTTCAAATCAAAACACGCTTTCTTAGAGAATGTTGCTGAAGGATGATCTTTGAGAACTTTTCACCTAGAAGTGAAAGGCTGGAGCACCTGTGACTCCTGCCATATAAAGAAGCAGCAAATGTTCACCGCAGCCTGTGAAGTCTTGACATGAGTAATGAATGGAGAGAAAGAAATGTCTGTAATATTAAAACTACAAGTGCAGTAGGAGGAGTTCTAAAAGTCAAAGCCATGAATATAAAGTGATATTTAAATGAAATTGATGCAGAATTATGTGTACTTGCAAGACAGAATGAAAGTGATTAGTGAACACCAGTGCGTTAATCCCCAGTACTACACAGATACTGGCATAAGAAAGAAGAGGAAGTTCCCAAAGCATGAAAATTCTGCCTGCGAGTCATGTCTTGGACTTTGTTCTTTACTCCTTAGGGAGAAACCACTTACTCCTATAAGGAATTAATTTTTTTTCCATATTCTTAGAATCATAGGAAGGTTTGGGTTAGAAGAGACCATAAATATCATTTAATTCCAACCCCCCTGCCAAGGGCAGGGAAGTATTAGGGCTGGTGTGAGCTGAAATGTTGTGTCTGTAGCAAGAGTTCAAAAAGTAAACCCCTGAGAAAGATCTCACTGCAAGATAAAGAGGCATAAAAAACAAAGAAAGAGAAAGTAAAAGAGAAAAAGAAAAACAAAAAGGAAAAAGTGTTTTCAAATTCAAGGTTTCATAGTACATGGTAACAGTATAATGAGGTGACAGAAAACTGAGTGGAGTAAGGAAAAGAAGAGGAAACCTCTAAAATAAAACTTCTCAAAATTGCTGGGAGTCGCTGCACATGGCAAGCTTTCTATTAAGAGAAAAGAATTTCAGAGAACATGTCTAAATAGCTTTTTACTGAAGGTGAATTCTTACTTGTCAATGTAATCTGAAGACTTTTTCATTACAAAATGATACTCATTGCAAAATGCAGTTTTTCACAACCATGATGCATTTGATAACCTTTTTGCTCCCAGGAGATCTGAGTAGTGACATAAGGTCAAAGAGTCAATAATAGAATCCAAATCAGTTATTTCCTGTGGAATCACAGAATTTTTCCCCAGTTATGTCCAACTGGGTAGTAGAGTCAGTGATGGGCACATTTTCCCCTCAAGGGGTCCGTCCAGAGCTGCTTCCCATGTGTGCCATGCTGGCTGGTCCAGTAGTATCTGTGAAGTCTTGGAATTATAGAATGTTTGGGGTTGGAAAGGACTTCAAAGATCATCTCATTCCAAACCCCCTTCCATGGGCAAGGGCACTTTTCACTAGACCAGATTGTGAAAAGCTTCATCCAACCTGGTCTTGAATGCTTCCAGTGACGGAGGAGTCTCAGCTTCTCTGGGCAACTTGTGGTAGTGCCCCACCACCCTCACATGAAATAATTTTTTCCTTATAGCCAATGTAAACCTGACCTCTGTCAGTCTGAAGCCATTCCCTCTTGTCCTGTCCTTCCATGCCATTGTCAAAAGTCCCTCTTCCAGCTCCCTGGTAGCCCCCTTTAAGTTCTGGAAGGGACTCTAAGGTCTCCCCGTAGCCTTCTCTTCTCCAGGCTAAACAACCCCAACTCCATCAGCCTGTCTCCACAGGAGAAGGGCTCCAGTCCTCTAAACACCTTTGTGTCCCTCTTCAATGCACACAGAAGATGAATATGAACAGTACAAATAACAGGGTCTGTTATTTTACTGTTTCAATAAAAGTAACAACATCCTTCAGGGTATATAGAGTATTTCTCAGAAGCAGCCAACATTGATCCAGAAACAGGGTGCCGTTCTCTTGCAGCTGGAAACTGTGGAAACTGTGGAAACTGTGGCTCATTGCTGATCAGACTGCTCTTACTCAGGTGAGGAAATACAGCATTAGGTAGTTGGCATTTGGTACCCAGCTTGAAAACACTGATTGTTGTTGTTGGCTGTCATGCTATTCTGCTGCAACCTGTGCACTCTTTTCCATTCTATTTTCCTGTTAAACACCATAAGGCAACTCTTATGCATTTGGGGACTTTTGCAAGACCTTTATATGGATAAAGTTTTGGTAATAACTTTTTCTAAAAATCCCCTTGTCCCAACAAATTAGAAACTGCTAGACAGTGAGTATGTCTTCAAATTTCATTAAGTCTCCTGTCTTCTTAGCCTTGATCAACCTGTCACCAGAACTGCATGGCATATCTTCTTGTTTACACTACAAATCCAAGATAAGCATCTTTAGCAACTATATATTTATACAGCATCTAACACGTTGGGCTCATGATACACTCAAAGCCTCCAGGTGCTATAACTATAGAGATGTTACATAATACTAGGGAGCTTCTCATTCTTCCCACAAGGCATCTTGTTTCAACCCACAATATAGAGACATCCTTCTAAAAGGTTCTATTTATTCAAATCAATGTCATGCAGTGTTAATTAAGCATTGGTACTTATGTCTTATTCTCTGAGGTGCCAGATCATCATTTTTCTTGAATAACTCTTGAAGTTTGGCTCAAGGTACTGGAGGTATGATAGAATAGCCTTGTCTTGGAGACTACTAGATTAATTATTTAGTTAGTTAGTTATGTATTCATTTGCTTATTTATTTTTGCTGTCAAGTGCATCAGTTTCCATAAACCTTTCTCCTCCCATTATTTAGCAGAGGAGGAACTGGAAAACAACAGGAAGGCTGTAATTAGCAACTTGGCTGTGGAGTATGTGGCAGGTGGGGAGTGGCTATAGAAACCAGTATGAAGTTTATTACGAGAACTGTTTGTATATTGTCTGTCAATCGTTTTTGCCCTGTTTAGGTTTGCAAGTGAATTGCAGATGTATTTCTTGGACACATCAGATTTTGCTTTTCTTTTGCTTTGCTGCAGAAATCTATTTTCAGCCCAGTTTTTTTCCTCCTGTTGTGACACGCAGGACATGTGATCTCACACCCTCCAAAGAACTGATACACAACAGCAATGCAATAACAAAGATCCCATCATTACACTGTTTGGGAAAAGGTAACTTCATAGCAGTGGAACTGCCTTTAGCTGCAGATACAGTGTATCTCAGAGAAATCTTCCCCTAGTGATACTTATTGCTCATCTCCTTGTAGGTTTAACGAATACACCAAAATATCAGAGCATCTTCCTTCTGAAAACCACGTGCTCTGTGGAGAGCATTAATGACATAGGCTTAACCCACAGCCTGCACAGTGCAACAGCTTTTAGCCATACCCCCCACCTCCATGAACAGGCTGAGCCATCCTGATGCTCTGGCACAGTTTTGCTGCTTTTATGATCTTACAGAGTTTCACTCAGGGTTTCTTTGTGTATCTCTGGATGATCTTACAATGTACTTCATAGACCTCTCTAACAGTGCCATGCACGAGGCTCACACAGCTTGTGTGTGCTGCAGTCACAGCCAGTGACTGCAAACAGCACAGATGCCTCAGTGGGAGCTGTGCATCCTCAGTCCCCTCTCCATGCCTGCATATCTTCCCCTTGCAGGAGATGTGTAGCTCCTGTAAGCACTGTGGCATTGTCCTAGAGCAGGTCAGAACCCCACTGTGCCATGGCCAAAGCTCTTTGACACCCTTTACTTTGCAGCCCTGATTGAGCAGCACAGCCTGTGGTGCCACATGCCACTCCTGGGGACTGTGCACAAGTCCTTGTTTGTCAGTCACAGCCATGATACAGAGAGCTGATTTAGTGTGGACTCAAGGCAACTATGCATCCAGGGATTTTCATCCTAGTTTTCTTTTCATAAAACCATAAAATCATGGACTAACATAATGGTTTGAGTTGGAAGGGACCATGAAGACTGTCTAGTTCCATGGGCTGGGATGCCTTCCACCCGACCAAGTGGCTCAAAGCCCCATCCAACCTGGTCTTGAACACCTCCAGGGATGAAGGAGCGACATCTTCACAGCCTCTGCCAGTGCCTCACTACTGTCATAGTGAAGGATTTCTTCCTGATACCTAATCTCACCCTGCCCTCTATCAGTTTGAACTATTTCCCCTTGACCTATTCCTCCATATCCTTGTCAAAAGTCCCTCTCCAACTCTCTTGTAGCCCCTTTAGGCACTGGAAGATGCTTTTGTCACTCATGTTAGCTGAGGTAAACTCACTTTGTTCATGGCAAAGCTTTCAAATGTTGTGGCTGTGCCAAGCTAGGCTTGTTTTAATTTACAGATTCTAATTAGACATTGACTTTTAGGGTGAGGTGACAGTAGGGTGAGGGAGCAAAATTTCCTTTGGGGCACATAAGCATACTTTTCATTTTGCAGGAGAATATGAAATGTTTCTGTGTGAAAAAGCAGAGCTTTTTCATCTCATTTTAATGCTAATTTTGCAACTGTGTCTGATTATCCTCAACTCTGCTGCTGGGGAAGTTTGTATTTTGTGTGCATTCTCACCAGGGTTAAGAAGCCCCTGCATGTCACCAGGCAAGACAAACAACAAGGTGAGTAGGGGCATTCATTTCTCATGCAACAGGATAATCCAAACAACAGAAGTATGGAAAAATAAATGAAAGTGAGTTATAGGATCTGTCTTCACCTGGTACAAGAAAGCACCCTTGAGTACTGTTGCTGTAAAACTGTTCAGCATGTGTTTGGCTCCTGTGAGGAGTCATATTAAGCCCTAAATTGAAGGACAGGCTTAAATACAGAAGACAATTTAAAATACACTTCCACAGGTGAGATTCTTCCCTGATTCCATTTTGTAATAACAGCACAGTGTTACCAGTGGTAATAATGGACAGTCATCAATTTGGTGAAGTTTAGTGCCTTAGAACAATCTCTTTTTTTGCTCTATTGCTAAATTTTTAAATCCTTTATTTTCTTGTGCTGGATGCCAAGCAGACACAGCTCTTACCTGGTCTAGGCAGAGAAATAAGTTCCTTATTTTATCACACTTAACCTGTTAGCAGGAATGGACTAGTCTGACTAAGCTGAAACAACTATGCTGAACATGTGTAGTGCTAGTAATATATTAGCAATATGTGTATAGATAACTCTTGTACTGTTAGTATGTTGCCAGTATATTAACCTAATATGGCATTGTTGGTAAAGATAACTATACTGGGTTTTAACGGAGATATCAGCATCTCTGAATTAGGGGCCAGCTCAGAAAAGACAAGTTCCATGTGACCTTGTTCACAAGGATCTTTCAGATCTAGCTGGACCAACAAACACAAGTGCTTATGAGAACAGCAGCCCAAGTACAGAGATTCCAAAGGCTGGAGAAATGTTTTTCTGAGGTGGACATCTGGCTTGAGGAGGATTGTTCATCCCTGCAAACAAACAATTTGTTTTCTTCAAGGATTGCTAAATGCAAGGTACTTATGGGGAGGGGCAGGTGGGTGCATGCCTGAGGCATTCAGTCCTTCTGGGAAAATAAAAATTAGCTTGGCCAACCTCATGCAGAGTTGCTGTCCTGTTTGAAGCAAACACACAATTCACCTGCAATCCTCACTTTTTGCTGTCTGTATCAGGGACCTGGCACTTTCACGTGTAATTACGGGGCATTAAGGAATAATTCTTCTGGCTGTCCCATCAAGGACGGTGCAGAAGAGGCTCCCCAAGGAACTTCTTCAACAGACAAATGCCGAATGTGCTGTTTATATTTACAGCGTCTTAATTCACCCATATTAGACCATGTATAAATGATGCGGCTGTGCTGGGGAGTGCTCAGCTGCAGAATTTGTTCCAAGGGCTGTTCCCAGTTAGACTCAACCACGCCCTGAAAGATGTTGGCAAAATATCCTTACTGTCCATAAAACATGTGCTCTGAAGTAACAGGTGATGGACCTGATGAGGTGAAAGGATCTGAAAGAATGTTTTAGCACTTCTCCTGCACACTTCCTTACGAGGAAGAGCATCTTTGACCCTGAGAGCCTGAGGACTGAGTTTCAAGCTGCCATTTATCAGGACAGTGTTTTTGGGTTTCTCTTTATTTTCTTAATTCTATTGAGGGTGGTTTTTTGCATTTTAATGAAGTGACATTTGCCAGGGAAAACATTTGCTGCAATAAATCTCATCAAAATCTCCACTGAAATCTCATCTATTGCTTGACATTAATTTCAATCCTTTCCACTGCAGCTGTCTCCCTGCAGGTTTCATCTTTTTGCTGTAACTCAGGGATTTGCTCATCCTGCTCCACTGCTCTCAGAGCAGCCTCTGGGTATTGCATGGTCATAGGGCACAGGGGAAAGTTTTTTATTTTTGTAGTTAAATTCAGTGGCATAATTTTCACGTTGTTGCCCCTTGTTTGATCTTTGGTCTCTTTAACCAATTCCTTCCCATTCCTTGGTGATCTGTTAACACACTTACCCAAATAGCAGAAGTTCCATTTAATCTGGGAGTAAATCCACTGGCAGAACTGTTTTCCATGTTTTCAATTGACCTGCTTATGTAGAGAGTCTACAGCAGCCACCTCTGTTCTGTTGGCCCTTGGAGAAGGGACACTGTCTCTCTCCCTCCCACTGAACTGGCCAACCATGGTAAAAGCAAAAACCATGTGTGCCATGAAAAAAGCAAACAGCACATGTGCACTGACATGGTTTTCTCTTTGGACAGGAGAACTGTAGCTGAATCATTGAGATCTCCACAGAAGAAGGAGGGGGTCAAAGAGCTGATGGCATCCTAAAAAGCATCCTCTCAGGCATTATTCTGTTAAATTTTTTAGGAAGTTAAATTGATTTGCAAGCGCATGCAATGAGTGTAAAACTGAAATTCCTAAAAATATTAACATTGAGATTTGCTGACAAGACCTTGGGACAGCAGACAAGCACCTCTGGGGCACCTCTAAGAGGAGAATTCTGCTTTCTGCCTGAATTCTGAATTCTTCCTCCACAAAATATGTGAATTGGACCTGTTACATGTTGGAAATACAGCAGAGGAATATCCCAAAGAGAAAAAAAAAAAAAAAAAAAGAAGGAAAATAAGCTTATTTGTTTCCTTGCTCAGTATTTTAAAGCCTCTAGTTGTCATCCGGGGGAAAACTGAGGGAATCAACTGGGACACAAATTGCTTTGTGATGGCATGACTTGCTGAAGTGATGAAAGGCATGACGTTTCCTGACACATCCATATTCTTAGTAGCTGCTGATGAGATAGGATGAGTGGTAGTGCAAATGTTTGCTAACTTGGGGATGGCTTCTGATAAGGAAGGTATGCAGAGCTATCTTCGAAGTCTGCCACAGCCAGGCACATATGTAACTGAGAACAGCGGTGGGTGTTCATTCTCCAAGGACACCTCAAAACACACACGAATCATGTCATTGGAACCATTTCCAAGTCATGATCATCTTGGAGTGCTGACCATTCATGTTGGGGCTGCAGGAACTCGTGTGTAGGCTGTATCTTCACAATATTAAGTGGCAGAATATGGATTTAGGAATTGACTCTGGGCTCCAGTTTGAAAAATGGTTGTTTGTTTTCCCCTGAGATGTTTTTCCATCGTCATGCCAGAGGAATTGTCAATTTCAGGGCTTTCTGAGACAACTTGGACTTTCTGGGAAGACACCTGTGTCTATTTTTCCTCTTGTTCTTTGTCCATCTCCTTTATTTTTCCAGGCTTGCCTCCAAACACTATGAGTGCATTTTGAGTCTTAGGTCAGTTACTCCCTGGTGAAAATAAATGTATTTAGAAAATCATCTGGAAATCCAGATCAAATATTTTAAAAAACCACTGCCCTTCAGCTCACCAAAGCCTGGACCACTTGTGTCTCCTTTATTTTCTTTATGACCTTTAAAAAATATTTTCATAGGAAAAGGTGGCTGATCTCAGACTAACAATGCTTCTCCTATCTGTGTCTCTCTGTTGCTGGAGGATGCTAATAGCAGAAGAGAGATAATTGTGCTTTAATTGGGTTCTGCTTGTTCAAAGGAGGGGGTAAGGGATGCTTTTTGGTTCCCATGGCCTTGTAGATAAGTTTCCATATAATGCCAATTAAGAGCAAAATAAGGAGTATGCAAAACAGATGACAACTGCTCTCACCAGAAACTGTTCTTTTGTGGCTAAAACAATAGGGCCTTCAACCAAGGGTGTGCTTTTTGCTGCTGGAGTTTCCCTTGATTTTTTTTTTTATTGCATTTTGCATAAGCTTTGCTGCTGAATGGATCAAGTCTAGAAAAGTTTAAGTTGACTGTGACGGGGGAGACTGCCAATTGTATATATGTATCTACATGTGAGCATGTGTGTACACTTGTCAAAAGCAGAAAGGAAAGTCAAATTAAGTTTTTTTTTTTCCCCTATGAGTTATTTTTATTTTGTTTTTATTTCAAAGGGAGCTATTGTGTCTGGGGAGAGGTCAAGGGGCTTTTTCTTCTCTTTTTATGCATTTTTTTTCTTTATCCTTGTTTGTTAGTTTTAAGAGTAATTATTCACCAGGGCCTTTTCAACTGTCAAATGCCACAAAAGATAATCCGGCCTCTTCCCTTCCCTGCCCCCACACTTGCTTTTTCCTCCAACAAAAGCAGCCTTTGTTAGGAATGGTCATCATTTCACAGGGATCCTTCTTCATCCCACAAGTTAGGAAAGCTCTTCTATTTTATATTGAAGTGACCTCTTACAAATGCAGGGAGACTCAGGATGTTGCAGCTGATGCTCTGCCCTGGGTGATGTTGCCCATCAATACTTACCCGCTTGACAACTACATACTCTGAGCACTTTCTTTTCCTTCAAGCAGGATTTCTAACTTACTACAAGAACTGGTTATCAATTTATCTACAATGCACAACCTGGCATTAATCAGTCTCCATCTAAAGGGTTGTCCTTAGCAACTGACTTGCGTTTGCAGCTGCATTTGACTGGGATGAGCCCTCTGACTTGCCAAATCATGATTTCTTTTTCTTCACGACTTTGAGCTCCTTGCTGTTGAGGAAGCCCATAGAGAAAAGAGCACTGCTCAATGCCAATGTATTTTGCAGAAAGAATTATGGTCCTTATAAATGGATCAATATATGCCAATCTCCAGCTTCATATAAATATTTGCTTAGATAGGAAATTGATCTTGTCCTTGATTTGCCATAATTTAAGTCTATGAAGCTATAATCAAGACTCCTTGATAATAAAAAGAACTCATCAGCAATTATACTCATTCACTTCCCCATATTCAAGGCTATTTCTGCTTTTCACTGATAAACTTCTGTTTTCAGTCAAATTTTCAACATAAAAATCAACACTGCACACCAGTTGATGTTGGAGTGCTTCGTGTGTGGCATTTTGAAGTTATATAAGTGTGGAGATAGAGGTGGTTTCTCAGGGACTGAGATATCCATCTGATATGGAAAAAAGATTTTGCTAAAACTGTACCTACAACCTTCTGTCAAAACTAAAACTGAGTATCATTCTTGTGGATTTAAATGTACTTTTATATTTCTGAAAGTTTCCAGTAGCCAAATTTCTTGGAAACAGGAGCATCTAGGGATACCTAG
This sequence comes from Promerops cafer, assembly GCA_013398275.1. Lineage (NCBI taxonomy): Eukaryota > Metazoa > Chordata > Aves > Passeriformes > Nectariniidae > Promerops > Promerops cafer. The sequence continues at coordinate 446,499 of VZSE01015389.1, read as the reverse complement.
CATCTAGGGATACTTCTGTCACATATTTCTTACACCATGATCACTTAGCAATTTTTTATGAAACTGTCTGGTAGTGTGAGTTAGTGTGAGAGCTTTTGCACTAAATACTAGACTCTCTATCCCCAAATGTTTTTGTTCTACATAGACGAAATGGATAGAAAAGTTCGTTTGTTAAGAAATGTACTTTCTATTTTGCAAGTGGGAAGTGTGGTCTGAGGGAGATTTCTACTCTAACAGTGTCACAGAGGAAGCATTTTAAGGAAATAAATTGAAGCATCCTAGGGTTTCTTCTGGTCCACATTGCAATAGTTTGGAGTCCTTCCTTTCAGTAGAGCTATATGTACATATATATTCCTTCTCAAAGGAAGGCATATTGCAGTAACCAATAATAGGAATAGACTTGTAGGCAGATGCTGGTAAGGACACTAGATGGCAAGTGTCAAGGGTCATAGTCACTGGAGGAAAGGGCTAAAATCCCTTCACTTTGTCAGTGACTGTGTGCCTGGCCATAAGTTCTGTCTCCTTATGGTTTTTCAAGGTGGGCATTACTAGTACTTTGAGTCATGGAATTTTTAAGGTTAATCCATTGTTGAGGTTTTGCCCTGGTAGGCAGTTAAACCTTACTCAACTGCTGGGTCACTTCCCCATGTGGGATGGAAGAGAGAATTGCAAGAGTAAAACTGCAAAAGCTTGTGAGTTCAGATAAAGACAATTTAACAGGCAAAGCAAAATGAAATAAGAAATCCATGCACTACTTCCATCAGATGTTTGCCCATCCCCAAGAAGTGTTCCATCACATGTCATGGTTTCTTGGGAAGACAAGCATAGCACCATACCAGCTGCCATAGAGAAATTTAACTCTATCTTAGCCAGAAATTTTCTCCATCTCCAAAACTCTCTCCATCACCAGAATTTTTTCTGGACTAAACGTGGCTTCACCATGGCATATCCTAGCATAGGAAACATCTATCCTCATCCATAACCATTAAACCAGCCTGAGAGTGCTATACAAATATTGCGTTAACTTATCCTCTGAGTCCCTCCCAAAACCTTGTTTATCATGTATGGACGAACCAATTTTTAAAATGGACCTTTGTTGGGAGTGCTGTACAACACATGCTGAAGAAAGTCACTCTTTTAAGTGAAGAACTGCATATGCAAATAAAAGGTTTGGGTAGGTCAGAATATTACATAAATAATGAACAAATGTATAATTAAGTCAAGGGATAGCCTTCACACTTTCCTTCCCTTTAAAGATTCATGGGGGTTTTTATAACCAAATAAATTCTGGTTTGATTCCTCATTTGGAATTCTTTCAAACTCCACTACACCCTTATAGTCTTTGCTAATTCAGAAAAATATCTGCTTAGGACTTCCTTTTCCTCCCTAAACCGGCATTAGCATCCTATATGGATGAGATATATATTGTATAGTGCACAGTGCACCTGTGCTCACCGCACTTCCACCACAGCTTGAGTAGCTCGTATTTCCTAAGAAGCCTGGAGCATCCAAAAACATTAGCAACCCAAAGGCATCATGGTCCCCTAGAGGAAGACAAATAAAATTAGTCCTGTTTTATAGATAAGAAAACGGAGGTAATTTTCCAGCTGCCATCTGAAAGTAAGCGCCTAAGTCACTGCTTTCAGCTGCAAAATGATCTCAGCGCTGACGGCCTATGGCGCTGGCTCTTTACCTTTGCTTTTGGTACCCAGACATTCAGCTCATACCATCCCTTTCCCTGTCACTCATGCTGGCTGTCACATTTCAGGTTTAGTTGTTGGGAGAGCAGAGATCCCTGGTACCAAAAAACCTGGTGGATGTTCAGCACCTTCTGAGTCCATTTAATGCCTGGCTTTGCGCATAAATTGAATGTGACTTTTCTCTGGTTGTCACCCAAATTTTCTGCAGAAAAATGAGTTCTGATCAGAAAAATAAGAACTGCAGAGGGAAGCATTCACCTGCTTGGTCTGCAAAAGGCCTTGCAAACTCTTTTGTTGAAAAAGTGAACAAATTGCTATTTAGGGCCTGGACTCTAAATCAAAGAAAACACATGGGAAAGTACGTAATAAGCAGCACTCATCATTTTATCAATGGCTCCATATTCTCATATTCTGTTTCTTTTATCAGTCCCACCAATACCTGGAGCCAACAATGATATGTGGAGTTGTACTTTGGGATTAATTGCCACTTCCTTATGGCTGATCATTGAAAAACAAAAATAAAAGTCTCTGACTGTGTATTTCCATAGAAAAAGCAAGTGAAATAATTTTGATGTTAGTTTCTATACCAGTATGCTGAATGTAGTCCAGAGTTGCTGCCCATGGGGGAAATAACAAATTTTGCCCAGCAATTAACAACTGGGGGTATCTTTACTGGGTGCTGTAGAGAGATGTGTGTCACATCACATCAGCACAGCTGTCCTGCCCCATGCGTGCCTGACCCTGCTTCCTCTAGCTTGAGGGTCATCTCCCAGCAGCCATGCTGGCACCAGAGATTAGAAACTCAGCTGCACAATAGCAGGTGGAAGGCTTTATTTTCTACTAATGTTAAAAAAAATTATATATAATAAAGGCAGTTCCTTTCTGTGTTGCTCCCACCATGGTCAGCAGTTGTCAGTGTGGAAAGGTGGAAGTGATGAAGGATTATCATCCCTTGTGTGAATGGTGGTGTCTTCTTTCTTAGAGCAGCTGCATAGCCGTTGGGAACTAAACAAGAGGAGAGAGATGTGTCCAGAAGTAGGGATGTGACACATAGGACAGCAATGCAAGAGCAGTCCCTTCCAGCTAAACCATCCTGTTTCTTTTTTCTTTTTTTTTTTCATAGAAATTTTACAACCATTTTTAATAGGATTTCACCAACCCCTCTCTGATTACAAGAAACAGTGGATTTCCATTTTTCACAATACAGTAAAATAATGAAGAGATGAGTTACAGCCTGGGATCACACTGCTTGTCCCTATTTCAGGCAGTACATCTCACATAAAAAATCCCTAAATGTCTCTTTTAAACATCATAAAGAAAAGGCATTTTAAATGTCCAGTTCCTCTCATTTTCAGTGAACAAATAAAGCAGGACAGCTAAATTGAATACAAAAGTGTAACTTTTTAATTTCTATACATTAGGGGAATCTAGGAAACTACCAAGGGGCAGTTGTCTTGTGAGATTAATCCTATTTCCTACATCCCTTGGATATAGATATAGTCACCTCCAGAGGAGATTCATAGATCTTAATGAGGAAATCATCCTCAGGAACTTCCATTCTGTCTGTACCCATTACTGGAAGAAAATCCATATCTTCATATCTAGACACATCAGCCAGGTTGGGTGAAATGGAGCTGAAGCTCATGTTGCCCAAAGGCAACGTAGGTGTGAACACAGCCTTGTTGTCTTCATGGAAGCATTTATGTCAGAAAAGACCCTTAAGATCATTGATTCCAACTGTTCTTTGCTTCCCTGAAGAGAAAGTCCACCACCTTACCCTGTGCAGCTGCACAGCCAGCGCTGCAGGAATGCCGTCTCTTAGTTACCATGTGGAAAAATAATTTAAAATTAAACTTAAGGCTTCTTGATGAGTGTTGTACGCTGACTGATAGAAAAAAACTAGAAGCAATGGCTAATGGGTGTATTAATCAAAGCAGGACACACAACTTGAGAACATTAAGATAAAGGCCCTCTTTCAAATACAGAGAAGGTGAGGTCAAGGCTGACTTGTTGTTCTTTCATACTCAATGACTTTTAGGGGATTTTATGCAAAGGGTGGAGAACTGGTGCAACTCCACATAGATTACCCTAAAAAGGAGACTACAATAAAATAAAAAGCACTAAAAGTACCAGAATACGGTGATATGAAAACCCATGCTTTTCAAAGTATGCTCTTTAAAAATATAGAGGAATTAAACTTGGTTTTGAAGTCTTGTATTTCATACATTTGTGTGCTCATTCCAGAGAAACACATTATCTGGAGATGTTAAACCGAATAGGTTTTTTCAGCTTAATAAATTAATAATATACTGGCATGTTCATCTTCCCAGATGTTGAATAACTCGTGGGCTTGTTGAGTACTTAAAAGATCCATCAACATTTTGGGACCTGGAAAATTAAGCAGATTTAAAAAAAAAAAAAAAAAAAAACAAAAAACAAACCACTTGGCAATTCACAGAAGTTGAATTTGCCATGCCTTGTTTTTTAGCTCTCAGCAGTGCAGACATCCACGTTTTAGCTAGTCACCCTGGACTTTATCTACTGTCAATGAAGGGAAACAGCCTTCTGCAGAGCTCCTTAGCTGATGTATTTTATGTGTGCATTAGGATAAGATGAATTGCACCTGTAAATCCCATGAAGATAGTGATACCACAGACATTTTAATGAGGGTGGAAAATTTGCCCCTTTTTCATCATTTGAACTGAGGTCTGATGTTATCATGTCACAGATTTGCAAACTCTGTCATCTATCTTTGCCATGTTGATTATGCATCTTCTAACCCAAATAAATACAAGTGTCCATGTTTGATGTCTAATTACACTGAAGAGTAAAGCTTGTGCTTTTGTTCTTTATCTCAGCATTGTTCTTTTACCTCACAGGAGGCTCAATACTAATAATCAGTCCCGTTTCCCATAAATTTAAGCCACAGTAACCCCTGCCTAAGTGTGTGGGAGTTCAGGTCATTCTTTGCTTCCCAGGAATGGGCTGCCAGGAAGGAGAGATCTCAAGGAATTGGAGAGTTTGAGGGACTTACATTTTGATGGTCTGAATAAGAATTACTAAGAATATTACAGTAAACAGCCTATTTCCTGAGGAGGTGGGAGAAAATTTCCCTGAATAATTGCCACTTACAAACTATTTTCCTCTCCACAAGATTTAAAAAGAAGCATTTTTAAATAACATAGCACACCTCCTCTTCATCTGGGAAGCTGAGACGCAGTGTGAGTAAGTGGTTTTGAGAAAGCATTTGCCTGAATTGGTGGTGAAGCTGCAGATAGTACTGAAAAAGAATCTACCTCCCAGTAACAAAACTGCTCTTTCTTTGGTGACTTTTGTGACCAGTCACAAAACTAACACACATTAGGATTTCAAAAAGCTGTGTGTTAAAAAAAATATGCAACTAGCTAAACTTCTGTAATTCCTTGTAAGTAGTGAAGACTGGATGTGAATTTAAATACATAGTTTGGGGTGTTAGACAGAAAGATGGATGTCAGAGTGGCTGTGATGATCTGAACTGTGTAGTGTTACAGGTTCATATTTAAAGATTGGGCTGAATGTTGCATGCTGGGGACTGAATTCCAGCTTAAGGATCTCTCTCTCCCACAAGTTCAGTGTGGATATGATAGTTAGTCCATTACACCTTGCTAAGAAATGATTTAAGAAGAAGATTCCTCCGTGGGTTTTACTACTGGACACCATACATCTCCTCTGTGGCAACAAAGAAGAGAATTTGAGGGTGCCCCATCCTTGGAAGTGTTCAAGGCCAGGTTGGATAGGGCTTGGAGCAAGCTGGTCTAGCAGAAAATGTCCCTGCTTATGGCAGCAGGATTGGAACTGAATGATCTTCACGGTCCCTTCCAACCCAGACTATCCTATGGTTCTCTGGCAGCAGAAAACGTGGCAGACGAGACATAATCCCAAGGGTCACATCCAAACTCCAGACTATCTTGGTCTAATATGCTACATCAATGTCCAGTCATGTTGTTTAACATTTACATATACGTATAAGGAGTAAAGTCTTAAAAATAGACACACACACCAAGAAACACAAACCTTTTTGGCATTTATACAGACAAGGCCAATTTTATTGGCAAATATTTTGCTTGGCACGGATTCAGCATGTACTAATAGCTTAATAATTTTGGCAGACACACCGATGAAAAATGTTACTGAACCAGACCCAATTATGTGTGTAAAATGTAAACAGTTGTGTCTGCTGGGGATAACTGCAGTATGTTGTCAAGCCATGACTGTGGATTGCATATGGTAGATTGGTCTAAATTTGTTTTTGACAAACGACCGTCTGATTACATTGTTTTGAGGCCACACTACAGATGGAAGGACATTATTAGCAGAGTGCAGTACCAGCATGGCTTTTGTTCCACCTCTCAGGCCAGCTTCCCAAAGTTTGGCAGCTCTGGTAGGAGTTTTGGGCTGGTTTTCTGCTGTTCACTTTTGGTAGACCCTCCACCGTGTACTCACACTGAAGTTATAAAGAGTTAATTCTCAATAATTATTTCTTATTCTCCATATTAGATATCAGTGGAATCGCTCTTTAGGTTATTTCTTACTCTGGAAAAATTCCCATGGCACTGGCAGAAGCTGAAGTTTTACACTGAAGCTTTGAAAGCACAAAGCCCTTTCCTACCTCTTTTATGTACCTGTTTTGCTAAGCTGGTTATACATATGCCATCGAAGCTGCCATTCAGCCCTCGCAAATGAAAAGCAACTCTGGAACTCCCTAAAAATGCTTTCAGGAAGAATTTGCGTTAAGCTTGGGCTGCAATTAAAGAATGGCTATGCCGAAGGCGGGGTGGGTGGGCATTGGAAAAAGAGGGGTAAATAACGAAGCTTTTCAGGACATGGCTGTGAGGAGCCCCCTCCAGCCCAGCACCTGGTGAAGCCATCGAGCAGGCCCTCCCACCAGCTTAGATTAGACTAACAGTGCCACGCAGCAGGCTTCTGCTAAAAGCAGGCAGAGAGGGAGAAGTCTTAAAAAGAGCCCTTTCTGATGCATTCAGGTAGAAGAGTGTAAAGTAAATAATGAAGCCGAAGGGCAGCACACAAGAGCATGACTTTGCATTCCTTTCATGCCTGCTGCCACAAAGCTCAAGGAGAGCACAGAAAATGAACTGCTGAAGGATGCCGAGTGCTCTGGTCTGGCCTTGCTGAAAGCCAGCATCAGTGGGGAAAGGAAGTTTGAGTCATTTGGAGCATAGCCTGCTACCAATCTCTGCCCTTATCAGACTTTTCCAGAGAGCCTATAAACATGCACACTTTAGTAAATGGCCTGTTATAAATATGGGTGAGTAACGGCGTTGCAGTGGAAGAGCAAACAGGATGTTATTTATCACCACCTTTCTATGATCAGCATATTCTTGTAGAAGAAGGTAGTTATTAGGAGAGGTTATTGACAGCACTTTGTCAGGCTTCATATGAGTAAGCTTAATTTTTAAATAACAATGGCTTATTTATTCAGTCATTCTGAAAATTAAATTTTCACCAAAACTACCCCAGCTTTGGAAGTCAATTTACTTCCTTAGCTCTAGAGCAACATTGCATTAATTGTTTTTTCAGGTATCCTCTGACATAAATAGAGAAAACAAAGGAGAATTATTGTTATGATTAGCTGGAAAATGTGGGTTTGGTATTGACTCAATTAGATTTTTAGTTGTGTATAGTTATACACATTGTGAAATACATCTATAATAAGGAATGAAAATTGAATGTGTAATAATAATTACATGGCACAGAAAGTAAGGAAATGGCTCACTTTCCATTGAGTTCAATGACTTTGAGCCAGATAATATAAGAAAAAATAACGTTATGGGTTTGAATAAGCCTGCTTTAACTTTTTGAGTGTTACTGATACAGAATGAGTAATTCTGATAGTGTATGATTAAATTTCAGGAAGAGATTCATTAGGGAAGATAGGACCAAGACCAAAATTCTTTAAACATAGGAAGTTGTTTGTTTATTGAGGACTTCGGTGCAACCTCTCGCCTCCTCCTTGAATTGATGTATAATAATTTCCAGTGTGTTTTAAATAAACATCTTCATTGCCTTGATGCACTTTCCCTTCTGAACAATGTCAATGAAAAATGAAAAGTAATCCTACTATGGGACTTTCCTGAGGTCACACTCTCTGTTTGCTCTTGTGTCCCGAATCTTTACTACATTAGGAAAAAAATCAAGCCCAAATGAAAAGTTCATTGGCCATAAATCTTCTGTTTGCCTGCTTGGGAACCGATGGGAACTCTCTCTTCATCCTCAGTGCTCAGTCATTGCGTGGAGCAAGAAACTGGGCAGCATTGTACATCTTAAAAATAGGTTTCACAAGAATTCTTCCAAAGAGGGATGGAGAACTGCCTTGAATATTGCACAGTCCATACACAGAGTTAGGGCCCAAAGCAGGAATCTTGGAGAAGCATTCTCAGAGTGATTTCAATGGGGAAGAAACACCAAGTCCATTTGCAATCACTATCCTGTCATTTAGAGTTTTGCACAACTTTGCATCTTCCTTGTCCTTCAGTATTTATTACTTTAATTTCTCTTTCCCCAAAAGACGATTCCTGTCTATTTCCGTTTGCTCAAACATCCTTTTCAGTACTGACTTACTCCAAATTTAGATCTCCATTTCCATTGGGCAGACACTTTTCTTCCCTGGTACTTGCATGTTTATATGGAGCTATAAGTTCATGAGGTGACATGAATAATAGATTTCTAAAGGACAAGAAAATGCTCAAAATGGAGATTAGAAACCTTGAGAGAGCTGTTTTAACACAGAATATAAATCAGATGTATTTCAATTTAACACATATAAAGAATTCATATTCTGTTTTTGTTCTAAATTGTTGTGTAGGACTAACTGACTAGTTGCCCTTAATCTAAAAAATAATGTTTATCTATGTATAGGGGTATAAAATGTGCAGATTAAAAGGGGGGAAATCCAGTAGAGAAAGGTATCAGAAGTAATATGCACTACTCCTTTCTTGACAGACAACTTAATTCATTTCTCTGGGCTGCATACATGATGCAGAGATCATTATAGTGCTTTTTATTTTCTGGCCCATGGTGGGAGAAAACTAAAATTGTACAAAAGTATAAATTGCTCTGCTTTCCCCCTCTACCATCACGGCAGATTCTGGTGGTTATAACCCACTCATCTGAGCCATTTCAATGGGGAACAGTGACGAAGTTCATCAGGGATGGGCAAATATGCAAGGAGTCTCTGAATGCACTGTGACCTGATAGCACAGTGCAGACATCAATAGGCTGATCATCAGTAGGAATGATTTACAATAAGACTGAATTCTGACCCTTTGAAGAAGCTGATATGCTTGGCTAGGCCTACAGCCACACTATTAACCTGTACTTACTAGACTGCTTTCTATTTCAAGAAATCTGTAAAAAATTTTCAAGCGAGCTGCTCATATGTTGTTGACTGACCGTCCTTTGGGGGTGAGCAGGTTTACAAATAAAAAATAAATAGAGAAAGAAATTTTTACTAAACATAGGAAAAAATATTTTTAACGGAAGAATACTGATGGCTCTTTAAAGGTCACAAAAAACCCCCCAAAACACACAAATGTAGTGAGGCTTTAATCTTCACCTGGAAAAGAAAAAAAAACCACTTATCCAGGAAGCTTCATGCAACCACGTTTGTATCAGAAAGACAAAAAGCTGGCTCAGGAAACAGAGAACTGCCAATACCTTTACCTATCATACACAAATTTCAGCTCATCAGATTATTAGTTTTTTAAAACCTAAGTCTGACTTTAGATGCCTATTTCATGACTGAGTTATTCATCTGGTAGAAGTTCTTGTTCCACTCTAAACAGAATTTAGAGTCTGAGCATATGTCAAATATAAACACACAGCTTCCTGATATGTAAATTTGGGGATCTGAATCCCACCCACTACCTGGAGATGAGGTACACTTAGAAATTTTAAGCAATTTTTGGACTTACGTATGTTTAGAATTACTCTTTAGAAATATTCTTACATCAGTATTTGGTGACCTGCTGTAGGATCTGAGGTATTCACCGACATCCCTTCTGTCTCCTTCAGATTTTACTAGGAGCTATGAGGTCTTACAGAGCAATTTTGCAGCATGGTTCTCTGCTGAAGTCACTGGGAATATTTACTGAAAAACCTGACAAATATGTGTTGCAGTGGCACCAAAGCCTGGTTGTGCTTAGCACTGTGCAAACTTATAGTAAGATACATATGTGGCCTTGAATAATATGTTAAAATAAAGGGGGAAAGATTTGGCTTTCCATGAAGGTTGTAGATACTAGCACCCTGGGGAGAAAAGCTCTGAGCTCCCTGGTGACCTCCTATCCTTAAGTTTGCAGTCATCAACTCAGTTAACTATCGCTCATTAACTGGATTAACTGATTGACAGGAGAGTATGTCTTTGACAGAGCAGGCTGATGTGTCAGGAACACCAAGAGTCTTCCAAGTTCATGAAAGAATTTTCCCTGGGTGATATTAGCAGGAATGACAAAGCTTTTCTGGGAAAAAATGGCAGGTGGTCCATTGAGGAGTTTTCCCAAGATACTTCCCACCCTTACAGGGGATTTACAACATTGGCCGTGCCCTTAGTTTGCCCTGGTTTTTATTGGTGGCCCAGTGTAGATTTTACCTGTTGTGATTATGGGTGCTGAAGGTCTTTCTATTGTTGCACTGTCTAGAGGAGTGATTTATGGCTTGTGCTCAGGGTGTATGAGTGGATGTTGTGTGGGCAAGGGCTTGGCTCTGTTGCTGAATAACTCAGTGTTTGCATTAGGAGCCTTCCTGCCCAATCAGGCATCTTCAGGGTGGGTTTGCCGTGTCTAATGTGGACTACACCAATCCCTGGGGGAAAGACGGATCCATCAGAGTGTCTTAATTTAGGTAGGTCTTAGAATTTGATATAATTGCATGTGACTGTAGGGGCCTGAACATAAAGGCATTCCCTTCTGGTACTCAGGGAGATAACGATGACCTATGAATGGTGCTGTAGCTCTTTTTTACCCATTTCTTTCTGTTTGCTAAAGAATAAAACAATAGAGTGTGGAGTTTCAGCTCTCTCGTGAGCTTAACCAATTACTGTTTTTCTTCAAGCTATATAAATTGTGTGCATTTAATATTTAGTTATCTCCAGACTGTTTACACTAATTTTCATTTATACAATGCATCTAGTAACAGAGGTAGAGTGCAATTCTTTCTCTATTTCTCTTTTGAATGAAAGCCTTGAGGGAAGCCTGCAGTTTTTGATCATGCTCTACTTTGATGTAAGCAAATGTTTAAGTTATGCTCTGGCAGAATGTCTGAGATTCGTGTTCATGAATGATGCAGGATTTGTCCTCCTTCCTTAGTGACTCTATTTATAGCCACAACTGTTTTTATTTTCCATGCAGTCATGAGAGAGAAGGTGAGAAGGAAGCAACGACAAGTCCTTTGTCTAAGCACAGCTAAGTTTGTTCTCATGCTTTGTTGTGTTTTATATTCCTCCATGCTGCATTTTGTGCCTCTATCTATAGAATAAATAGAAGTTTTTTCCCAGCCCTGGGCTCCAGGGACCCGAATCTCTACTGCTCTGTGCTCCACAGGAACATGTAGTTTGCAGTGAAGTAGCTGCAAAGAGCCACCAGGGGAAAACATTTTACCTATTTCTGTGTTCACTGAATCACAGAATGGGTCAGGTTGGAAGGGACCACAGTGGGCCATCTGGTCCAAACACTGCTCAAACAGGGCCATCCAAGAGCACGTTGCACAGGATTGTGTCCAGACGGTTCCTGAGTATCTCCGGTGAAGGAGACTCCACCTCTCTGGGCAGCCTGTTCTAGTGCTTGGTCAACTGCCCAGTAAAAAAGTTCTTCCTCATGTTCAAGTGGAACTTCTGTGCATCAGTTTCTGCCTCTTGTCTTATTGCTTGGCACCACTGAGCAGAGCCTGGCTCCATCCTCCTGACACCCTTGTTGTGGACATTAATTCATTCCTTGTTCAGTGCATTAGTCAGGTCCCCTCCAAGTTATGTCATCTTGAGGCATAACAGGCTAAACTTCCTTAGCCTTTCCTCCTAAGAATGATGCTCCAGTCCCTTAATCATCTTCATAACCCTCCATTGGACCTGCTTCAGGAGGTCCATGTCTCTCTTGTACTGAGAAGCCCAGAACTGGACACAGCACTCCAGATGTGGCCTTACCGGGGCTGAGTGGAGGGGCAGGATCACCTCCCTCGCCCTGCTGGCAATGCTTTCCCTAAGGCATCCCAGGGTACCATTGGCCTTTTTAGCAACAGGGGCACTGCTGGCTCGTGGACAGCTGCTTGTCCAGCAGCACCCCTGGGTTCTTCTCTGGAAGGAGCAGAGCTGCTTTCCAGCAGGTCAGCCCCCAGCCTGTGCTGCTCTGTGGGTTTATTCTTTCCCAGGTGCAGCACCCTGGATTTGCTCTTGCTGAATTTCAGAATGTTGTTCTCTGCCTGTCTCTCCAACCTGTCAAGGCCCTTCTGAAGGGCTGCACAGCCCTCTGGGATGTTTCCACTCCTCTCAGCTTTGTGTCAACCAGTGAACTTGCTGCAGAGGCATCTGTGCCTTCATCCAAGTCATTAATGGATAAGTTACACAATACTGGGCTCAGTATAGAACCTTGAGTTCCCTTAGAGTGCTTTCCTCTGACGTGAGCACTAGTTCTGCAAGGATGTAAATTCAAACCAGCCTCCATCTATACACAGAAGAGACCAAATCACAAATTCTGATTGTTTGGGGTTTTTTACCAGCATGTGCAGGGGTTTTTGTTTGCTTTTTTGCTTTCAGAGCTGCTCTTTGTCCTGTGACACAACAACCCAAGGCTGTGTTTGGATCAGAATGGTTGGCTGTGTTAAGGGCTGAGATGTTGTGATAAGGTTGTACAGGGTGCTAGGAATGGACAGTCATTCTTCAAGGGATGATTGCAGCTCTGAGCTGCTGCAGGCTAGAAGGAAGGGAAGCAGGATCTTTCTACCAAAGGGCATGTGTCTTCAGTGCATTGTTTTTCCAGTATTTCATGGAAAGAGTTGGGTTGAAATGGACCTTAATTATCCAGTTCCAGCCTCCATTTAATGGTAAAGCTTCCATTTACCTCACAGTGGGAATTAAAACTATCTATGCCTGGCAGAAACCATAAAGTACAGTAGGATACTGGTAGGGAATCAGATTTCTTTTGTCAAATGAAATCCCTGCTTTTCCATAACTTTCTGTGATTCAAGGCTACTATAAATGTCTATAGTTCAAGGCTACTATAAAGTACTGATGGTATATTGAACCCTAGGAGTCTGGGATCTGAGCAGGAGGTACCTTTAGAAACGGTGATAAATAATGACAAGAAGGGTTGTGCTCCGTTCACACTCAACAGTCAGTTCCCCTAATCAAGGCAGAAGATGAAATTGGATACATCCTCAACATGACTTTTTCTTTAGGTTAAGAACAGAAAAAAGTAGACTTGGAACATAGATGGTGCTTTTAGGGACACTATAGCAAGATCCAAAAAAATGTGACAGTCAGGGGCTTAATTAAAAGCAAATGACTCAAAAATGCAAGTTAGAAAAGAATGCAACAATTAATTGCTTTGTAACAGAACAAAAGCTTTGCAAATGTTATAGAGTTTGCTTTAATTGGATTTTAGAATCATAGAATTCTAGCATGGTTTTTTTGGAAGGGACCATAAAGACCATGTAGTTCCAACCTTACTGCCAAGGGCAAAGACACCTTCCACTGGACCAGGTTGCTCAAAGCCTCATCCAACATGGCCTTCAACACTTCCAGGATGCTGTCCTTTTCTCCTGCTTGATTCTGTGATGGATCAGATCTGTGCCTAGAGTTTGTAAGTGGGTTTGTTTGCCAGCTGCTTTGTATTCCACCATTTTCCCTGCTTTTTGCTTTGGGAATATTGAGTTTCACTACGGCCAGTGCTCAGAGCAGACTGTGTGGACAAGGAAACAGTAATTCAGGTGGAGAGAGCCTCACTGTCTCCAAAGCTTGATGTTTCATGGCCAGTTCTAGAGAACCCTCAGGGGAGATCCAGCTGCTAAAAAGATATTTTCCAGTCTCCCATTTTGGAAGTTTGCTCCATTAAAAAGGACAGATTTCCCAAGCACATTACATTCTAAATCTATCCTATGTTGGCTATGTTTTAGTACTCTGCATGGTAGCTTGACATTTGAAGTCTCACAGTTACGGTATTTCCAAGTAGAAACTTATGGTTTGATTTACTGCTTCCTAAATTTTTAAAAGTTGCCCTTCACCAAGTTGGGTGGAAGTGTCAGTTTGCTGGAGGGCAGGAAGTCTCTGCAGAGGGATCTGCACAGGCTGGACTGAGGGGCTGAGACCAGTGATATGAGATTTTAAAAGACCAAGTTCCAGGTCCCACACTTGGATCACAGTAACCCCTAGGCAGCATCACAGGCTTGGGGTGGAGTGGTTGGAAAGTGGCTCAGAGGAAAAGAACTTTGGGGTGCTGTTCAACACTGTCATGTGCCCAGGTAGCCAAGAAGACCAATGGCATCCTGGTCTGTATCAGGAGTAGTGTGTCCAGCAGGACCAGGGAAGAGATTATGCTGCTGTAATTGACACTGGTGAGGCCACACCTCGAGTTCTGTGTCCAGTTCTGAGCCCCTCAGTTCAGCAAGGACATGGAGGTGCTGAAGTGTGTCCAGAGAAGGGCAGTTAAGCTGGTGAAGGGTCTGGAGCACAAGTCCTAAGGTAAGAGGGTGAGGTACTTGGAGTTGTTTAGCCTGGAGAAAAGGAGGCTCAGGGGTGGCCTCATTGCTCTCTAAAACCACCTGAAAGGAAGTTGCAGCCAGGTGGGGGTCAATCTCTTCTCCCAGGCAACTATGGATGGGACAAGAGGACGTAGTCTTAAGCTGTGCCAGGGGAGGTTTAGGTTGGACATCAGGAGGGTTTCTTCACAGAAAGGGTGATTAGACATTGGAATGGGCTGCCGAGGGAGTTGGTGGAGTCACCAGCCCTGAAGATGTTTAAGGAAAGACTGCATATGGTACTTAGTGGCATGCTCTATTGACATGGTGGTCTCCAGTCATAGGGACTAAGTGAGCACAGAGGTCTTTTCCAACTAATTGATTCTGTGATTCATTAAAATGGAACCTCTGTTACAACTTTTTGAGACTAATTTTTGACTCTAATCTCTCTGTATTGTTTCCCTACTTTTTTTTAAAATATATTTTTACCTTTCTTTTTATGCTATTCTTCAAACTTGGAAAAGCTCTTGTCCACTTCATTATTGCTAGTTAGATATAAACAGACTATTCCTGTGCCAGTAAGCAGAAGTTATAATGTCATTTATATAACATCCACTATTACATATTTGAAAACGCAGCTCCTTAATGTTATGCATTTGCTAATGACTTGTCCGAGGTCAAACATCCGGGCAGTGGCAGAGTGCAATAGGTCACTTGCCTAGATGTCCCTGTCTCTGGAACTCTTTCCCAAAGCTCTGGCTGGACAAGCTAAATCAGATAGCAAAAGAATATATAAAAGCACACAGTGAGTGCAGGATCAGGGAAAGGAATTAAATAGGGCCTTTTTTAGGAAGAACTGATGACAGACATATACTGTAAGGAAAGAATTGAGGCAGGGTTTAAGAAGGACACAGAAGCGTATCTTAGGTTTCGAAAGGTAGTTGTTTCTTTACAAAAGACTGGTGTTGATTATAGTGAATTACTTCTTTACTTAGAGAAATACCCAAATAAGTTAGGGGACTTGCTATTTAAGATGCTGTACAGTGAGCAATGGACAGCACAAAAGATCAGACCCTTGTTCCCCATTCCTTCTTCTTTTCTCTTTCTAAAGGCAGTACTGATGAATGCTAATCAAGAAATAATAGAGAGCAGAAGCCAAAAGGCACAGGTTTCCCAGCAAGCCTTTGAGTCTTGACCACCTCTGAGATTTGTCTTGCCACGTTGCAGATCTGTGAGGGTCAACAGCTGTGTTTTCCCTTCTCTCGCCTTTCTAAAACAAAATACAATAAGAAAAATGAGCAAAGGGAAGAAACCATGTGGAGAGAGAAAAGAAGAACATTACATGGGCACTAGAGACATCAAGGCTGTGTACATCTGTGAAACACAGTTCTCTAAGCCTCGTGATTTGAGCTGCAGCATCATGAGTGTACTCAACAGGGTTCTACTTGAGTTTCAGTTAATATAATTTTAGAAGCACTTTAAAGTGCTGAAACCCATTGGAAATAATTCTGAAGTAACCCAGTGGACTGATTTTTCTTCCACCAGCTTCCACTTAAAAAATAATATACACAAACATCCTATAATAGGAGGCTAGATCCTGTTTCCATTTACATATGTGGAATGAATGCCACATGATTCCATCACTAAATAACATTAAAATATTCAAGAATATCACTCAGAGAAATAAATAGCAAAAGAAGTTTATTGGTTGTTTTTTTTCTCATACATATTTGGATTTTCTAACTTAGTGTTTCATTGCAGTAAAATGCAACGATGAAAGCAACATGAATACCAGATGAAATTATTTATTTATTTCATATATATTATTTTTTTATATATATTTATCACAACCTTCCCAAAGAAGCAAAATTTAGCTGCAATAAACACAGGTTAATGCAAAGGGGAATGAGGGTGCTCAATGTACTTTGTTTTCCAAATAGACTCCTAAGAAATCCTGTCTTGGCAATAATACCTGATTGTAATACAATATAGAAGTGTGATGAGACTTTGTTAATGTTTTGAAGAAGGCACAGGGAATTAGAGTTTATTATTGTATCAAATTTTGCAAGACTCATGTAATATGTGCTTATCTTTCATTTACTTCACATTAACTGAATAAATTGCCACTCTGCAGTTTAATCAACTGCTAAGGATCACACCATCAAGCTAGAAATAAATGAAGGTGGATTAATGAAATAGTCAAGGAATATGTCCAAACAATCAGCTGGTGATTTCTTTTTTTACTGTTTTTCTTTCCATATTGTTGAAAGAGCAGTGCTGTACTATTGGACTTCCACTGTAAAATATTATCAAATCTTTTTTGCCACTTTATCTCTCCTGTGTTCATTTATTTCTGTAAAATTAAGTAAAAATCTATCAAATGGGAATAGTGGACAACGGCTTTCCATTTGCTTTTCCATTTGCTGTCACCAGCTACATGGCTTTGGTCTTCTCCCTACCCTTCCTCTCCTGGATAGGTCCCTCCCAGCCCCTTCCAATGACCAGAGACATCTCAAATACACAATGAAACCAGTTTGATCATCAAATTGACCATTTGTTGCCCTCTTTTTTTATCAGTTTAAAGGGAAAACTCTCTTACATCCTTCAAATGTTCTCCAGGCCTTCTCAGTAGCCTGCTAGCGAGCTTGTCAAAGGGTGCCTTATTGTTCCCACAAATCAGCTCATGTGAGATTTCCATGCCACATCTCAATTTTGTATACAGAGCATACTTTCCATATGCAAACGCCATCTATAGCATCATTTCTGAACTGGGAAGGGTTGTGAATCTACTAACTTATGTGCATCTAAGGACTTGTTTTCAATTCATGTGGAGAAGGTATATACATCCGATGCTGAACTGGGCTTTTCTGTTACTGTCTCCAATCTGTCATGAGGGCTTTGATGCAGTTGCAGGACCACTTTGAATATTGGATTCTTCATCCTTCTCCAGGAGACGCAATATATAGTAATGAAAATTTTAAATAATATCTTATTATACAGCAAATCGTTACCAGATACGCACAATTAATTGCATCCGATTCTGGCAGAGCATATGTAACAACAGCACAGAACAGAGTATGAGGGCCTAATTTTCAATACTGTGTCCATTCCACTCACACCATCACTGGAAGGATTGTTAGCACAGATGTAGTCCAGAGATGCCTAGAGACAAAACACTTCAAAAGATAGATAATAAGCAAAATAAATTTTTCCTTTTTCTGATAAATATTTCAGCAGATTACATCTTGTGATTATCTGGATAACTTATAATAGAATCACAGAATTGTCTGAGTTGGAATGGACACTAAGGATCATTGAGTTCCAACCCTCCTGCCATGGGCAGGGATACCTTCCACTAGACCAGGTTGCTCAAAGCCACATCCAGCCTTGCACACCTCATGGGATGGGGCTTTTCTGGGCAACCTTTTCTGGGCAGCCTCACCTCCCTCTTGGAAAAGAATTTCTTCCTAATATCTAATCTAAACCTACCATCTTTCAGTCTGAAGCCATTCCCCCTTGTCCTGTTACTCCATGCCCTTGTCAAATTACCCTCTCTAGCTCCCTTGTAACCCCTTTAGGTACCGGAAGGGGCTCTAAGGTCTCCCTGAAGCCTTCTCTTCTTCAGGCTGCACAACCCCGACTCTCTCAGCCTGTCATTGCAAGAGATGTGTTCCAGCCCTGTGATCATCTTTGTGGCCCAAAGTTTTCTCAGATCTGGGTTTATTTTAAAGAAAGCACTTGCAGCTGTGCACCACTGAAATCCACATGAAGATGGAGTTCACAGACTATCAGCTTAAGAATAAAACTGCCTTAATTTTTACTGACCAAAGATTAGAAAAAAATAAATGAAATTACTAAACAGGAGTAGATGTCTTCTCTTGCTAGGCTGGGAGTAGTGTTACAACACATTCACACTGCCATAAATGAGATCAAATTTGGCCCCTCTTAATTAATCCTGGGTCACAGTGAGACTTCACAATTCTTTACTCTAGAAAGCTTGAAAAATAACTTCAAAGACCATATTTTAATTGACAAGTGTATTCACTGCCAGAGACGGGTATAACAAGAAAAGGGGATTAACACCCAGCTGTGCTCTAGAGGAAATTTAAGGCACAGATGTACTGTACATCAGATAAAGTCTGTGTTAGTGCTCACAAATGTGGTATTTCATTGTCTCCACTAATGCTAAGCAGTTCACATCTGTCAATTAAATGCCTCTCCATTCTGGTGTCCTCTCTGTAGTGGTAGGTCTGTTCGCCCTGACTCACTGTTACTATTGAATTAGTGCAGTTAGAGTTGTGCATCTTCAGAGTCAGCAGAGTATTTGCTTCCTCCCCGCGGGTACTACAAAGCTGGAACAAGCTGACAGTTTCCAGATCTCCAATGTGTGTGCCTCACAAAAGCAGGAACGCTGGGGTATTTTGAAGCTTAGTGCTGTTACTCGGTGGCCCTGACTCTCCTCTCCATCAAAGCTGCGATGAGAAGCATCCCCTGCCCACAGTCGAGCTGTCAACCCAACTGCCCTCCAACAGTTGTTGCCATAAGTTAAGGATTACCAAGGGCTCATCACAAACTGCTGGGAATTACCATTGAGTAAGAAATCTAGACCACACTCCACCCAAGTAACAAGCAGATGTTTGGGTCAGGGAGAGACTTGTACAGAAGTTCTGCAGTTTCAGAGGTTTTCCTTACAGAGAGTTGATCTCTCAATGCTGAGGTTATGAATTCAGACTTGCTTTGGGTCAGTGAAGCTTTCTGGTTGTCTGGAGAGTACCTCAGCATTGTGATATGGGTATGGATCTCCACTAATCGGAAACAACTTGTTTTCTCTTTGCAAAGTGAAAGTGGTTAGGAGCTTCATCCACATCTCCTTGGTTTGGGCTACTGAGAAAGAGAGACAGACTTTTGCATTGGTACAGATTTATCTTGCTCCACTGTGGATGATACAGTATAGTAAACTTAAGAAGTGGAAGAGAATCTACCAGGCTATTCCATCCCCAATCCAACATTACTGCTCATTTTTATACAACACACAGTTTCTATAGTACTTTGGGGAGTCACAGAATCACAGAATGGATCAGGCTGGGAGGGAGCTTTGAGTGGGTCCAACCTCCCTGCTCCAGCACGGTCATCCTAAAGCACATGGCACAGGATTGCATTGGATGGTTCTTGAATATCTCCAGTGAGGGAGACTCCACAATCTCTCTGGCCAGCCTGTTCCAGTGTGCTGTCACCCACACAGTAAAGTTCTTTCTTGTGTTCAGGTCACTTGAGGTTCAGATGTTTAATTTTTTTATTATTATTATTACTACTACTATTATTATTATTATTATTATTATTATTATTATTATTATTATTATTATTATTATTATTATATTTTATTTGACTTCCCTAAAGGATCTGATCATTAGGAAAATATTTCATTGTGTTAATCAGAAATTTCCTTTTTCTTAATCGCATTTTCTTCTGAATTAAATAGTAGCACTGATATCCATTTTTTTTCTTGAGATCTTTCAGATTCCTCTGGACTTTTATAACTCCTTTGTTTTTTGCTGTTTGCCAAACTGCATACATTTAGTGCAGATGTTTAATGCACCAGTTCTTCTTACTTACTCTCTTTAAGCTTTACATAAGTATATCCACATGGATATACTTTTGCTAGTCGCCTAGGGATATGTGAAACACTTCAAGCCTGCTCTTAGCAGTCATGTAGAGAGAGACAAACACTTCCCTGCTGTAGAAGGTAGCAAACTGTAAAGAGTTAGTGATGACACCAATCTATGAGTTAAATAAAGGGGTCACTCTATCTTCCCCATCTGTCTTCCTAGGAACACTTGAAATAAAATGTAGAGAAAAACATCACCACTCCTGTGATTGTTCATGTTCTGTAGCTTGACTGTGGTGTAGGAATAAACCCCATCATAGTTTATTTTTAAAATGGTGGGGAGTAGCAAAGCAGCTGAGACATCTGCTGAGATCAGCTGAACCTTGATATTCTCTCCCCTTTGGCCTCAAGGGACTGGAAGGGACCTTATAGATCATCTAGTTCCAACCCCCCCACCCAGGGACGGTGCTACAACTTCATACCCATCCACAAGCAGTAGCACTATAATTACAGAGGTGTGATTGCCCTTGGGAGAGAGAAAGAAGTGGAATAATTCATGAAGAAAAATAATAACCATGGCCTATGCTCTGCACTATGAAGCACATATACAGAAATGAATAATCCTTGTTTCTGGTCTCCTGATAAAATTACCTCCTGTTTTACAGATATGGAAGGTAAAAGCAGAATTTCAGACAGTCCTTCGCAGGTATTGAGCTATAGGGACATAATGAAACCATTTTAATTGTATTAGTAATAGAGTCTGGATTTATATGCCCTCCACTGGGATCATTGGGACTCAGTTGAGCTGGACTTGGTCCAACATTTGCTTATTTGGGACAAGGCAACAAACTTTTCTGGATGGGTTAAGCCAACTTCCCCTTACCTCGGAGCTTCTAATGCACCATGACAAACCCTGAGATTCTCCTTCACTTTTTTCTTATATTCTTGTAACAAATTATGGAATATCTGCACCCATCTCCTGACCTTAACCTAACAGATAAAATCTAGGTTTTGCTGCTGCTGTTACTGTTTTAAGGCAATAAAAAACTCTCTGTCTTATTTCTGGTATAATTAAGAAGATAGAAATATTACATGAGTACCCTGCTGTCACTATGACAATGCATTTCAGTGGCTCAGGTCATAATTAAGGGAAGTTTGAAGAACATCCTATTGAAGCAGGCATTGCTGATTATCTTCACTGCACAGTCTTTTCCAGGCTCTTCTTTGAGGTACTATTTTTTATGTCCAGCAATGACTCACAGGGCAGTGACACAAACAGCATGGGCTACATGGACCTTCTACTCCACACCAATCCCCCTCTCTGTTTCATGGCCAGCATCCCCAGCCAAGCGTGACAGAATGCATCTGACCCATTTATCAGCCAGCTCACAAGTGGTTTTCAGGGCCTGCCAGCCTCAAGCTGCTAGAGCCTTTAAGAAACAAATGCTCTAGGTACACAGCTCATAGTTCTGCTGTGCTGTCTTCCACCATGACAGTCTCTTCCTAGTCTGGGCAACCTTTACTGCCTCTTACAGCTCCTACCTCAAATTTTTCTCCTGTTTACATTTCAGATCCTGGAGCACACTTGATTTTTTTTAAGCTCCTATGCATGTTCACATCCTGTTTGTTTCTTTCATAGTACTGTAAGCTGGTTCTCTTGATTTGGGGAGGAAAACTCCATGCTGACTATAAGGAGACTGCACCCATTGAAGGTTTCTTCTTAGATTCCCCTGGTTAGTATGTGTCATCTTCTCCCTCTGTGCCTGACAAATGAACAGGCTCCACCAGTCTCTGCATAACCTCCTCTCCCCAGATGCTATGAAACTGTTTCCTGCTTAGACTTGAGCCTTGCGGGCAGGACCTCCAGACATTGTCCTGGGACCAACAATGTCCAGCCTAGGAGAGCCATGAAACAGGACCACACCTAAAAAATCCCCACAACCCAGTCGCCATGTGCAGGTGCCTCTCTGAGACCAGGTTTGTCTTCTGATGGTCTTTGGCGCTGATCTGATCTGATCTGAAATAGCAACAGTTACTTCACTCTGTGACTCAGGCTGCTTCTGACTGCAAAAAGTTGCCCAGTCCTCAACTGGTGTCTTTCTAGAGAAGTAAAACATAAGTCTGACAGTTTCTGTCTTGAGTCTACATATTAAATGAGACCTGAACAGCAATACAGGTAAGAAGAAATGCCTGACAATCCAGCTCTGTTTTATTTAAAAGACAGTTAAAGAAAATGGCTTACTAGATGAATTTAGAAGGAGCACGTGAAGTGAAATATCCACTCCTGAGTTCATTGAAGCATCTGCATATTTGAATACACTTAACTAGGAAGGAAAAAAGCCAAGACAAGGCAAGGGAGGAAAAGAGGAATTTCAGCTGTTAAGCCTGCAAGTTTGGGATGAAAACATGCTCTCCAGTGGACAGTGCTTACTCTGCAGTGACAGAAAAGCATAAATATACTTCCAAAGTTGAAACTGGCCTAACTGCAAGACTTAGGCTAGGTATGGACTGGGAAACAAGATCTCTGTTCTGTCCCTGGTTCTGCTGCCAGCTGAGGCATACAGTGTTTCACCACATGGTCACGTCCCTTTATTTTCTTCCCCTCTACCTCTGCTTCTCCAGCTGCAATTGGAGTTCTGCTTTACAACACATCATCTGTGGTCATTTCATAGGCTTTTTTAATGAGTAAGATCATTTTATTCATCCCACAGACAGCTCAACAAGTAAACCTCTATTACTAATGAGTGCTAACTCCTTTAATTATTCTACCTTCCTGTTTACCTTGGTATGATATCCACATCTCAGAACCACAAAATCATTGAAAACAAATGGAAATCAGTAGAAAGGGCTCAACCAGAAAACAAGCCAGTCCTTTTTATCGTGATGGATAGGCAGGAGTGTGGGTCATTGCTATGAATAGTATCACTTAGCTGCCTGTGCTTCGGCCAGGGCCAGGGCATTTGACCTGCCTTGGCCACACTTCCTATCATTTTGTGAGTTATAATTAATTCACGTGATGGATGGCACTTTGCAGATGTCAAGCAAAGTCACAGCCCTGGCCTTCAGGGAGACTCCACCTTTATGTCAACCATCCTGAAGATAAACAGCAACATAAATGCTGCTAGGGTAGGTAGCCTTGGTCTGGTGAGGACTCTGATAAGTGTTCTTTCACAGAAAAATGCACAAAGAGGCCAAGCTTTGATTCATTTTTTGGGATGCCCCTCCAGTGCTAGCTCACTCTGTTTTCATTGAAAAAATCATCAAAGCATAGACTGGTTTAGGTTGGAAAGGATCTTTTAAAGCCATTTGGTCCAGCCTCCCTACCAAGATCAGAGACATCTTAAACTTGATCAGGTTGGTCAGAGCCCCATCCAACCTGTTTAATATTTTCAGGGATGGGGCATTTGCCAGCTCTCTGGGCAGCCTGTGCCAGTGTCTCACCACCCTCATTTTAAAAGACTTCTTACATGTATGTAGTCTGAATTGACCCTCTTTTAGTGTAAAACCATTACCCCTTTTCCTAGCTCAGCAAAACCTGCTTAAGCGTTTGTCCCCTGTGTAATGTGTAACTCGTAGGTAGTTGAAGATAATGTTGGGAATTTGTCTTGGAGGCAGGCTTTCCGAATCAGGCCACCAAGGTGCTCTGAACAGTCATGGCTCTGCATTTCTGTCCTGTGGCTCTAAGAGGAAGCTTTTGCTTCTTTGTTTGTTTTTTCTTATTTTTCTTCTGAAAAGACTCATGTCTGACCAGTGTTGGCAAAAAGGCCAATTCTCCAAATATGGCAGGATTAAAGTGGTCTGAATTTCACGTGCTCATGGGCTTCAAAATCAATTGTTCATAATGTACCTTATTAAGGTGAACACTTGAAGGGAGAGAGGGGACAAGGGAGAGAGAGAGAGAAGACATCTGTTTCAGGGCAAAATGAAATCATAGCTGCAGGCAGGCATGGGAGAGATCAAGGGATGCTTTTAAAATATTAACAAAATTGCAAAACAATCCCTAGGGGTGCTGTAGGAATATTTGATTTGACGACAATGCAGTTGCAATTCGTTCTTTGCCAAGAGCTGGGAGAGAGACCATTCACGTCCAGTAATCCCCCTGCAAATGGCATCTTTCTTTCTTAAACACGCCTTCATTATTGTTCACATTGTTTGGTGATTTGCAGAGCTTCATGTAATAGCTCAAAATCAGAGATTAGAGTCAGGAGGGCAAGCTGGCAGCATTTCCTGTCTGGCTGATGTTGCCTTCACTCCCAGACAACCTGTTCTAAATGATATCTTCTCCATCAATGGGTTTCTAATGAAAGATCAGTTTCATTTAATTTGCTTTTTTTTCTCTTAAATTTAAAAAAAAAAAAAAAAGAGAGAGGAAGAAAGAAAATTAAATTGAATGTTGAGAAAAGTTACACTGCTCAGCAATCTTGGATGAAAAGAGAAGGAGAAGGGTTTTCCTTAAGAAAACAAACCCAAGGTCTCAATTATTATTACATTTGAGCCTGCCAGCTGTGAGACTACCAACATGCAGCTCTTTCAAGCTCTGGAATGCACGTAAGGCAATGCTAGACTGGGTTTAAGAACAGGATTTCCCACTTACTTCAGGGCTTGCATAATTAACTCATAATCATAATAAGAGGAACATTTTCTTTTACAAAAGGATCTGAAAACTACTGTAAATATGGAGGTACCTATTTCCTTTGGCAAGAGGCAGTTTTGGCTCTGCTTATGCTAGTAAATGAAACAATACCAAGGAGTTATTGTTTATATTGTTGAATAGCAGCTAAACAGCAATTAATAGAGGTTCCTAGCAAGGTTTTGACCTGGGCATAGAATTTCTGAGCACAACTAAGGCATCAGCATAGGCCAGAAACCAGTCCCAAAATGCAGACTACAAATCACCCTGTTTTGGATCCTAGGAGTGTTTTTTATATAGGTGAAGGCTTCCCCATGCCAGTTGACCTCAGTTCTAGGGAATAGTCCCAGACAGTTATTTACTGTAATAAACTATTTAATTTACTAGTGTAGATATCTCATTTGTGTCTTGGATTTCAGCTGAGCTGAGTTCCCAGATTAGATTGGTGAAAAATCTGGTTGAGGACCAATACATTACCTATCATTCTGGTTTAGCAATAAATGTAACCATCAAAGCCATTTACGGCTTTTGTTGCTGTCTGCTTGTTTGTTTGTTTGCTTGAGGGTTGGGGGGGGGTGTTAAGTTTAGATTCAATTGTTTCCAAACTTAAAAATTACTGAGACCATTTCTTATGTCTTTGAGAAATGGTTTACTTTCAGCCTTAGCCTGTATAAAACCCTGGGCCAAGTGGAAATCTGCTATAGTTCTTATACCAGTTTATAATAAACACAGGGCAGAAAAAGGGTGGGAGGTGTCAGCTAAGGAAGGGACAGAGAGAGGCCTGTTAATAATATCGACATAATTAATGCACTGCTTAAGCATTTTCCCTGGCGTGTTTCTCTTTCTGCAGTCCCATGGGAGAAAGTGTTGGGCTCAAGGCAGGGATCTTCAGCCACTGTCTCTGCCCCTTTCCCACCACATTTACTTATTTTTCAAAATTCTCGAGTCAGATACGTGATCTACACCTTTCCTCCTCCTTCCCCCATGGAACAGCTGCCCTCTCTGACACAGATAAGCTAATTTGAGCTGAAAAGCATGAAGTAAGAAAGCCACAGGCATGTTTGCCTTAGGCCAGGATCTTGACGGTGTCTGTCTGTGATCCTATCACCCCTTCCCTGTACATTTATGCTGAGCCCTCATGTTGAGAGCAGCTCAGCACAGCAGCATAAAATCAGGAGCTTAAAATATGCTCAAGCCCAGCTGCTCTCCTGCCCTTGTCACAGCAGAGACAGTGGAATGGAAAGTGGAAGGAGGTTCATGCTTCCATCCTTGTGCCAACCCAGTTTATGCAAAGTCAATAAATAGGTATATAATGCTGGGCTTTACACTAATGAGGCTCCAGGTTAGGCACATTTATTTATTGCTGCTGCCCTTATAAGACCATTAACCTCTAGAAGAAAGGGTGATGTAGAAAACCAGTCTGGAAGGGAAATACTCCATGTCACAAGTATAGCCACATCACCTCTTGTCACACCCCTGGGCTGTGTTTTTGGCATCGATCATATCATGTGCTTTCAGAGCTGCAGCTGCCTGCACCTCAGCAGGCCATGATGACCATTTGGTGCAACTTCTTGCTCTTGATTTACCATCTGAGAAAGTGCCAAAGGCACTGACTGATATCAGAGTTGGCTGCAAAGCATAGCCCCTAGACCTCATGCTCCTACTATGGATAGTGCCCTTCCACTATCACTTCTGCATGTAGCTTTGGCATGCTCCTTCCCAGGTCTTCTTCAGAGGCAACTACTTAGGAAACAGTCCTCTCCAAATCTAGGGCATGGGACCTCTGCTTGTTTCCATTAAGCATATAATTACACAGAGAACATTGTTTGACTCCCTGGCCCTGGTCCAAGCCAACACACAGGCAATAAGCAATGCCAGGGTAGGAGTTAAAACACATGTGAATAAGAATTCCACTTGCAGCTCCTTGCTTTGATGCTGTACTCATTCCACCTTACACACATCCTTCACCAAATTACAATTTGGAGCCTAACAGGAGCTCAGCTTAGCTGAGAAAGTTCAACTATGAGTTTCTCCTCCACATTCCAGGAGTAGCTGAGGTGTGAGGGAGGCAAAAAAAAGCACTTAAGATCCTCCAGTCTGGCAAAAATCTTCATACCCTCTGTCCAGATATTGCAGCCTCTGGGTTTGCAGAGCAGACAGGAGTTATATTGCCATCTTGAACAGGACAGCAGGATGACACAGATGTGGGACCTGCCTTTACCCTAAACACAGCATTACTGTCTTTTATAAATCCTTCCCTTGGCCAGCAGCAGATTCCGGCTGCCCTACACCCAATCCCACCATGTAGCAGTGGGAACCAAATAGGATCCCTGGATCCTTGGTCTGCAAAAAAAAAACCAAACAAACCCCCCCCCCCAAAAAAAAAAAANAAAAAAAACCAAAAAACAACAACAAAAAAAAACCCCACATTTGATTTAATTGCATTTCTGCAAGCACTAATTTTTTGTCTGTGCAAACATTCCTCCACCTTGGAAGACTGTGAGATGAACAAGCCTTGTGGTGCCCAGGACCACTCCAAAGCAGTTACAGGAAAAGAAACTAAAATCCAGTTTCCCATTACAGGGAAAAGGGAAAAACATATTTGAGAGATGAAGGTCATAGAGACAGGAGGAAAAAAATTCTCTTAATTAGATTTATCCCCTGACTAGAACCCAATCAACTGGCCTGCACATTTGGCTTTTTTTAAGATTGTCATCCCCATCATGGGTGACAGTCTGATGGATGGGTGGAAATGGATGATTCTCCTTCCACTGGAAGGTGTCCCTGCCCATGGCAGGGGGGCTGGAACTAGATCATCTTAAGTTCCCTTCCAGCCCAAATCATTCTATGAATCTATGATATCTAAGTGTCTTAACATTATCCCTTCAAAGAGGAACTAGTTGAATGTTCTTCAGTTTATGTCACAGCACCATGCTCCCAGCACATTTGAGACAGAGCAGCTGAAGATACTGAGCCCACCCTCAGGTGGGGGAAAAAGCCAAAGAGCATGGATCATCTTCTATATTTCCCTAAGAGCAAACCAGATTTTTAAAAGAATCACATCTTTCACCTCCTTTCACTTCTAATTACTATTTGCAGGGTGCAACTCCCAGCAGCAGGACCTTGTGTCCATGCCAGCATAGAGGGGCAAGGGTCACACTTATGAAGTCAGATGCTCAAAAAAAGCTGCCACTGGTGTCAGCTGGACTGAAATATTTCCATCTGCACTAATGGCCACTGAGTGAGCCCCAAAGACCCTGGTGTGTGTTCCCCACCTTTAGCTTCATTGTGGGTGTTTGCCTCCAGCCTGCTGTGCCTATAAAAGATGGGGAGAGACATTTTCTCTTTCATTTCCATTCCCATTAATACAGTTGTATTTTGTGAGGTGTTTGTTTACACGAGCCTTCTCGGTTCTCTCCTCTCAGGGGAGCCATTAATTTATCTGCTTTGCTTTTCATCAATGGGAGTTGACAGAGGGAGTTATGGGTTAACTGCTCTGTTTAGAGCAAGTGGCAGGTGCTGGTATCACTCAAACTAAATGAAAATATAAATATCTCTTTACCTACCCAAGAAATCAGCTTAAAAATCCCAATGTTTAGGTTCAACCTGTTTGTAAGCCTAATGACCCAACTCGGCACTAAACGTGTTTATTGACAGCTTGAAGGCTGGACTGCTCCAGACCCCAGCTACCAATAATTATGGAAAGAAAATTTTTAAAATGCCTTAATCATAAAAGGCACTATGCTTATTATGTCAGAAAGGAGCCTAATTTTTGAGAAAAACCTGCTCCATCAAACCCAGGCCCCCTCAAGGGTCCATGGGGGCAAATCAGCAGCTCCCAAGGTCACAGGTTACATCTGAGAAAATTGCCAATGTGCTCTCTTACATGTTTCTTCATAGTTTCATTTTAGCTCACCCTGAGAAGGAGATTTTCAAAAGACTCCAATTTCTTAATTTCATTCTTTTTTGTCCTCTGCACTGACACTTTTGGAGACTGAAATATGATGCAGTGCAGCCCATACCATAAAAGTGAACATTAAAAGGTTTTGTACAGAGAGCTGAGCTTATAAAGGCCCATTTTACTCCCCGAGTGAAATGAATGGAAAATACTTCCAAGTAATTTAAAGGACTTTGGATCAGATGCACAGTTCACAAAAGCCATGGTGGTGTAAAACTCAATGCCAGTCAGGAGATGACACAACAGATTCACTCCTCATTGGTCAGAAATGTAGGGAGAAAATTAGTGATTTGTGGAATACCTTAAGATATAGCTTATACACCTCATGATTTCCAAAGCAAAAAGCTACTAAGTAGTAAGAAAGGTCTATTTTTTTTTTTAACATTCACTTTTCCTACACAGGATACCAACAATTGCTATTGAAATAAAAGGAAAGAAAAAAAAAAAAGGAAAAAAAAGAAAAGAAAAACAAGGAAGTGAAGGGAGGAAAAATATGTTGGCTGCATTTAACTGGTTTGCTTACATCAGTTTTCAACTCTTGTTGAAAACAGTATGGTAAAGATATGGCAGAGACAATAAAGTCTCAACAGAAATTCCAATTAAGGGCAGAGGAACTTTGCTCTGTAAGCAAGGAGGAGGAATAGATGAGCTGTGGACATGGATCAAGGGGTTTCAGCAAGGCAGCTTCCATGAAGCAGCATCAGCTCTCTTGTCAAGAAATGGAGCAGTACTATCTCTCAGAGTCACAAAATGTACAGCTGCCCATGGATGGTAGGGGCTAGTGCTGGAAAAGATGTACTAGAATGGTTATTAGAAACCCCCAGTTCTGTTGCTTGAAAACTGGTTAGAAATACAGATTTTTAGGTCAGGCAAGTTATTGCATGCATGACCTAAAGTGGAAACAGCTCCATCTGCCAACTTAGATGATAGAAAACAGTATCTCAATCTGTTTTCTTTCCCACCCCAGTGTATTTTCTCTTGCTTGAGCCTTGCATCTAATTGTGAAACGCCCCTATAAAACCAGATTGATATTAATCTCACTCGATTAAAGTTGGGGTAGGCTACAAAAATAAAAAGGTAAGGATTTGGCAGATAAGGGCTCTTTTAATTTCCAGACAATTTCCCTGATCTGCTTATGGTGTGGTTTTATGAACAGCTGCATCAGTATCCCCAGGGAGGCAGGAAGCAGCAGGGTGGCTGAGCCCTAGCAGGAGGGAACATCTCAAGCAGGGTTTGTCATCAGAAACATTGAAACAGGGAACCATTCCTCTACTGAGGTTGACATTTTCAAACCCGGGAGCCTGCACTTTGGTGAAAACAAACTTATGTTTAAAGGATTCTTGGCAATTGGATTTCCTGCAGATTTCTGCATCCAACAGATGCAAGCATTGATCCAGCTTCACTTGGGCAATGATATGTACAGTGAGACATTTGGCTTTAGGAGCGTATGACTGAGGATGTTGCTGTCTCCTCTGTCTCCATCTGTACTGCTTCCTTTACAGACATAATTGCTAATAAATTAACATTTGTATACTGCCTTGGAAATGGTGAGCTTAAATATAGGTTTTTATTAGCTCATATCCTGGCAAAATATTTCTTTCATACAAATTACTTTTTGTAATTGAATTATCCCTTGCGATTTTTAAAACTTACGAAGTGGTTGGACCTCTGCTATTTATCATTCTTCTCTGCAAGAGTTTGCCAAGGTAGGAAGGAAATTGGTAGAAAATTTATTGCAAAAAAGTAGATAAGCATTTTACTTTAGGGTTCTTTTATGTCCATGATTCCAACAAGCCTAATAATCTTTGCAAATCATTAGCATGTTATAGCCCAGAATCCATCCTGAAACTGTATGATCTCACCTCATAAGTTTCTTGTTAAGACTCCTAGACTCTCTCAGACATCTTCTTAACAGTGATATGTCTTATAAATTATTTATTGAAATGACACACTTAAAAGCATCAAAAAGACCTTTTACTTGGCTGTGAAACAGCTGGAGAATGGTTATATCTGTTTCTCATAAAATGGGCCCAAAAGGTTAAATGCCTTGTACAGGATCACACAATAAATTAGTGGTACAGCAGGGCATAAGAGAAACTGGTGCTGTTTCCCAAAGTCTTGCTTCTCAGCAGTAGACATAACTATCTCTTCATCTCAGGAGCTGTTGCATGGCCCGAAATGAAGATGGTTAACTTGCTACTGAAACCCATTGTTTCCATCTCTTAAATTCTCTATTCTTTTGATGTTGGTGGAGCTGGCGACCTTTGTGCTTGGGTGGGCTTTGTTGTTTTTTTATCATTTCCCAGAATATAGGCTTTCCAGGGGTAGACAGTCACCTATGACTTCACATGAAACACTCAGGATTCAGAGACAGTCACTGAATGAGACTCCATGTGTTTTCCCAAATGTGATCTGATAGGTCTCAGCGAAATGATGCAGCCTGTTACTGAGTTTTGCTTTATTGTCTTTTACTTCCTAAGGCATATAAAAGATTGTGTTTGTTGCATCTATTTGAAACAAATAGTAATAATTAACATTTATATAGCACTTTCTGCTTTTTAAGCACTGCTCAAACACTAATTACTCTTGGTTTAGTGTAGACTAATGTAACGCCACTCTGTTTTGCAATTTACTTGCATATTCTGTTGACTGAGACCTAGTTCAATTACTTCTAATCTTTGGTCTAGCTAGTCATTAAAGGTATGACTAAGAAGAGCCATTTACATCTTCCAATTGCTTTCTCCCCTCCCTGGCTCCTTCATTCGCTTTTTCCTTTTCTTCTCACCATGTCTTTTTGCTGAATATTCTTTAAGATGGATTCCTTAGCATGGCAGCAAAGCTTTTCTTCAGCAAAAGAGTCGACCTTTCCACTCATTTTGTTAAATGTTATAAAAACTTGTTCTTATAAGAAAGATTTAATAAGTCATTCTGTTTTGCCACAGAAAGTCAAATACAAGGTGTTTTCCTATGGCAAACCAGAAGATTCATCACTTAGTCGCTAAACTACTGATCTTAATACCAACAATGCAGAATTTATTTTTCAGTTTGGACTTGGATAAACCACTTAATCTCTTATCTAGCATTTTATCAACTGAAAGATGATAGGATTTCATTATTGCTGGCACAGAATCCAAGAACTCCAGTAAACAGATTTCTGATGTGCAAACAGCAGCTGGGGTTTGTGTAGTATGTGCCACTGACTTCCTGCACTATTTGGTCAAGTCACCTCCTTTCTGCCAGTCTGTTCTGCCTGTAACATGGGAGAGATGAAAATGGACTTCCTTGAAGGCTATATCAGTAAGAAATCTGAGTTTCTGCCATGCATTTAAAAAAAAAAAAAAAAGTAAAAATAAACCCTGCTGTTACTCTGGTAGCTTTGGGCAAGTAGAAGAGCAGCATTTTGCAAGAATAGAATAAATGTAATGTTTGATTTTTTTAGCTGAACTACAGTATCAGTTATCATTACCTTATTAAGGTCCCTCCTTAATGCACCTTTCAGTCGAATGGCATTTGTACATCTGGAAGAGTATTGATGCCTGTTTTGGAAGGTCATTGGATCATAGAATCATTGAAGGGTTTGTGTTGGAAGGGATCTTAAAGATCATCTAATGAGAAGGGGCACCTTCTGCCAAACCAGGTTGCTCAAAGCCCCAACCTGGCCTTGAACACTGCCAGGGATGGGGCAGCCACAGCTTCTCAGGGCAACCTTTGCCAGTGCCTCACCACCTTCACAGAAGAATTTCTTCCTACTATCTAATCCTACCCTCTGTCAGTCCTAAGTCATTCCCCCTTGTCCTGTCACTCCATGGCCTTGTCAAATTATCCTCTCTAGCTCCCTTGTAACCCCTTCAGGCGCTGGAAGGTGCTGTAAGGTCTTCCTAGAGCCTTTTCTCCATATCCCTGTACATGCAGTGCTAAGCTGCAGCCCAGCAATCAGGTGTAAGTCCTCATGCATGTGCTTAAAATCTCTTCCTAGAGGTGATACCCCCCCTTGTTATTCCAATGAAGGGGCCCTTTGTTTCAGGAAAAAACCCAAACACTTCCTGTTTCTAATTTACTATTTTTACCTCTCTATTTTTCCCTGATAGACAATTTACCTAAGAAAAATACACTTCCTGCTGCATAACCTTATTGTGCCATTGAAAGTGAAGCTCTGGACACAGTAGGGGTTACACTGATTAATCAATCACTTGCATCTCTCAATGCACTCTGATTATCTCACAGAGAAGTCCTAAAATGAATCGATTCACGAGCCCTTGCAGTCTTTTTTTACAGATAATTCATATTTTAATAAACTTAGTTTCAAGTTCAACCCTTTAGGGAGTTTTATCAGAACAAGCAGGTTGGTTTCTCCCTTGCTGAAGGAAGTCAAGGAGAGATTACCCAGTACCACAGCATCTGTGACAAGAGCAGGGACATTTTTACTCGTGATATTGTAGTAAGGCAAGGACAGGTCGGCCTTGTGACTAATCGTGCAGGAGTTTCCTGTGTTGCTTACTTGAATTCAAGTAACTGGATAAGATAGTTGCCTTTGCCTGCAGAAGAGGGATGATAATACTTTTTCCCTATGCTGTGTGTCCTGCCTGATTAGGTAAGAGCTTCCCCCTGCTGCAGGAAGTTTTTCATCTTATTGTTCTGTAGGGTCTATATAATTAGTTTGAATAAATACGCAAATACAAAATAAATCTGTCCCTAGCAATGCTTTTTGAGAATAACTCTGAGTATGTTCCTCCAAATTCAGTTGAGCCTATGGCATTCCCTGCTATTCAGTGGCAGTAGTGAAAGCCAGTGCTCGCCAAAACTACTTTTCTATTGTTTTCACAGTCAAGCCAGTGACAAAAAGGAGAAAAAATTCAGATCTTGCAAGTTTTATACAACAGGTCTCCTTCAATTCCAGCTGTCACTCTGTGAGCTGCTCAAACCCCAGGCTGCATCTGAAAGGTGCAGAACAGAGGATGCTCTGAACTCTTTCAAACAGGAGGTGCACATCAATGTGATACGTTTACTGAGGAATATGGATACAGTGTGGTGGCTGCAGGCAGAAAAGGCAGACATGTTTTCTTTCCTAAAAGAGTCCCAGCCTCCATTCAGCTCTTTTCAGAAATAATGTATAATAGCAAAAAGATACATCTGAGAGCGGGTATGAGTTCAAAGCCTCTTTTCTTATTGAAAAGCTGAGGGCTCATCAATATTCCCATGAAAAAGACCATAAACAGTGACTTCAAATGAGACAAGTACTTCTTGACACCACACACAGTCACACTGGGGCACTGCACATAGGATGTTGTGAAGGCCAAAAGTATTTAAGAGTCAAATGGGATAAGGCAAACTCTCGGAGGACAGGTTCATGAGGGACTGTCACACCCAGTGGTCCTGAGAAATTTGCTGAAGTGGATAGAGGAGAAGGACTAACCTTGATTCTTAAATCACCATTCACAACCACTGTCCCCTTCTTCTCTTCCAAATTGACTTCATCCAATCTATACAGGGGTAATAAAGATGGATAGTTTCCTTGTTCAATTTATTGACAGAGAAGGAGGGATACAGAGCTAGTGTATCTAAGCATGGGAATTCACTTACCTAATTGTGGAATAAAGAGGTTGAATGGCACAAGGTGTGCATGGGAATTGTCTTGGGATTCTTGCTACATTTTCACTTAGGTCTCAATTTAATTACAAAGGCTTTCTGTAGCCTACTACAGAACACTGAGAATTAGACACAAAGCTTACCCAGAAGAGGGTATAAGGCTTAACACTCTGAGTGAATCCTGTACCAGCCTTTTCTTACTGTCTAAGAGATGAGACACTGGCACAGGGTGCCCAGGGGAACTGTAGGTTCCCCATCTCTGGAAGTGTTCACGGACAGGTTGGAAAGGGTTTTGAGTAACCTGGTCCAGTGAAAGGTGTCTCTGTCCAGGGCAGGAAATTAAAACTAGGGGATTTTTAAGGTCCCTTCCAACACAAAGACATCTTACTTATTGTCATAGAATCCATTCAACAGTTCTATGACTAGAAATTATCTTCTTTTTCTTTTATTTTTTTGGTTAAAAAACAAACAAACAAGCAAAAACCAAACCCAGACTATGTTTTTCTTTTCTGGAAGAAAAAGGAAAAATTCTCCCAAGAAGATTGAGAAAGGCTATGCCAAGGGTTTTCACCTAGGATGCTTGAGACACATTCAAAACTTTATCCTGTCTGACTCAGATGAAGGACATAAATTTTAGGTTCCCATATCCCAGGTAAGAGCCCAAATTAGCAAAATGTGGGTGATGGAGAAAGAATGGGAATACTTTCAGTGACTATCTGCATTTCATGTCACCAGTTCTTTGTCACTCTTGAGATTTGCTGATAAATGGGCTGGTTTCAGATGGGGTTTGGATGTATAGCACATCATACACCTAAACCTTGAGTCTGACATAGAGAGTTAGGAAAAATTTGTAGGCTGACCATAAAACAGTGTACATGGTCAGGCTGTATCTTTTGGCATTTATTATTTAAATGCCATTATGCACTGTCTATTAAATTGAGGTTCTGAGGAAAATCCACTTCATCCAAGAATGACTAATAGACTCATAATGAGAATTTCAATATAAAACTATATAAAAATAAAAATCTTTTATAAATATAAAAGATTTTTCTCAAAGTAATTTCCTTTTTGGCGTAAGCCAGAGTAGGGTTCTGATGGCTGCAACTGCAGACTGCATATACTTGTCAAAAATTATTCCAAAGAATTTTTAACTTCGGACCCTAAAATCTTCCACTAGCACAGGTTAAATGTTCCAGCCCATGACAGAAGACTTAGGGAGTTGCAAACCAGAAATAATAGAGATAATTGCACTCCAGCCTCCTTCATGTTTTCCCATCACTCCTGTTTCAAGCTTTCCTGGGCCTCCAGCTTAATGCAGCTTTAGATTTATTCATGAAAAGGTCACAAACCACATCTTTTGGACAAGGCATTACCAACTGCCTAGCAAGTCTCTTACCAGTAGAAGAAAGGCTTAGTGGTTGAGACCAGAAAAGGGAGGTTTTGTTGCTTTCTTTGAGTACTGGGTTGAAGCCAAGCAATATTAATTCAACTGTTCATTCTCCTCTCTTGTGCCTGCTTCTTTCCTAAGTCTTTGCCAAAAATGTGAGAGGATGTTAAACCTATAGCTTAATTTATTTCCTATGAAGACCTCATGGGATATGAACCTCTGTTATAAATCTGAAGCTTAAGGTTTAATAAAAAACACAGGAATCCTTTATGTTATAGAAGAATCTCCCAGAAACCTAGTAAATGGCATCACACTGTTTAAGCCACAGTAGTGTATTTGCTAAGATCAGATCATTGCTGACTCTGATCACCAGGCAATAAAAATTTGATTTGAATAACCTCTGAGTACGTGCCAAAGTATTTGCTGAATGCATCAGAAAGAACATTCACCACTACATTTATGCCAGGTTTGTGCTTTAGATGAGGTGGAATGGGAGGCAATATCTTAGACAATTTTTGACAAATGAAAATGACCAAATAAGATTTCTCAGGTTCAATATTTCATGTAAAGAAGGCCAGGTTTCTTCAAGGTCAGGCTGGATAGGGCTCTAAACAACCTGAACTAGTGCATGGCATCCCTGCCTGTGGCAGTGAGGTTGGAACTAGATGATCTTTAAAATTCCCTCCAACCCAAGCCTTTCCATGAGCCTATGAAATCAAAATAAGGAGACTTGAACAAGGCATTTGCATCCTCATGGAAGTGATAGGACTGTCACAGTGGACTGCCTTCTTTCAAACGTGATGTAAAATACCAGGTGATGACTTAATTCAGTGTAGGATATTACTAATCACAGACACAAAGTCATTTAATCATCTGAACTCACAATTTCTTTGGTTGCAGCTTAGGATCCTGAGTTGGAGCTAATTTCCCAAATAACACTGCTGGTTTGCCCCCAGTATCTGTTGATGTCTCTGAGAAGATTAATATACAAGGTGAAAATCTGTCTCCCTTTTGACTCTGAGTGGAGTTTTCATCACTCACCATGGGATTTCACTGGTCAGATACAACTGCAGTTGTCCATGCTCCACAGTCCTTCTGACTGAAGGACACTATCGAACATGAAAGAGCATCCTGTTAACAATACCTGAGGTTCATGCTACTGTTCTCTAACAAAGATTTCAGGCATGCATTGGCAACAGTTTTTTAAATTAGTTATTCTACTATGCTTATGTGACTTGGTTCTCAAAAAAATCTGGTGCTCAGTATCAGACTCAGCCTTGGAGATCAAGTTGCTGCCCTCAGTTGTGTTATTTTCTTCTTGTACCACCTGAAGCAATTCACTTTGACTTCCCATGGCTCATCTCTTCCTCTATAAAGTGAAAGAAAGGATACTTGCTCACTACTTACCAGCTTTAGGTCTTAGTTAATGATTTGATTTGTGGAGCCCAAAGGAGGGAATATAAAATTAAGCTTGCTACTCAGCATCCTATGGCTGTGCTCATTCTACAAAGGGCAGCAGCAATAAAAAATAGGGAAAAATATTGCCCTAAGCAGTGAAATGAGATCAAGTTCAAGAAGACAAAAAGTATGCCCTACCAAGTCAAATAATGCCATTTCTGCATAGGCAGTTTTGCAGAGGAAAACAAATGAGAAGTGAGAAGTAGTACTTTTGCCTCCTTCAGCACAAAGGTGGAGGTGGAATCAACCCACCAGAGCTCAAGCTCACGTTTTCTTGCAGACAAGATATTTCACTCTTCCAGCTTTCTCATCACCTTGTTGCCATAACTATATGGGAAGTACATAAAGCTATCTGTAGTGTTTAAACCCTCACATTTTGACAGAAAATTGGATGATATGACATGCTGCCTCCTAGAACAGGCGCTGTCTATCACCTTGCTGCTAATCTCTGTGATTAGTGACCTGCAATATAAGTCAGCTATCAAAGACCACCTGTCCTTTTTGCTGTAAGCGCCTCCTAGCATATCACTTTGTGCTGTCACACTCCCTTGTCTGGTTTTTGATTGATGCAAGTTTGTCTTTTGAGCAGTGACTCAGAAAATAAATCATACCTCTTGCCATTCATTGAGTGCGATTCTGCAGCACAAAGCCGGTGTGGTTAATCAAGCTCCAAAGAGCAACAAAAACCAACAGAACTGAGAGTGAGGAGGAGAGATATAAAGGAAAAAACATCATAAAAAGGATTATTTGGGAGCCAACCAAAGCAAAAGCAAAATGAAAAGAGCTGCAAATAAGCATTACGTTTGCTGCACTACTGCACCAGAACCAGAAAGCTGATTTTTTTGCTCTATTCCCTGACATATATTCAGGGATGTGAGAAGAGTCCCACACTTCTGAAAAATATAACTATATCATGGAATCTGATTTTACAGGCTTTTACTTCTAAGTAACCATTTCTGGGGTCAGTGGGATTTTTCTGAGTAGAATAAGTAAAGACAGAAGGATGCTTCTGTTGTGAACTGTACTCCAGACCAGTTTGTGGTCCAGCTGGGATTGGACCCCCATACACAGAGGGCTGCCAAAAATAGGAATGGCTATTTCAACTAATTGGCCTTAAAATAAAATATATTAAAAAAAATAAAAAGGAAAAAAAGGTGAAATTTTGTATGTTATGCAGAGAGCAGTATGATGAAGGAATCAAACAGAACTAGAAACACTGCATTACAGGACAAGAAACCCTTTCCAAATATAAATGATTCAGAGCAGGAGGGTTTTGTGTTTTTATGGAGGGAAAATGAACACAGAGATGGAAAGGTCCCTATTAGAAAGCCTGGTTTTTTACATCCAGTCCAGGAAGTTTATGGAAGCTTTTAAAATTATGAGGAGCAATCATGAGCTAAAGACGGAAAGAAACTGGTGGTTGAGTATGTAACTGAGACGAGTGTGATTCTTTGTGTTTGTCATGTGCCAGAGAAGTCAGGAAAAATGTGAGGTGTTGATGGCACTGATGAAACTGTAGCAGAAGTAAAATCTAGACACAAGGAGTAGCAGATAAAAAAATAATGATGTACCACAGAAAAACTATGAGGCAAACTCTCTGACAACACAACTCCATTGAAAGTAAGGTATCTAAACCCCCTGGAAATTGGGCCATAAAACTGAGATGACAAAAACTGCATGTCCATGGAGAAGTGCTGGAAACTTACTTAAGCCAGGTAAATGCAACAGCTCAGTCTTTAAAAATAACTTTAAAAAAAATCTTCATTATGTTTTATGGAGGTAACCTTTCTATTTGGAAAGTCAACCCAAGCTGTGAGGGAGAGAGAAATAAAAAGTTGAGAAGAGTTAAATTTATAAAGACATGAATGAGTTGGGAATAGAAGCACTGTTACAGAGGAATGTGCATATGGATGGTGCAAATTTACAGGGCTATTTTTGATGAACTGTAGGAGAATTTTCAGTTTTTCAGCACCTTTCCTTACAAAAAGAAAACCCTTCATCTGGTGGGAATTCA
This sequence comes from Promerops cafer, assembly GCA_013398275.1. NCBI lineage: Eukaryota > Metazoa > Chordata > Aves > Passeriformes > Nectariniidae > Promerops > Promerops cafer. The sequence continues at coordinate 407,441 of VZSE01015389.1, read as the reverse complement.
GTCAATTTCCTCATGTTTTTTTGTCATTTCCTAAGTTGCAAGGTTACTAATGGTAATTACAGACCCTGTTGTACCTTGTGGCTCTAGCAGTGCAAAAAGGTTTTCTTGGCACATGTTCCTCTCCTGCTAGAGGGTTTTTAAATGACAAGCCCTAGATAGGAATTGGTACAATGCTTGGGAGCAGATAGAAGCCACCTTTCCTCATTTCTTTCTTAGAGAGTAACCACTTCTCACTCACATTCTACTATCTCCATCCCCCATAACAATAAACCACAATTTCAGTGTTCATTATAGCGGCTCTCAATACTGGGCTTTTGTGAAGAAGCCTGTTTTAAGGTGTTATATTCAAAAGTATAACAAACCTGCTCCTTCTAAGGTTTTCAAACAGAGATACTATAAAGGAGACAAACAATTCAATAACAAGTGTAAAAAAAGTCACAATTTTTCAAGCAAAAAAAAGCTTTTTTTTAAAAAAAAAAGGCAGATAACAGTGCACTGAAAGACAATCAGATGCTCTATTTCTTTTATTTCTTTCCAGTGTGAAAGCACCAATATGTTTGATTCAATGCAAAAAAAAAAAATAAAAAATCTACCAGTATTTGGTAGATCTCTTGCATGCTGCTATTGTTCCTTAGCACAACGCAATCTCCTTCACTATTGCTTCTACATTCAGGCCTTAGTTTTATACCTTTACTCCGCAAAACATTTAACATGTCAGTTTTGGCCAGTGAGTAATCCCATTTGCATTCACTGTATTGCATTTACCTGAATGAATTTAAGTCAGTGAGTTCGGTGGGTTTAAAAACATGTTTAAAATCAAAGTGGTGCTCAAATATCTGTGGATGACTTAGGTAAAACTCGTTATAAAACACTCCTCCTTTCCCCTCTCCCTCCCTAAGTGTTCAATAGTTTCTATGCATTTTGCTGACAGAGTGTATGAACTTAGTCTGGCACTGTTTCTGGAATAGACTGGGAGACATTGTTTTGTTTTGTTTTGTTTTGTTTTAATAGTAGTGTCTTAATTTCCAGGAAGAATGCTACAGAAGCTACAAGATGTTGGAATTGGGGTCTGTCATTGCAAAGTTGGTTTTGGAGGTTAAAGGGACAAAACCCAGTGAGCAGTTCTAGCACAATCAGAATTGCAGAAATAGGAGTGTGTCATGGTTTAACCCCACAAGAGTCCCAAGAGTGCAACCCTGCTCTTCTTTGCCCAGCTGCCAGTTTATCTCACAGCCTTCCTGTAGTTCTTGCTTCCTCCTGCAGTCTCTCTTCAACTCCAGTATTTTTTTAGTTTGCTTGTGCCAGACAGCTTTTCAAGTAAGAAATTAATAATAAAATGTTGTCTTCAGGCTTCAGTATTACTATTATGATTTGTAGGTTATCAGAACCTGTGCTAGGAGTCTTCCATCCTTCACATGCTCAATTTTAAAACCCATAAATGCCACGTTAAACCACATCCCTTCAAACTGACCTACAAAGCTCACAGCACATCCATCCTCAACTACTGCACCATAGCTGTGTGAGGGCAGGTGTAGATTAGATATTAGGAAGAAATTCTTCCCTGTGAGGGTGATGAGGCACTGGCACAGGTTGCCCAGAGAAGCTGTGGCTGCCCCATCCCTGGAAGTGTTCAAGGCCAGATTGGATGGGGCTTTGAGCAACCTGGACTAGTGAAAGGGGGTTGGAACTGGATGATCTTCAATGTCCCTTCCAACCCAAATCATTCTAGGATTCTGTGATTCTCTGAAATCCAGGGCACAGCATCTGAAGCAAGGCTTGGATCTGAGTCACGGACAAGTAAGATTTCATTAGTACATTCAGAATTTAGCTTTTCAAGAAAGAAATGCCAACAGAATGTGATTCAGTCCTTGCCATATATTTCCATATGTATTTGCTGTGAAAAAGACCAAGAACTGATAGGTGCTTTCTGAACCTTTTGCTTTCTGTTTTTAAATGCCAGTGGTAAACAACAATATCCTGGGGTGGCATTTAGAGACTCAGCTTCTGTTCTTTAGCAGTCAGGAGGATTCAGTTTCTGAGAAGCTCAGCCCATAATTACAGATTTTCCATGTTTGGTTTGTGTATTTTTTCACTATTTTTCCTCATAAACCAGTTTAGATATTAAAAAACCATGTTTTTCCATCTTGATGCAAGTCATTGTCTTTATTTTTTCTGTGACTTCTGTCACATTTGATAAACTTGAAGTAAAAATACCATTTATTAATTATTTTGACAAAAATACTTTTAATACGTTTTATTTCTGATACCCATTTTCTCTGTGTGCAGATATGTATGCTTGCATTACAGTGCATATATGCATTGTTTTTTTCCACAGAAATAAATCCCAGGCCATCTTGTTACATGAAGCAGAACACTATTATTTATTTACACTTTCTCAGCTCTGCTTAAGTTCTAACACATTTCCATCTGAGTAAAGATGAGCCCTCTGAAAAAGAAGACATTTTTATGCAATTTCCATCCACATCTCACTCATTCTTCCTTTCCCTCTCTCCCTTCCCACTTGCCTTCTTACACCATCTCAGTCTTTATTCATACATTCTAACCTCGTGATCTATGGAAATGTTTTTAAAATCACAGGACAGCATTTTTCCAAAGCCCTCCAGTTGCCCAAATAGAGACATTTCAGCATTACCTGATTTCCCAGAGATCAGGTGACTGATGAATACATGCCTCCTTGAGGTGTCTGAATCACTTCCTATGGAAAGAAGACACACAATATCACAATCAGTTTCAAATTCCCAAGTGCATGCCTAGTTCAGACAGATGCAGGTTGCTGCGTATATGTATCCTGTTAGCAGTGGCAATTATTAAATGAGTCACACATAATTGAGACTTTCTTTTTATTGGTAATTGTTCTAAGAGGGTTTTTCTGCAATCCATTAAGTAACATCCCTTTTCTTCATTGTAAGAATGTATAAAGAAGGCAAATTAGCCATTGAGTGCCCAAAGGCATGAAATTTTTTATTCTCTCTTTCAGGTTATTCCAATCTGACCGCCACACAGACGTCATTATTTTAATGTTGAATACTCAGACAAGGGTGCCATGGATGTAAAAGAAAGGAAACCGTATCGATCTCTGACTCGGCGCCGTGACACTGAGCGCCGCTACACCAGCTCTTCAGCCGAGAGTGAGGACAGCAAGGCACCCCAGAAGTCCTACAGCTCCAGCGAGACCCTGAAGGCTTATGATCAAGACTCCAGGCTGACCTACAGCAATCGGGTCAAAGACATGGTGCACCAGGAGACGGATGAATTCTGCCGAGCAGGTGGGTGCTTTCAGCAGATACAGCTGTGAGCAGCGTGAGGGAATCAGCTGAGAGCCAGAGCTGGGTGGGAGGCTACCTTTGAAAGACTCTGAGGCCAAAAGCAAGATGTAAGAGAGAGATTTAAAGAGAGCAGCAGAGATCAGCTTCATTGTATTGCACAGACACTGTGTGCAGCCCAGTGTCCTTAAGAGACATACCCATGTCCCATGTTCATTAGCACTTACCAAGACACATTTTCTATGTCTTAGTCTTTCTGTCTGCAGCAGCACTTTGCCACTTCCCACCATGAGACTAGAACCCTCTGTGCACATGCTGTACGGTACTGACGTGGCATGGAAAGTTCCTGCCTGCTCAGGAGACCTTTCACTGTGTCATGTGTCTGCTCTGTCATGAAGGAAGTCAGCAAGGATGCTGAGGCAGAAGGCAACAAGGGGAGAGTGTCACTGTCCACCCTGTCCATCTGGTCAACAGCAAAACCCAAGAATGCTGGAAGAAAGGAGGCAACTGAGCTCCAGATGGGATGAACTGTCTTGGCATTGTACATGGCCTGCAGGCTTTAGGTTTGCCTTAGGGATATGCTCCAATATTAAAGGAGTAAGGAACCACTTCAGGACTTACAGGAGCACATTTAGTGAATCTGAGTCCCAGTACCTGTGAAGATGTGGAGTTTCAAGAGTCACCATGGACTCCACAGTTCTAGCAGAGATTCCAGATAGTCTCTTTTTTATTACTACACCAAAATCAGTGCAGTTGCCTGTATGAGGTAGATTTCTGTCCCCTGCTATAAGACTTATCTTCATTTTTCTGTAGAAATGTAGTTCAGATTCCAACCAGGACTTCACATCAATTGTTTTGTTTTTAGAAGTCCATCAAGAAAAGCATAGAATGGCAAAGTGAGTCAAATAGAGTAGGCAGCATTCCAGAAAATGAACATAACCTAGCCAACCCAGAGTACTCTGAGCACATCCTCTGCAGTTTAGAGAAGCTCATTACCCAAAAGGAATGCATATAATTACACTCATTAAACTTGGGGGCTGATTAATTTCTCCTCAAAAATCATGCACTTGTGGTTTTGGTGCAAGACTCATCTTCAAGGCACACACAAGCAAAATGATTTGCAGAAGTATCTTCATGCATATAACAGGCAATAATCAACAAAAGGGCCAATAGTTGTTGCAAGTAACACTGTGACATCATGAAAGCAGTTTCCCTCTTAGCAACTCTGAAGTACTTCATCCCCTCTAAGGAATGTATGACATTATAAAGAAAAGGAAACTTTTTAGGTCATTGCATTTGCTTACTTTATACAATATATTCACCATGCAGGATGGATGTGAATTAGTCCAGGTCAGCGGTTTTCAACTTGGAGGTCCATGAGGCCATGCAGGTCCATGGACTTCTCCTAAGAAGCCCACAAAAGATTACTTTTCTTGAAAATCCAGTCTGTTGACAGGGAGTATAAATTTTCTATACGTAAGCTTATACTTCCCTAGGAAAACTGTGAAGGGTACTAAGAAATGGTAAAAATGACTGGTTGAAGTAGCTGAAATTCATTGAGAAGTTGAGATTAACCATGTCGAGCACTAGTTCTGTTTCTGATATAACCCTCACAAATGGCTCAACTTAAAGCTTTCTCCCAGTTTATCCTGAGGGTACTAAAACTGGTCTGAAGAGTGTTAACAATAATCCCAGACTTTCTGTGCCACATTTTCCACTGGCAGTAAGCCATGAATGGACCTCTCTTTGTGATGCTGCTTGGCTTCAGGCCAATTGAAACCAAGCCTTATTAGCCTGCTTGACATTAACAAGGAAAAGTGAATTTCTCTCCTGCATTGGTTTGGAAGGCAGAGGAGGGAAACATTTCAAATTGACCAAATAAATTCAGTAAATAAACAAGTCAGCATTTAAATGGTTTTAGCTAGAGTGAGTGTCAGCAAATGTGCAAGTCAGCACAGGAGAAAATAGACCAGATCTGAATTAAAAAGTCTTGGATATTTATTATCTTCCTTCTATTGACTTGAGTTCTTCCAGCTTAAAAGGCAACAGTGAGCATAGAATATGAAAATCAATGCATCTGCTGCTGTTTATTGCAAATAAATTTGATTTTCAGTTAATTGTAGCAGTCATTTTTCATAATTTATGAGCTGCTGTTACTGGAGAACATCGGTCATGCTGCACATTGATGTGCCTGATGATGCTGAGTGTGGCTTCTTTCAGGCGAAGGTGGAACTCGCCATCAGTGACTCAAACACACAAGGAAAACCAAAAGATGTTTTGCAGTACTCCACAAGGGATGGTTTAGAAAACCATGGCCTTATACGTATGTCAAAACTAGAAGAGAAGAGCAAGGTCTCTGGGGAGATATTGCTTCCTAGCATTTATAACTTAGGTCAGGTTTATTTGCTTCCTCATGCCATGAGACTGCAGAGGACAATTTCTCAAACCACTTTGTAATCATGTTAAATGGATTACTTTGCCACAAGCTTGCATTGTGCTTCCCAAGCAAGGCCCTAGGGTTGGACAGAGGTGTGAGCCCCAAGCAACCGTTTCTGTCCACTCTGAAAGCTTTAATCTTGTTTGGTCAGTTAAAAAGGTGTGAAGTTCATGAATCCATTATGCAGTTGGAGTGTTGTCAGCTGCAGATCTGTAACCAGATGAACCAGAGTTTTCTCCTGCCATCAAACAGCTCCTTCTCTGAGCTATACATGAAAATGTTGTCCAGTCCCATTATTCACCTTGCATTCAGATATCTCCTCTCTGTTCACTGTGAGCTGTAAAGCCAACTGAATGAAAAAATGTAGTAAAATAGCATCTACTTTTAGCCACCTGTCATCTGATGCACGTGTGCTCTAATACGAGAGAACTTCCCCAATCCACACGGTTCAAGGACAAGCTGGGGTGTTTTCAGGAGTGTGAAACCATACTCTGGAAAAGTAGAAAACTATTTCTATTGGATACACATTTTCTACCATATGATATTTGACATCAACAAATAGAAATGTGGGAAAAACCACACAATTTTGGGGTCTTGAGAAAGGAGAAAATGATAATTTAGCTTTGGATACAACCTTGAGATCCAGACTTGATGAACAGATTTCAATAATGAGTAGTTATGAACTTCAAAGGAAGGTTTGTGTCTGAAATTTCCTAGAGATCGTGCATTCAGATTTGTCTTGTTGAAATATGCCTGAGCTGCAAACTGCTCAGCTCCTTAATCCATTCAAGGCATAGCATAACGGAAGCAGGGGTGCATTGAGCTGTATAAATGCACTGTGCAGCTAAAGGCACTCATGGGTGGCCAAAATCTTTTCAAGATATTCAAGGTTGAAAAATAAATGCATGCATTAATGAATAAATGTGGATTAAAATTGCTCTCCCCAGCCTCTTCATGGAACTTTCCAAACAAAGTGTGGTAATATTTGAAGCCTTATTCACATCAATTCAGTCTGATTTTGAAGCTCTGCAGGTAACTAGACATGGAGTCAAGAGTCACTTTTCAGGTCGTATTTTTGTCAGCTAAACAATTGCATCTATTTGCAGCCAAATAACCTCTGCTGTGACTCTATCAGAATGAATAGCTAAACGTGAGTCAAGGTGTGAGTGGTCAGCAAGGGGAAAGTGAAATCGCCAAAGGAAATTTAAATCCCCAGTATGTAATTTCAGGAATTTCAATAAGCAGAACTCACTCAGATTGCCTATTGTAGGGAAGTTGTCAGGTGTATGGTAGGACTTTTGATCATTGCATGCCTCATTTTGCTTTTCTCACAAGAAGATTACTTTTTGCCTCTCCTAAAGAATTGCACCATTTCTACATCCATTTTTGCTTTCAAACTTGATGGTTTCCCTGAACATGCCCTGAGTTTTTGTCAGGTTCCAGAAGCAGGAATCCAGCCACTTCTTCATTTGACCTATTTGAAAAGAGATTGTCATGAGGTGGGGACTGGTGTCTTCTCCCAAGTAACAAGCAATAGGACAACAGGAAATGGCCTCAAGTGACACTAGGGGAGGTTGAGATTGGATATTAGGAAAAATTTCTTCACTGGAAGAGTGGTCAGGGATTGGAACAGGCTGCCTACAGAAGTGGAGGAGTCACTGTCTCTGGAATTGTTATTAAAAAAAAGTGTAGATGAGGTGCTTAGAGAAATTGTCTCTCGACTTGGACGTTCTGAGTAATGGTTGGACTCCATGACCTTAAAACCTTAATGATTCTATGATTCTGTGGTCTCTTAGTGTCACACTGAGCAAGACCACAGAAGAGGGGTATCTTTGGTATGATGTTGCTGCGTGTTACTGTGACGCTGCTGTGCCCCACATGAAGGTACAGGATGAACACTTCTGCTCTTGTGCTAGATGGCACCGTGCCCTGTTAAAGAATAACCAATGTGCTTTTCTCACAGGAGCCAACTTTTCTTTGCGAGAACTGGGACTTGAAGATGTGACACCCACACACGGGACTTTGTATCGGACCGACATCGGGCTGCCTCACTGTGGCTACTCCATCAGTGCCGGCTCGGATGCCGACACGGAAGCAGACGTGGTCATGTCACCCGAGCACCCAGTGAGGCTCTGGGGACGCAACACCAAGTCCGGGCGCAGCTCCTGCTTGTCAAGCCGGGCCAACTCCAACCTCACCCTTACCGACACGGAGCATGAGAATACTGAAACCGGTAAGTGGTGACAAGGCATGCAAGTGTCAGCCTCGAGCTCTATCAGGAATGTCTCTTCCTACTACTCCAACTTAATCTTCCTTAGGTTTTGTGATGGGGCTTTTTATCAGACTCCGTGAAAACACTCTCCGTGAAAAGACCCATGTCGTGGCCTTTTTACTGTCCTACAGAGTATTTGTTAATGAACTGCTGGAGAAGCTCCTACTTATTTATCACTGCGACAGAGATCATTAAATAGCTGTAATACTCTCCCTGCTTTTTGCCGCAACCTTTCAGAGGGAAGGCATTTAAATCTCCCCTCCCCTGGCCAATGCTACTCTTATCTTTGCTCAGATTTTCTGGGCAGATAATTTTCTTCTCTTCCTTGCTGGTTCCTTGACAGCGGCTGCTTCATTTATGTAAATTGGCTGACTGCTTTCTGAAGGAAAATGATCGTGAAATATTTTTAGAAGCCTTTTTCTTTGTGCAAAATAAAAGCTGAAGGTCACAGATTTTTTTATCTCTGTAACTTTGTGTCCCCAGCTGCGGGGATTCCTGCATGCCTTTTGTAGGTCTGCGAACCTTTTGGTCAGCAGTTCTGCTAAGCAGTGTAGGAGAAGGAGAGGGGATTTTGATTCAATTGCAACTTGACCCTGGAGTTCATTCAGTCCTATATGCCTTTGCACCTTTAATTCAATTATAGCACAGCCTGCTTCTTGATATAGCTGCTGCGTACAAGTCATCGGGCACTTGTGCTTGGCGCAGAAAGCTCATGTAAAATGACTGTATCACTTGTTCTTTTTATGCTTTTTGCCACAGTATTATAGTGACAAATGATGATAAGTTTTTCTCTGGAAGCCATGACATAGTGAGACATACACCACCCACATGATTTTATGTTTAACTCCAACAAAATTACAGATGAAGCTTATTAAGTTTCTGCTCGGAGATAACGATGTATTAGGCAGAGTTCAAAGATAAATGGCCTCCTGTTCAAAGGATATACAGAAGAATCCTTTTGTATTATCTTTACCATACTTTTTTAAGATGCGTAGTGCAGTGTTTTACAAGCAGACACACAGGTTACATTGTTTTCCTTCTGATCCTTGTGTTTTGATGAAAAATGGGAGGGATCATCAGGGTCAACTAAAGTTTTGCACACTCACAAGAAATTGCTAGAAAACAGCCAAAAGTAAGCACCTTGCGCTTTCATCCCATTGTCCTCTATCCAGGCTCTCTTTTGTTCTTTCCAGGTGATGTGTGAGCAGCTGCAATCCTATCCCATATACTTTTTCTTTCCATGCCTACTAAGAAAAGCAGTATACAGAATATTAGGTTGGTTTTTTTTTCCCCTTTGGTCTTAACAGAGAAGAATTGCATTATCTGCTGGAGTCTTTTTCCCTGCTTTCTGTAATGCTATCTCTACACCTGCAAATGCAACTTTGTACCTACAGATCACTTACAAATGAAATTATATTAGAAACAGCACATTAGCAACTTCACATACCTTGAAAGGCTTTATTGAAAGTAATCACGGAGGGTGTAGGACTCATGTCAGGGTGGAGACAACCTTCAATTCCTCTTTCCTTAAGTTTAATGACACACTAACCATTCGTTGAACCATCACTTCATAGCAACCAGAAAAAGGGAAATGAGAGGTGGAGAACATACAGTGCTGTATAAATGTAGGAGTTTCCTAAGAGCCTAGGCATTTGCAGTCTCAGATGTTGGGTGTTTTGAATGAGAAAGGCTGTATCATACTAAAACCAAAAGTCTGTGTAGCACAAATAAAACATAGATTGCTGTGATGTCCAGTATGTAATAGTGTTGTCCATACTGACAAAAAAGAGGTGGTGGAACTTGAAAGAAAATATTAAGATCCGAACTGTGCTGGTTGTGAGCTTCATCTGATGCTTAGACTTTCTTGGGGAGATGTCATAGATATCAGACCATATTCAGGTCAGAAAAACTGGTCCAGAACTGAGGAAAAAGTTCACTTTAATACAGGGACTGCAGTTGAATTGATGGTATAAACATATCCAAACAAATGTTGCAAGGTAGAAAGAAAAGAAGGTTAGGGAAAAATCTTTTAAGTAGGCAGAATTTGAGCATTTTCTTTTTGTAATTGCTTGGCACAGATAAAGGTGTGAGAAACCATTGTGCACGAACTCCTCACAGCCTGAGACCTGCTGTAGAAGCATATGAAGCCTGAGATCCTTTCAGAAGCTTTGTCTGCCAAACATAGAGGCATTTCCTCCTTCCTCACTCCACATTAAACAGTGTTTCTCTGGGCTGCTAGCTATCACACAGGCTATTTTGAGAAATCCCAGATTTATAGGAGAAACATTTTCAAGAAGACATGAAATTTTGCTAATGGCAACGTAAAGTAACATAATGCTATGACTCAGTTTACAGGATACCTTTATGAGCCAATATTAATTGTTGACAGTATTGATAGAAGTTATAGCCTTTAGCTGAAGTCAATATGGACTTTATGAACCTGCCATCAATAGAAGAGTTTATGGGGCCCATTAAACCAACTTCTCCAGTGAAGGTCAAAGTCAGCAGTTTTTATGCTGTTCATTATTTATCCAAAATAAATAATCAGAATTTACTTCTGATGTTTGTAAATCCAAAGTTGTGAAAGCATGTTTCTGCCAAAACATTTATTGTGTTCCTAGAAAAGGAGAGGTCTGGCTCCCTTAAAAAGCAAGTTTGTTTTTATTTCAGGAGTGGTGATGCCTTGAAGGAACAGATATGCTGCTCAGAAAGGGCAGTCACAATCCATTCCTGTCATTTAAGGAAGCCTATGAAGTGCTCTGGTTTCATGGCATATTGTAGTCCATAGATCACTTGCACAGGGAGTTGGCATGGAAAGCCATCCATAGCTTTATCTAAACTGTTATGAGGTGTTCATAAAATCCCAGAATGGTTTGGGTTGGAAGGAGGCTTGAAAAACATCTAGTTCCAAGCCCCTGCCCTGAGCTAGGACATCTTCATTAGGCTGAATGCTTCCAGGAGGCCGAATGCTTTTACTAAGTTAAGAGTTTGTTTTCACCAGAGTTGATTTATAACTCTGGCATTGCCCTGAGCTCACATCCTGCATACTCAAGCAGCCATGATGGCTTCCTTCCAGTGGACAGTGCATTTCACTTGACCTGGATAGTCACTTTGCACAGTGAGGTGACAGAGGCACAGCTCAAGCTGCTGCACCTTGTCTGGGGACAGTGCCATCGTTCTGTATTGCTGATGTGGCAGGCACTTTATATGGCTCAAGGGGTTTTCTGCAGCATGATCATGATCTGAACTGGAACTGTGAACTCCCATTAACAGTTCAGAACCAAGCAGAGAGGGACTCTGGTTCCTGGAATTCTAGCAATGATGTTAGGAGAACTTCTTTCATGTAGTAGATTGCACTATTTCTCAGCAAGACTGATTCAAGCAAAAGAAGTTCCTGAAGTGGTCATTTGGACTGAAGCCTGGAGTTTCCTGGCGGTACCTTAGCTAACCCTGAACAGGATTTGTACAGAGCCAGCAATTGTTTACCATAGAGAAGAGCACATTGAAGAAGGACAAGGTAATAGTCTTCCAGAAATTGGCTTATTTTGCAGCAATTTAGTCACATACAAAAAGAAAAAATATCAACCCAAAAAACTTCTAATCATAAGAACATCATCATAAAAATACAGTACCACAGGGTAATTTATACTGAAAGGCATTGCTTGAAAGTCTCTCATCCCTCTCCTGCTTTAGGCAGGGCTAAGTTGGAGGTCAGATTGGGTCACTCAGGGCTTTTTGCAGTCACAATTTGAGAATCTATCTGAATGGAGAGGCCACAGCCTCTATATCCTGGTTCTGCAGCTGACCACACTTGCTGTGAACAACTCTTCTTCTAAGAGCTGGTATGGATTTCAACTGCAGCTCTTGTCCATTGCTCCTACTGAGCATCTCCAAGAACAGTCTGACTTCATCTTCTGAACATCACCCATAGCAAAAACAGTTAAAAGACAGCATCTAGAGTCTCCTCTCCTCATAAACAGTTGGAAGGCAGTTTGGCATTAGAGGAGTCTGAGGAGTTCCAGTGCTAAAAGCTTTTAAGTGTAAACTAGACAAAGAGCTGCTGAGGAAGATCTAGACTAGATGCTGTCTCGGTCAGAGTGGCTTTCCGTGCTGGAAAGCATCTCTCTTTCTCCAGTTTCAATTCTTGCAGCATTGCTGTGCCTTATTTCTCTGGGGCTGTGCAGGACTATTCAGGCTGGGCTTTTGTACTGCCTAGGGGACTCCTAACATATGTGGACCTGGACAGTATTTGTGTGCAAGCATCCATAAACTGGGCTGTGTCTATTTCCTTTGGGTCTGTAATGGAGATCTTAATCCAGATCCACCCAAAGTGTTATGAATCATGCTGGTAATCCCTGGACAGATTTTAATTTGAGAGATGAGCAGAAAATGGGTAGATATTCCAATACAAAGTCCCTTCCCACAAAAAACAAACAAACAAACAAACAAACAAACAAACAGCAACAACAACAAAAAAAAGAAAACAAAAAAAAACACGCCACCACCAACAAAATCAAACCACTTTTTCCTCTACCTTCAGTGTGATAATGAACTTACTGATTTACTCAGGACAATCCTTACAGGGTTACTGTTCACCTGGGTCAACAGCATTTTTAAAATTTGTCTTTGTGAAAGTGGAATTTCAGCCCTTTAAAAACAAACAAACAAAAAAAACAAACAAACAAACAGTGCAGCTTAACTTTCAACTATTCCAAAGAAGCTGTTAAAAACTAAGGATTTACTTTAGTTGTAATCTAGGCTCAGTGTTGATATCCACCAAAGCAAGTGGATGGTTAAATGTGAGAAGGAACAAGGGACAGAAGAAGCAGTTTTTTTCATTAGCAGGACAAGTCAGCCATGATTAATGCTGTGAGGAGTGGCATGATGTTTCTCTCTGTCATCATCTCTTCCTTGGAAGAATGTGGGCAGTATCAAAGGGCCAGAAGGGTCTCACAGACAGGATGATTAGCATCAGATGGCTCAAGACAGTTCAACTGTCAGTTGAAGACGCTCAACTGTGATCTATCATGTAAAGAAATTCTTGCAGCAGAAGTATAGCTGAAGTGTGACTTCAACACACTGAGAGATTAGTAGACATGGACTAAAATTCCAGATCTAACCACCCTGTAAGCCAGAATTCAAGCTGCAGGACCTTTTCTGTCAAATTGCCCAGTGCAACTTCTTTCCATCTTCACAATTCAAAACCATGTGGGAAACATCATCCTGCAAAAACTTCTGCATGCCTTCTATGATTCCAAAAGGGTTTACTACTGGACTGCAATCACACATTTAATGATGAAATAGATGTAGGTAGATGCACGTCTATTGATCACCTCTTGTTTAGGAAGAGCAGCTTCATCTCAGGGTTCATTTATCTTTAGCTTCACCTCTGAAAGCACCAGTCAGTGCCAAAGGTGATACAGTGACTATAGTAATACAGACACTGGTGAAAAGATTAAGAGCACCAATTCGTTTTGGACTCACATCCTACAAAGAGAAATAATTTCCTCTTCTGTCCCATGCCTGGAATTGTTTATGACCAGCCTGGATGCGGCTGTGAGCAACCTGGTCTAGTAGAAGGTGTCCCTGCCTTCCCAGGGCAACCCAGGGGTTGGAGCTAGATGGCCTTTAAGATTCTTTCCAACCCAAACCATTCTATGAATTTTTTCCTTTATTTGCTACTGTTTTGGAATGCACTTAAATGAATGCATTTAAAAATGTCAAGCAAACAAACAGCTCAATATCCAAACATGCTCTCCAAGCCTTACCAACTTAAGCAGAAAGGTAGTAGATATGTTACAGTTAACTTTTGCTTTCTCATCAAATAAATTGCCTTTCTGAAAAATTCTCATAGGCTGCTGTAAAACTGAAGCATAGTGGCAATCAGGAGCTTTAAAGCTCACATGATAGCTCTGCCTCCTCTACTATTGCAGGCTCAACTCTTAGCCACATTAATTTACATAATATCTGATTTACAGAGCATTTCTTTCAGTAACCACCACATTCTCTCCTTCCACTGCTTAAGCCATTATTGTTGCTGGAAAGAGTGCTTAAGAAATTGCATAGGGTTTTGGCACTTAGCAGAACTGAATGCTTTTAGAACATATTAGAAACACGGGGGTACATTAAAGCAGGAAATAATTAAAGAAAAGTATTTCAAACAAGGAACACCAAAGAAATGCTACAATTTTATTTCTTCAGGGTAGTTAATAAATATTATTGATGCTTTCATTTATTCAGTGGTGACTGATACAGAACTCACCAAAGCCTTTGATGGCTCAGTTGCCATCAGCAATGTTACACCAGGTTCTAGGTGCATGGTGGTAACAGTCTGTTTTTTGAAAACAGCATGCCCGAGTGGTATAAATCCCAATACTTTTGGTTAAATACACAATATGCTGTTTGCTGCTAGTTTTCTGATAGCCTTTTTGGTCTCTTATTAAATCAGAAAGCTGTTCCAATGATCAAGCCACATTTCATCAGCTTTTTCAAAATATTTTCTTCTCGGAGTTGTTTTACAACAGCTAAGAAAGCTTTAGACAAACAGTAATTATTTCTGTGTGTTTTCCTTATTCCCTTTGGTTGTTGAGAGCTCTTCTCCTAATGTTGTCTATATTTGCAGGTGCCTTGCAAGGTAGCTCCTAAATAGCTCTGGCTCTCTGCAGAGGAAGGATTTTTACTCAGTTTTCTTTACATTCACCTTCCTGTTTCCCAAATCATGTTGACCCTGATTACTGGCCCAAAGTATAGTCCAATATATCAGTGCAATTAGCAGTGCCAGAATTACTATGTAATCTCTGCATTACAGATTATTTGTTAATATCCCAGCTGATAATCCGTGGTGACTTTTCTTTTTATTACCATGTTTTGCTGAGTAATTTCCTTTCAGGCTTCATCCACTCCATGTTAATATTGTTACCGTGGTTGCAGCAACATCATCTCTTTATTTTCTCCTTTGAATTAAACGGTGCATTATAAAGTACTTCCAGTAAATGAGTGTGTGCTTCAGACATGCTTCTGCAAACCATGTAGGCAAAAATGTGATACTCATATTCTGGAGAATTCAGAAAGGAAATTTTTTTAAAAACAAAACATTTTTCAAAACAAATAACAATTCAAAAAGGATGTACTGTGAGCTATACTTTATTAAGTTTCCCTTATGACTTTTTAGTGAAAGAAAACAAGAATAAATTTTAACTACCCAGGCAAGATCAGACATCTGCTGGCTGTCATCTTTCACTTGTCTCCTATCAGTTGTAACCTTAATATTAACAGCATGTTTCAGCCTGAAATAAAAATTAGCCAGAACCCTTACCACTAAAGATCCATCACCGATTGCAGAAGTTAGTGAACAACTACATAAGGTAGTAGTGCATCCAGAAGGGAATTTTCACTAATACCTTTCCTTACTTCAGCTTCTTAAAACTCTCACACTGCCCCTTTCCAGGTAGAATTTGCCAGAAAATCCTCATTTTAATGGTCTGTGGATATTGTTGGGATATGGCAATTTACTGAAGCCACCTTACAGAAATATTCAGAGATTTGGTGATCACTTGAAATGTGAAGGTCAGGGGAAGAAATGTGCCTTTAGGCTCTCCAACCATAAAGATACTAATATTCCTATGAAGAATGCTAGTCCTAAAAAGGAGGCTTTTAACTGTATGACCATCAAATGCTACTATTTCAACTGAAAAATGGCTCCCTTGAAGGCTGTTACATCTTCTTTACTTGTGATCCAACTTTCTAATCACTGACATTCTTGATGATAGATTCCTCATATTTTCTGTCCTCTTATCTTTTTTTGTCCTTTTTAGATATTAGTCCTGAGATACTTCTTGAAAGTGAATAGGTGAGTCACCACCTCACTCCTTCACAAGAGTCTCAGAGAAAGTTTTACCTGGATGGGATGGTGGATTGATGGGGTTTAGGACAACAGACCCTCATCTCCCTCCACATTCAACCAGCTCCCTGCCCACTGGGTGTAAAACAGCCTTTCAAAACGAGGACAGGACTCAACCCACTTGAGAGCCAATTGTCCCTTTGGTAGCACCACAGAGGGAACCAGCAGCATCTTTGCTCCCCATTTAAGAGGCAGAGGCACCTGAGATTAATCTGAGTTTTGTACTTCAAGTGCAGCATTAGTGGCCAGTATCTTGATTTTGTTTCACAGTGAAGAAATTCCCGCTGGTTTCTAGGGCTAATTTATCTCATTCTGACCTCTTTGTTCCTAGAGGAAAAGAAGTCTTGCCATTTTCTTTTTTTTGTTAGTTTTATTCCTGTATGGTGTGTCCCGTAGAGAATGTACTTTCTGCATTACTGTAATCTGCATCTGAAAGGATGCTGACATTAAAGTCCTTCACAATGTTATTCTGCTGTAATGAACTGCAGTTCAATATAGGTTAGTGTGTAGGTTTCACGTTGTTATTATTATTGTGATGATGGTGAAGCCATGAGGCAGGGAAAAAGCTTAAAACTCATTATTAGCCTGAATATTGGGGGAGAGGGCATGTATAAACAACATTAACAGGTAAGAATTTACTGTTCTTTGTAATTATGCCGTTAATTTTTGTCCTTTCCTTTGCCACTTTAAACTGCCTTGTCATGGAGATTTTTTTAAGGAAAATAATTGCATTTATTAATATTGCAGGCAAGCTGCCAAGTATTTTGGAAGCAAATCTGTGCATTTTTACACTGTTTCCGAGTGCCATAAATAATTTCTTGTGGTGTGATACACCCCAAGGGGAACAAACCTATGTTCAGCAGCATGAAACCTATTACCCTTTTGATAGTAGCACTTTGCTTCCAGCCTGGTTTTGGGGTGGGATTTGTGCATCATTGCCAGTCAGGAATGGCTACTGCCACAGACTGAGGATTACGGTCAGGACACTGAGGGCCATCAGAGCTGGCATGGCACTGGACATCAGTACTGGAGTCAGGGTGGACCTGCAGCTCAATGATCACTTGGAGCAGGATTTTATTTTTTGGGGCAGACCTAAACTCTATTCTAGGCAAATGATTAATCCCTCTGGGATAGATGAAAGAGAAGCAGTATGGAGAAAAGCAAAGAATTAGAGGAGACAGTAAATATCCCATCAACAAGGATGGGGTGGTGGTTGAGAACTCAAAATGGCTGGATATCTACCTGTGTGGCCCACAGACTCCTGCCTCTAGAGTTAACCAGCTGGTTAAGCATGGAACAGGGACCTAAAGCTTGTTTCCCAATTGCCTTTTCTCCATTTTTTTCCTTCATCCTGGATCTCTAGGGATCAAATTGAGCTGCAATGAGCAGGACATGTCCATTCATCATCCCAGCCTTTCAAAGACATACAGCACTATTCCCTGAAGAATAGAAGAAATTGGGAAGAAAGTCTAGTGCACCCGGCTTTCTATACCCACTATTCCTTCTTCAGATGTTCTTCCCAACTGGGCATTTCCAGATGCTCATGTCTGTATTTCTGAATTCCCATTTGGGCCACTGGATCTGCTTCTGAGTTCAGCACACAGTGGTAGTCCACACCTGGTTCAATGCCCCTTGAGGTATGTGGCTTTGTTTCTTTCAGTGAAGATGTGTCTCCATCTATAAGCAGAACAAAGTGAGAGGAGAGAACATGTTATTTTTGGTTTACCCATGCCCAGAGGTGCACACTGAGCTCCAAATAAGGGAAAGCATAGCTTCTGCCATGAGAATTTATTCATTAAAATCTGATTGTTTTATTTCTCAGAGGACTTTGATTAACTTTTAGCAACTTTATTCAATCAAGGGCAGTGATTGAAAATGCCTTACTGCCCTAATTCTGCAAAGTTTTCAGTGTTTCTTTAGACTGCCCCTAAAAACTTTAATTATATGCTCTAGGGCAGGTTGTTGTTTAGTTCTCCCCACCACAGCAAGGATCTTATTGAATCATGTATATAAAAAGAAAACAATAATTCATAGCCTTTTACACAGGCAGATGGTGACAGGATAAGGGGGAACGGTTTTAAACTAACAGACAAGAGATAAAGATTAGATGATGTAAAGAAATTCTTTACTGCGGAGATGCTGAGGCACTGCCACAGGTTGCCCAGGGAAGTTCTGGATGACCTGTCCCAGGAAGTGTTCAAGACAAGGTTAGATGGGGTTCTAAAATACTTGGCCCAGTAGGAAGTGTCCCTGCCTGTGGCAGGGGGCTGAAACTCGATGATCTGGAAGGTCCCTGCTAACTGAAATAATTTTGTGATTTTATGGTTACATTTGCAGGACCAACTTGTTTGAGAGGTTACCACCCTGGGTACCCATCCCCATGCCCTTTCAGGGGTTCTCCATCTACATGGTCATGATAGTGCAACTGCTCATGGAATTCAGCTCTGACTTATCCCCCAAAACCATGTGTTTTAAAGCCTTTCCTCAAGGGTGCCAGCAGACAGAGCTCTTGATTTCACAGTTTCCACTCAGCTCCTGTGCCAGAGAGATCAGTTCGATGCAGGGTAGAGTAGCAGAAATCCCACCCAACAGAAGATCCTCCTGATTTGGGTCAAATAAGGGCCAATGACTGAGGGTGGCATAACAAAAACATCTGGGGGGTATTTAAACCAGCGTTGCCAGCCAGGAAGGAGCATTGCCAAACTCTTTTGGAAATGCACCCCTGCTCCAGCTCCCCAGCAACAACGGTCACTGCCTTTATTCTCACCAACGCATTTTCTGTGCAAGACTTATTTTCTTCTCAATCGCCAGCATGGTGAAGTACTTTTATTACCCTTAGTTTGAGAGGAGAGGGTGAAATTACCACCATATTCCAGTTTCCATTTAAATGCAGTTTTGACGTGAATTTCAAATAAATGTAAGACAACAAAAAATACAAAAAAAGCCAGTAATCATCTACTGAATAAGAAATCTGTTGTTCACCACTTTTGCTTCGTAAAAAATGTAAAAAAGTAGGAATCTGAATAAATGCATGCTAAACTATATAATTGCTGAAATAAATATGTATAGATATAGGATACTTTTTGATTTAGCATAAAGAAGCAGCAAATTATACCAATCAGTGAGAATCAACCAGTTTTAAAAGAAAATAACTGAAAAGCACACATGGAAAACAAGATTAAACCTGATTATTTAAATCAAGATTCTCTGCTTCCTGGTTTAAACCATGATTATAATTTAAATCAAGCCACCCTGCCACAAATAGTTTAGAGACAATGATTTCTCCCACTTATTTAATGTGCAGATTTAATAGCTGAGAGAGAATCATGTTGCTCGTTTGGAACATTTATGTACTGAGCCTTCATCTCCAGCCACTTTCTTAGTTTGCTTCTGGTTTGGTTCAGGTGTTTGAAGAAGGCAAATTAGGTAATCCTAATCCGAAGAGTGGGAATCTGGTATCCCATAAAAAAAAATTCAAGATGCTTTTCCTTTGGGAGTTTTGCTTCTTTCTTAGAATGAAACACTGCAACCTCAGAGTCAGGCTAGGATGCTGACTCCCCAGTAACACGGGGACTGGAAAAGCAGCTGTAACCCCAGATGAGAGTATGAAAGGAAATGTCTCCCTCTCTCTGCTTTGGATAATTACATTCCACTTAACAAAATTCCCTTTGCCCCTGTAGTTGGAAGGGATGTTTCTCCTTCATTAATTGCTCTGGCTTGCTGCTGTGCTCTACCAAGCAGCTGTTAATGTTCCACCCCAGAGGAGTCTGCAGTTCAGTGGTGGGTGAAATGATTAAGGCTTGCAAAGCACTTGATCATTTGGAATGAAAGGTGTGACATAAACATACCCCATTAGTTTTATTAGTGCTCAACAAGGCAAACTTTACCTGTAGCTGGTTCCACTCCTCCTTGGCATTTAATACAAGGTGTTCCCTCTGGAACATGTGCAATTTGCTGGATGCATTCTTCAGCTGTCCTTAAAGAAGCCTGTTACCCAGACTGGTGATTTGACCTGTCATATATTAGGGGACTGCCATGAAATGAGTGCTGTGTCTGCAGAAGTTTGAGTTAATGCTGGCTCAGTTCTCGGGAAAACAAAGGTAATGACTTTGGGTATTACAGATGTTTACTCCTGGTGTCAGGAAAGTAGAAATTTTGGCATGGGATCAGTCTACAGAGGAGAATAAGGAAAGGGCTTAGAGGAATGCTGCCTGATGGAGCATGTTAGAAGTTTGGTTGGTAAAGATAGTTAGGTTGGTAAAGGTTCACTTAAACATTTATAGAAATAGAATGTAGATATATGTATTTGTAAATTATGTGCCTAAACCAGACTTGCTGTGACACACAGAAGGAGGGGGAATGTGCTCTCCGTGTCCCTTGTCAGGCCACACTGTCCCTCAACCCCACCTGAATATTTTTGACTGTTGACTGCCCATCAAGTGTGATTCCCCCTGAGGGGAGTCCTTGCCATTCCATCTGCACAGGACCCCTTCCATTGGTATACTGGCTGCTCTCAAATCAGGACAAATTTGCCCTCTTTAGTAATTTTCCTTCTGTGAATGGAGCAAGCAGAAAGTAGAGATCAACTCACAAAAACACCATGGGTCCTAAGGATGAATGAGATATTTTCATAGCTCACTTCAATGGGGGATCATGTGTGTGAGCTGTTAGACCTTGGGATTTGTGTGAATTGAAGCAGAAATCTGGAGAAAAATCAGTGGACAGTCTTATCCCTTCACTGCAAATTGATAAACCCTCTCGTTATTTGGTCAAAAATTATCAAAGTTCTGACAGGAAAAAAAAAGACATTGCCCTTTAATTGTTGGATTGTTGGATAGAGAACTGGGGCTAGAAGGATAAATATTGAGGCTGTAAGTTCTGGAACTCAGTTTGATGCTTCTCAGCATTTTAGTGGATATCTAGAGGCAAACTTAGACGAGTTCAGATAACTTCTCTCTGTAAGGTGCATGACTAAGGAGGAGATCCATTCCCAAAGGAATATTTTGGAAGGTAATAGTGCCTTTTTCTGGGGAGATATTTTACCACCTCACAACAGAAGACTTTTGGAGACCTTTAGGGAGAGCCACAGTCTGGACTCTGAAGTAAATGCAGCCCCCAATCATTTTTATCTCAGTCATTGGCACCAGCATTTTATATTGTCTGCATCAGAATATGGTTAGTCCCACATAAGCACAAAAAGTAAGAGAAGATATTCAGGAAGAGTTCCCAAAGACACCATAGACCCGGAACATCTATTATTGCCCCTGAACAGTACTCCAATAGATTCATTTTCCCAAAGACAGTGATGAACTTAGTCCTTAACCTTCTCTTAGTTCTTTTCTTCTGGAGTTTCTCACTGTAAGTAATGTTTTCCAAACCTTTAATGTTCTCATGAGCCATGCACTGTTTATCAATGTCCTCCCTGAATTGGATTTGGTTAATTCATTCTTGGCTTTGTCTAAAGTTCTTGCCAATATATTTGCGTCCTTCAAGAGAAGAATGTCCAGACCAGATTAGAGATGGGGAGAGGTCAATACCCCTTTTCCCTAGCAGGCACAGAGAGCAGATAGATTCTGCAGAGGAATCACTCAGATGCTTTCCTGGAGAAACTACTAAAAAATCTCTCCCAGAGCTGCTTCACAGATTGATGTCTTATCGATGGTGGCATGTGGGGATTGAGAGGATAGAGGAGGGACAGATGGTCCATAAGGTTCCTTTGAGATACAGCCAGACTCAAAGAAGAAAACGGAAGACTGGTGAATTTCTGGAAGAGCTTATTTCCTCCTTGGACTTGAACAGGGTGTTGAAATTCATCCAACAGACTCTGCAAAGCCTTTTGGATTCTAAGAAGACGACATAGATCTACAGCCTCATTATTGCCTATTGGGCTGTAAAACAAGGCTGTAAGGAATGAGGGAGGCTATAGGGTTTGCTTCTTTCCTGTTTATACCAGCTCCTCTCCAATTGGAAATGTACTAATATGGCTTTTATGAAATAATTATTTCAGCATTGTTTCCTTTGGCACAAGTGTCTCATCATTCTGATTCCACATAGAGAGTTACTTTGAAATGAATAATTCCAAATCATTTTCCAAGAATAATTATATTAATATATTTTCAAGTCAAGATAAGCCTATGAATAGCATTCCAGACCAGGATGAAAAAAAAAATTATCATATTCTTTACTTGCGTGTTTTTGGAAATATGCAGACATACCTTCCCTTGCAAAAATACTGTCGGAAAACTGGTTAGTGACTCTAGTTTCAAATATTTTAAAGCAAGAGTGTTATAAATTACAGGGAATTCAGAAGGTCACTAGCAGGGTGTATTTTGAAAATATCACTGTGCTAGGAAAGTTGGTATGAGAAGAGCAAGAATTAGGATTTTTTTGAGTTTCTATGTATCCCTGCAGTTAGGGAGTAACTCCCTTTATTATGATGTGCCGTAAAATCTCCAAGAAGTCACTCAAAACCGTTGAGATCCCAGCCCACTTGGGCAAGAGAGAGAAGAACAGAAGAGCTGGTTCTGTCTATTTGTTGAAGACATGACCTTGCCCTGGGGTCATTTTTCCTGTAATGATTGCATAAAAGGTTTCTGAGGTGGGTTGTTGCAGCGTCTGTTTTACACAGCTTCGGGGAAAAAAAAATCTGTTGCATGACTCAGACTCATCCAGCTTCTTCTCAGCATTTACTATTTCTTCTATTTCTTCCACTCAGATTTTGCATTCAGCATCCTCACTCAACTCCATTTCCTCCCTCCCTTTCTTCACCTTTATTTCTTCCTGATGAGCAATTCAAACAGCAAACTGTTCCTCTCCTTCATTCCCATCAGTGACTCCATTCAAAGTCCTGCCCATGTTCTTATTTTCTTGACAGAGCTATATTCAGTGAATGCATTTGTTTCTCTAGCTAAAGAACAAAAATATCTGCAAGCAAGCTCATTTCCCTCCCAAACGGCTTAGGAAAGTAGTGCTGGGAAGGGGGGCAAAGTGCTTTGTCAAGTGTTAGAGGAACAAGAGAGACATCTTCTCCCCCCTGACATCCCTCTTTTATTATCATTTGGAAGACTCTGTTAGTCTCTCACTTCCTTGGGGACTAGAAACATCTTGAAAAGATCTTTCATGCAGGCAGATAACAAACTCACTGTAGAGCTGTATCAGAAAAGGAAAAATTACTTGCTAGTAATGATGTTTATCACAGTCCTTCCTCCTTTCCCAATGCTACAAAGGAAGCTATCTCTCAAATAAAGGCCAAGACTTGTCCCTTTTTTTTTTTTTTTTTTTTTGGCAAACCAGCCATTGTGAAAATTCAGTGCATGTCAGCTTGGCTGATGGAAGTTTTACACAAAAAGTGGGTGGAAGGAGATGACAGTGTGGGCTGATATGATTTATTTGAGATAGACCTGATCTGATAATACACAACATGAAAAAAGCCACATTGCTTCCACTTAATAAAGTGGCGCGAGGGCTGTTCCTGTGGCTGAGCAACATCAGTAAATCCTGGGCCAGATGTTGGGAAACTCACACTCCCACTGGACTGAACTCATCAGCCTAGTCTGCTTAGCTTTTCATCACACTAGGACAGAAAAACACAGCCATGTGACATTGTGGGTCATTGCTTTGAAGGAAACTTTGATTTCATTTGCTCTGCAGGGATGTTAAAAATCTCAGAGTGCTTTAATGGAAAGGGTGACCCAGGTTTTTGTGCTAAGGTGTCTTTCTCATCAGCATTGTATAGTTAGCACTGAAACAACTGGCTACCATCCTCAACACTACAGGCATGCACATCCTAGACTAATAATGCCCTGTTGCTAAAAGTTAAAGGAAGTAAACCTCATGACACTGCTGTAAAATGGCAATGTACAAGTCTGCAAATTAATGATATGCAAGCCTGCAAAGTGTGTGCGTGCATGAGCAAGGCAAGGTCATTCCTTGGAGTGTATTTCCATCCATGTTAATTATATCTGCTTGATGTTGCATTGTCTGTCATTGGCAAGACTGGGACTAAACCCCAGGATTCTGACACTCAGTCCCCTGTGTGTACCCAGAATGTTACTGAGATCTTCAGGGGATAGGAATTGATCTGCCACTACTGACTCCAGCCCTCTGAAACACTCAAGAAATGATGGTATAAACCTCTAGCATGGTCAGTCCACTGAATTTATGGGACTAAAAAAAAAAGCTTTCTCGCCTTAGGATATGGTATTATTTATTAAATTTATTAAATTCAGGGGGAAAGTATCTGTATCTCAATTCTCTTTTTCACAAAGGTAAAAAGGAAAAGTACTCCAAAGTGGCTATTAATTGCTTAATGCCCAAGTAAGCGACAGCTCACCTAGTAATATTTCACTTAATGTCTCATTATATGATGATTAAAATATCAAAGTCAGTTAAGTTCAAGATGTTGAAGACCTTGTCAACATGATGAGAATGAAATGCAGTTTTCCTGGAAATGTGCTCAAAACCAAGTAAAATTATTTAGGTGTAGAATCATAAAATAGTTTGGGTTGGAAAAGCCCTCAAAGGTCATTGAGTCCAATCATTAATGGGGCACTGGCAAGTCCACCACTAAACCGTGTCCCCAGCTGTGACATCTACACCTCTTTTAAATCACTCCTGGGATGGTGACTCCACCACTGACTGCCCTGGCAGGCTGTTCCAATGCCTGACAACCCTGTTGGTCAAGAAGCTTTATTTAATATCCAATCTAAACCCCCTGGTGCCACTTGAGGCCATTTCCTGTTGTCCTGTTTTTTACCGCCTGTAAGAACAGACTGACTCCAACCTTGCTGCAACGTCCTTTCAGGCACTTGAGAGAGCAATATGTGAGGTATAGACATATGAAAACAATCTAACCAGATGCAGAGAACAAATTTCTGGAGAATCACAATTCAGTCATCAGTATCCTCTTGTCTTGATTTCTTAATAAACATCTGTAAGAAGCTGTAAAGAAGAAGCAGGTACACAACTGAGGTACCAGTTTGAAAAGGTCATCTTTCTGTTTTTAATAGACAGCTCCCTTTTTCAAGAGGAAGATGTTTCTGCTAAAAATGTACATAAATATACGACTTTTTAATAAGGGCATGTAGCTCATTACCCTCTGCAAATTAACCATATCTAATCATATATTTCCTAAAAAATAAAATAGCACATTGCATCTGTTAGTCTTCATTCAAATACAAACCAAATATGCATGAGTACTGTAGTATAAACTGTTCCATCTGTTTCCATGAATATATAGTCACGCTGGTCACCCCCCCACACACAACAGAAGGGTCTTTTGCTCTTGGCATCTGTCTCCACTGAAGAACTGTATTTCAACTGGAAGTAGTTGAGCTGGAGTAAGGGTAGTACTGCTGTAAAATACCTCGTATCCTGGCGGCCATGCTGCCATGGTCATCATATCTGCACGACTTCGGGAATACTAGGGGAAAGTCTTTTGGGTTTTATCATTACCACAGAACTGATCTTCACCCTAAATTCTTAAAGAAATAGTAAAAGTAATGTCTATTCTTTCTGGGGATACAGAGGGAATTGTGGGAAGGTATGGGATGACAGGCATTACCTGAGGGGCACAAATGAACAATGTCAGAATTTGGTCTGTAATGCTGCTCTGGGTTTCATCCCATATATACTTCCAAGTAGATCACTTCCAATTTATTGCATTGCCTTGTTGGAATCAAGAGGTTTGGTGTGTGATCAAGAGGAGATTTACAAGTAAATCTGAAGCTGCAGTGCAGGTTAGTGTTGTGACAAAGGCAAGTTACTATTTTTTAGAAAACATGAATTTGCCATTCAGCGTGTGGCAAGGTCACCACCGTTCTCACTTTCTCTTGCTCTTTCCCTCTGGCCTGCACATCTCAGCCATTTTCAGCCACATCAGTGCAGGATGCTAACAGGCAGTGGCTCGCCAAGATTCAGCTCCTACTAATGGATCACAAACCAGTCCAATATAGACGATTCTTCTACTGGAAGAGGAAATTACGGTCCATGGCGACCATTGTGTCTATACTGGGGACTGTGCTGGTACTACCTCAGCACTGAAAAAAGCCAACCTTCTCCCTCACACAGTTGCTCACTGCTGTCATAGTTTCACCTGAATTCTCCTTGCTTCAGGATCTGTCTCCTAACACAACAACTTGCTTTTTTGGGTTTGAGAAAATCAAAGATCTGCTTGGGGCTTTGGTCCTGGGCTAGAGAGCTGTTTCACCCGGTGCCCATGAGGTTACTCTGGTGTCACCAGAGCCATTCAGCAGAATAACAGACACAAGCAGTGCCCAGATCAGTTAGTTTTGCTTTAAAGATCTCAGATAATATCCTGGTAGGACACTGTGCTGTATCATGTGTGTGTGTGTTTTGGCCCAGTTCCCAGAGGAGTCCCAGGTTCAGCTGTGCTAAGCAAAGCAGATACATTCAGACTTTCTAGCTACTTCTCTGAGTTACCATTTTACCCTCCAAAATCACATCCCTTTTGCTCTGGTTTCCATCTTCTTTTACACTTTCAGTTATATGGCTATTGCAGTTGCCACATTTGCAACTTATTTCTGGGCAAACAGGATCCTTCCTCCTATGACTTGTGCTTGGGTTGCTGAAAATACATCAGAGCAGATAGAGAAGTGGTAACTTCATAAACACAGCCAAATTCCCAAGTTGTGTGCAGACAGATGCTTGACTCGTCATGAGACTACGAAAATCATGTTCTGAAACAGCAGTGATGGTGAGTACTCCTTGGTGACCAGGCTGGGAGGGTGGGGGGCTGATGACGAAAGGTGCTGTGGAAAGAGATCTGTCCCAGCTGGCCACTGGTGCCAGTGCTGTCATTTTAATTAGCTGTGTGTATATATACACTTATATAATACACACTGTACCTCTTTATCAGCAGGATGGGTTCACTAAATATATGTCAACTGAAATTACTTTAGAAAGAGCCTCAACACTCAGCTTTCCACCTGTTTCTCTACAACAGCTGCCCAGACTCTGCAAAATACATGAGATGAAAGGCACTGTAGAGCTACAGCATGATACTATTATTACATCTAATAGATGAGCAATCAGATCTGAACTGACCAGAGACTGAGCATATGAGGCAAGAGGAGAATCCTTTGGGGAGAGCGTTACCATGAAAGTAATACAATTCAGCATTTGTACCAGCAACTCTGAAATTCAGCAGCAGTCAACCTAGTACTAGCATCCTTTTAAATATCATCTTTCATTTCTTAGCAAACAGCAATATCTTATAACAGCTTTAGGGCAGGAAAGGGAGGGGACCTGCACAGCAACCAAACACACACGCAGGAGGCAAAATGGGCAGGCAGGAGCATGAAAAGCAAAACATTGGTGAATTTGTGGGTGTTCTGAAAAACAAAGTACAGGGACATACTTGTGTCCCTGAAGTGAATTTTAAGGAAAGGGCAAGAAACAGAGACCACTAGTGAGATGGCTGGGGGGAAGCGTTATTTAGACAGAGGTCACAGCCCTGTTGATACCACAAGCCCAGGATTCTGTTCTCATTCCTGGTGCCCAGCAAGCTAAAAGACAGTTCAGCAATATGCAGGGAACAAATCCAAGTGGGTCTCTGAATATCTGTGCAGTGGGCATGAAATGAAAAAAAAAAGAAAGAAAGAATGAATGAAACCTGCTTTGACAATTTAAGACAGCTTTAGGGGAAAGACAGTGTAAAAACAAAATAAAACAGTGGCCCAAGGATTTGCACAGCTTTGAATTGGCAGTGGGAAGACATGGAAGTTCTCTTTTAAAAATTTATTTTACTCTGTAAGGTTATCTTTTTAAAATGCTAAAGAGCAGCAGGCTATCAGTGAGTCTTATGTTGTACTGCACTGATTTCCTGGACAAGCTCAATATCAATAACTCAGAATCTGGGAATAAACCAATATATGTGGATGGCAGCTGACCTAAAGTGTAACCTTCAAACTGCCTTTTTTGTAAAAGGGATAAACAAGGAAAATTATAATGAAAGCTCTAGTTTTAGCTGATATGAATATGCAGAGACAGCAGACCCTTCCTGATAGATTTCCATTTCATGAACAAATTGGATGAGACTTAGAAGATCACAGGGTGAAATGCTGGGTTTGAGAGCCAAGTGTCTCACACCTTAATAACCCTTTGCTATGATGGAGGTATGCCATGAATAAGAGTGTTTGAAGGTAGTGGGCTTGGCATTAGGAGACTCAAAATCTCCTCTTGCTTTAGTCACTTGTTGTGTCAACGTATCCAAATCTCTTTTTCTCTCTGAACTTTAATTTTCTTCACAGCAATACTGACTATAACACTTCTTTCCCCCTGTCCCTCCTCCCACCTATATTCTGTTGAACATGTTCAAGAAAGAAGAATTTAAACTGCAACCAAAAAATTGGCAATTTGGATGGCTGCAGTGCAGGGAGGCTTGGGGTTACTGCAAAGCCAGTCTGGGTTTCATTTCTCATAGGAAGGGCTGGAGGAGGAGGGCAGGAAAATGATAAAATTGCAGACTCTAAATATATCCGCCAGGTAAATACTAGGGAGGGAGCAGAGGTCTTTAAGTTAAAAGATATGCTGGCATGAGAACAGATGACTACAAATATGCCAAAAATAAATTTAGACAGGAAACTAGAAATTTTCTAACTGTTTAGAAAATGAGTTCTGGAATTCCTTCCAGATTAGAAGATTAGACAAGAAAATAAGCAATTTTTAGACAGTCCTGAGCAGGCTGTGTGGGATGATGCTTCTTATATTTGAGAGGCAGTGTTGGTGACCTTGAACATCTCTCTTAATCCCACATTTGTCTTTCATTTCTGTGTCATCCAACGCCTGCAGTGTCCTGTACAACGTGGCAGAGAGAGCTGTGTCAGGCAGGTAACTTCTAAATACCAGTAGCCCCTGTTGTAATGCACTGCCAGTTCTCAGGGCTGAGAGCCACGGCAGTGGGAATGGATCACAGACAAGCCATATTTGAAGTCTTGCTTCCCATGCAGGAAAACAGAGGGCTTTTTTTATTGCAAACTCTCCCAGACAGAAACGATATCTCTGCATTCACCACAGGAATACAGGGACAAGGGAAACTTGAAAGTAGCTTGAAATTAACCTACCCAAGTACTGTTATCCTTTCAGTTTGTGTATTTTTGCCTTGCTGCAAATTTAAGCCATTCAACGAGAAGTCAGAGCCCTGCTGGGCAAAGTGCTGTTCATTTCACATTAAGGAACAGTCCTCGTCCTAAAGGAATTGCAACATTTGCCAGTGAAAGAGGTTATTGTCCCCACCTCACACATAGGGAAATGCAACAGGGGCTTCATTAGGGCTTTATATTTCTAAAAATGGCCTCAGCCTGAGCCCTTACGGGCTCGATCTTACTTTCAGCTCCTCTGAAAATAAGAGCAATTGAGGATGAAGCCTGACACTGAAACAGCTAATTTTTTTTTTTTTTCTAGTAAACACATTGCTGTTCTGCTTCTTCCACTTTGTGACTCTTGGACAAAACTATCACCCCTGATGTGGTGTGTTTCTTCTTGTGTTTGGTGGCAACTGAAACCACTTTCAGCCTACTCTAGTGCTGAAGCAAGTAAAGGATTCCAATGTGCCGCCATGGGGCAGAGCTGCCTGGCCATGGACAACGACCCAAAAGGAGGCTGTAGGGAGTTGGAGGTTGGTCTCTTCTCCCAGGTAACCAGTGAGAGGACAGCAGGAAATGACATCAATTTGTGCCACAGAAGATTGAGATTGGATATTAGGCAAAATTTCTCCACAAGAAAGGATGTTAAACATTGGAACAGACTGCCCAGGGAAGCGATGGAGTCACTGTCCCTGGAAGTGTTTAAAAGACATTGGAGACATGGCACTTAAAGTCATGATTCAGTGGTGGGCTTGGCATTGCTGAGTTAATGGTTGGACTTGATGATCCTAGACATCTTTTTCAACCTAAATAATTCTGTGATTTTATGTACTTTAAGAATTGAGGCAAAAACATGGTTCTTAGATTTCCTATTTAATAGGAATTTAAACTAAACACTTGCTATTTTATTTTTTTCTCTATTACTTCAAGCTATCCTGTCTCTATATTTTTGCCTTATCCCTTCATCCTTGATGCTCCCTGTTTAACAGAATTATCATCACCCCTAATGACCATTTTGTTTAGCAGTGATGGCTTAGTATTTATACCTTACATTTGCCCTCAAAACTTTTGACATGGGATAAGAGAGCAAAACAATTGAAACATAATATTCTGCTACATGATGATAATTTTCCTTCATTGGTGAAGATTAGGAAATGGCATTATTGTAAAGACCCAATTACCTTTTTTATGAGCATTGTATATTTGTAAAGTAATAAAACAGAGTTATAAAACTCAGATGATTAGGAATCTCAGAGATGCTCTGCATTTTAAGAGGGGGTGTGGAATATTCTTTTAATTGCTTCTAAGCACAGCCCAACCAATGATTAGTTACTTTCAAAGCAATAAACATTACCTGGGAAGCAATAAAAGGAAATGCAGGAAAGTTATTTGATGGATGATTCCCAGAAGACATAAGGCAAGAGAAGGGAATGTGGTTTAGTGGTTAGAATAACAGCCGAGGAGTCAGGACTCCTGCCGTCTCATCCAAGCTGGGAAGCTGATTTACTAAATGTTCTGGAGTTCATTTTATTTTATTCAGTGTTAAATTTGGTCTAATAATACCCAAAGAATCGATGAGAAGCTAAATATGCAAGTGTTTGTCAAGGCTTTGAAAGGTAGGATGAAAGAAGTCATTATAAATACAAAGAAAGAGCTGAAAAACTAGGAGGGTATTTTGTTGAAGTCAGACTCTGTAAATGCTAACACAAGTGAAAATGGACTAAAGGAAGTTCCTGTCGTATACAGAGGTCAGAGATAAGCTCCTTATTTTTATCAAGGAAAGCACAAGTATCTTTGATTTCAGTTCTTTGAGAGCTCAGTGAAATTTAATTTCATTTCCATAGTAATTTTAAATAATGCCAGCTTTGACCCTACAGCCTAAACCTGTTTAACACAATCCCATGCCCTCCATACCCTAGAAATACTGATTTCTCTGCTAAAATAATCAGTCAGGGTGCAGGCAGAACACAAGAGCAGAAAGCACAAAAGAGGGATATGCACCAGTTCCTAAGACGGAATAAGCTTCCAGAGCATCCTAGAAAGCCAAAATCAAAACAAGAACCACCTGTGATTCATGACAGTCCACAAATTGCAATGCAATGATTTTCAGGTTCAGTTAGAACAATGAAAAAGAGAAACTCAAGAAAGAAAAAAAAATTCTTATGTTTTTCCACTCCTTTGAAAATCATTCTGTTACCTTATCGTTTAAGGCTGACACAGTGTGACACTTGTCTGTGTCACTTCATCAGTCATCTCCATTCCTAGAACTGTTGGAAGCCCTGATGAGCAAAAATAAGGAACTGAGGATTTAGACACATTTATTGAGTGATAAAGATAAATGTATTGAGAAATTTGAAAGAGAGCACGAGGTAGAAGCAGACAGAGACTAGTCCATCCCTTATGCTGGATTTTCATGTTCTTGTCAAACTTCAAGTCTGCTTTTGCCAACAACACTAGAAAAATGTGGCCTCTGGCTGCCCTTTTTGAGCACATGGAGGCTGTTTAAAAGTGCAGAACTGAGTTTCTGAGTGCCCCCAAGAACACATATCCAAAAAGAGGTATGTCTTCTCATTCGTTGAACACAAAAAAAGGGCTTTAGGGGACTGGTTGCTTGTTCATCTATACAACCCTGGAAAAAACTATTTTTAAAGTCTTTGGAACTGATTGTCCTCATTTCCTCTGCCATACCTAGGTTTTGGGTGCCTATCAGCCTTGGTAAGCATTATTTTTACTTCATGTAACTCATTTCATTGATACCAGAACTCACTTAGTATATGAAAAACATGAGCTGCTTCAGATAGACTTCTTTTCCCCCAAGTTCCAGGCTGTGGTCTTCAGGGACAAACACTGTCCATAAACTAATTAGATCATTTCCTTCCCCTGATATGAACAACCTGCCAGAAAATGAGATTGCATGCATGCTTGAGTTTCTGTTTTTTCTGTTTCTGTGCCAAAATATTTCTTTTCCTTAATTACAAAGAATTTTGGCCATGTTTATGCCATATTGATACAATCTTTTTGTATACAGCTACCTGACACTGCAGTGTTTTATTCTGTAATGCTGATGCAACTTTCTGAGTTCTTGATATATTGGTGTCTGTATGTACTTTGGGATCTAATGCTTGTACAACAGCAGAGGGAGGAAAGTTCTGTTTAAGGACCCTGAGGAGTTGTTTGAGATCATCTAGGTTTGTCCTTTTACTGTCATTATTTTTTATAAATATTCACACCGTGTAAAGCACTTCAACAGTTTTAATGCCTAAACAGAGAAAACATCCAGGAGCTGCCTGTGCTTCTCCAGTGAGGCTGAGGACCACTGCTCATCTCTTCTCTGCTTCAGTGAAGTGTCTCTAGTTAGATGGCATGAATCTGGAACAAAAACCTGTTGGTATCATTGGATATAAGCAAGACCTTAAAATTAAGCATAGCTGAAGCTCCCTGCAAGATCAGGACCTCAGAGCATGATGCTACAATGTGCCAAAAACCTTTATGGTTTAAAAACCTTTATTTAATCATCAAGAGCATAGGATTTTCAGCATTTTGCCAAGCTGGCCTCTCCAGCTGTGTTACATTGGGTTTGATTGCTTTTAGTTCACTCATGTTCATGCCCTGTTCAATATGATTTGAATGGAAACCAAGCCTCCAAAGGGACTCTGCTGAGAGCTCCACAACCTATCCAGTTCTGTCTGTAAATGTGGCAAAATAATACGTTAGCTGCATTTTTAAAGGACAAAATCACCACGGTTCCTACTGAACCACTGGTTTTGAATGTGGGGTATTGATGGCACAAAACTTGAAGGGAAAGGAAGTACAGAAAATGAGGGAGAAGTCATTTGAATAAAGATAATGAGAAACTTAGGAAGCGAGTGGAGGGGAGAGAAGAAAGCATATAGTCTGATGATTTGCTCATTACAGTCAGTGATGAAAATCCTATTGACTTTAATGGCGCATGATCAGGCTTCCCATGTGTAAAGTTAACACTGAATAGGGAGCAGCCTTGTTTCTGAAGGATTCTTCTGGTGCTATCAGCTTGAACCTAAAAAAACCATATAGGAGCAAACTTTTCATTACCATGTACTTTAACAAGCTGCATATTATTAAAAATCAGGTTCAGAGTTGGTATAAAAAGTTCAGCTTGATGTAAGAGCATTCTTTTACCATTTTAGCTCACATTGTACTAATATCAATGATTTCTGATGTTGCAAAAAAGCAGAGAATCGAGTCTGACTGTTTTTTATTTTTAAGTGAACAGCTCTTGGGATACCTCATGCCCTGCCAAATTAGCTGAGGATCTGGCTCAAGTAGCACAGATTATGGGGGAGAAAAGCGAGGATTCGCAAACTCAGACTTGTTTTGCAGAGCCAGGGTGGTGTGGAAGGAAAAATCATGTATCAGATCTGCAGTCATTCAACTTCCATGAGGTTAAACTACCTTTTGTTGAAATAAGATTAAAATACCCATTTGAATTACTTGCCTCCATAGCCATAGACACTGACTTAGTCCAGATTCCGTCTGCATTCTTAAACCTCTGAGCAATTGTTGGCAAGCACCATGTGAGTGCTGGGGTTGCAACTAAACGTTTTCACAAACATCTGCTAGGTCTGTCTGATAATCACCTTTTCTTGGGGTTTTTTTGGTGTTCATGAGGTTTTTAGATTCAGAAATCTATTTTAAAAGCTTCAGAACAATAGGATTCAAGTCATGGCACTGTCTATAGGCGCTGGTATCTCTCATTGCTTAATTGCAAGGAGCATTTGAGTCTTGGACACCATCCCGGTTCATAATGTTGTTAAGTTGATAGGGGAGCTGTAAGCTAGGCTTATTATATCCACATTCTGCTATCCTCTGCATCTGACATTCCTGGAGACAACTCGTGAACAAACAATGCTGGATATTTCTTGTGTTCTGCAATAAAGTCCAGATGACAATAGATGAAGTAAGCTAAATGAGAATGGAGATGATATTTCCTTACGTCATTTCAGTGTTTCTTTATTTCCTTTCCACCGAACACACATTGTGCTTGACTTTTCATTCTAATCTTGAGTGTGGCTTGTTCTAGACCCTTTGTCCAACTCCAGAAGTAGCTGCATAGGTAACTATTTGTCTTTAGACACTCCTATGTCACTTTAAAGAGGCTCTTTCACAGCATTCAGTCGTATGTGAAGGGATTTAATGACCCTGCCTTCAACCTACTGAGACTCCAGCATGGGTCAGTAAATGGCAAGGAATGCAAAAAATTTGCTTCTGCAGAAGATGTAAACGATTGTTGGATTCATTCAGTTAATGCAAATAATTTTCCTGTGTCTTCATGAACTTATTCCAGTGAGC
Organism: Promerops cafer; assembly: GCA_013398275.1. Classification (NCBI taxonomy): domain Eukaryota; kingdom Metazoa; phylum Chordata; class Aves; order Passeriformes; family Nectariniidae; genus Promerops; species Promerops cafer. The sequence goes on along the minus strand of VZSE01015389.1, from coordinate 373,117 downwards.
AACCATAAACAGAAGCGATTATTGCCAGTATGTGGCATAGGGTCTGTCTAACTCTCAAGATCATCGAGCAATAATGGTTATTATGAACAAGGTTATGAATTTTTATATACACACATACAGCCAAATACTCAAAATCCTTCAAAAAGCTTGAATATTTCTAACTCATCAGAGGCTCTTCCCTCATTATTTAGAGTTTTCTGGACTGTTAATTTTAATTTTCTCATTCATTTTGTTTAAATTGTTCATTATCTCACTGCCAGAGTAAGTTGAAGCTTGATGAAAGTACTTACTGTGAAGTTGTCTAACATCTGAGGCTTTGAAAAGTTTAAGGTACTTCAAGAACTATTAAAAATTACATTTTCTAAGTTATTTGACATGGCAAAGAAACTCACACCCCTCTCCATCTAAATACCCCTCTCCCTCCAAATACTCAGACCCATCTCCATTGTGAGGATGATGAAGAAATACAGAGAAAAAATACCTTCAGGTCTGTACTGGTTTAACACAGTTAGTAAATGCTGTGCTTCAAATGTCCTGGCATTTGCATAACTCTATGCAACACGACAGATAAGAACAGTGAAGTAGAATTTATTTATGGCCTTTTTTCATTATTACAGAGGAAAGTGATCTTCCTATGTCATTGAAAATAGATTTTTTTTTATATTACAAAACTTGCCTCATCTAGAGAATATTGAAAATCCCTCATATTAGCATATGTAAACTGGTAAGTCTGCCAGGCATTTTTCAGTTGTGCTGGAGCAAGGTCCAAGCAAGAACTGAAGTTGGTTTCACACCCCAAGACAAGAAAAGAAAAGAAGCATTATTTTAAGTAAAAAATGTCACAGTTACAGCAAGATCAGTGTTTTCTGCTGAGCATATTTAGGTTGTGTCTGAAGGAGAACAGAAACACACCATTCATTCCCATCTTTGCTGATGCTGCAGAGCTGAGTCACCTCTGAAAACTCAGGCTCACACACATCCAAACCTCCCTCCTTGCCTCAGGACACGCTTTGCTCCAGTTCCAATTTCCAGTTTCCCCAGCCTACATTAAACCTGGCTGCCCTTCATGGAGGGAAATCCTACATTGCTGTCCCAGCTCCAAAATCCTTTCACTTCCTTTCAGAGGATTGCAAGGTGCCTCTAGTGTTAGTCCTGTTGTCCTGCATTACCCCACTGTTAACAACCCTTCTTGTGCCGTGTCTTTCCTTCTCCCTATGTACAAAGATGAATTAAGATCCCCCTTTGCCCTTTCCCAGGAAGTAAGGGGATTTATATCTAGCTTGATTATGAGAGACATATCAGGAATTCTCAGTTGTTTCCATCATGGCATGACCCTGTAAAAATCACTTGCATCCAGATCTAGATGCACTAAAGCTGCACACAGTGTGGATGAGGGGCTGCACAGCTGCTCCCACCAGACATGACTGGCATGGCAATAGAAAAAGGAGAGGACTAAAGCAAAAGCAGCTCTTAAATTTCTCCTTTTGCAGCAGACATCTCCCTGTGCATCTCTTCAGGGTTGGTACAAGAAGCCACATGCAAACAGCACCAAAATGATTTGTGGCTGATGTGGTCCCTGCACAGGGCTATTTCCCTGTTCTGGCTCTTTGATCAGTAATTTTCAAAGGGGAAAAAATGGGTAAAATGCAATTCAGAGGAGAGAAAATAAATAACCTAGTTATCTTTGTTCCCACACACAGCAGGGCAGGCTGGGCTATGGGTGTGCAAGGCAGGTCCTCGTGGCAAACTGGCAGAGGAATCGCAGCGGGACAGTGGAGGGACTGAACACTGAAGCCTTTTAGCAGCACTGTGCCTCCATGAAAATGTGGAAGGAGAAAGCAACACAGATCACATCCCACATTGTTCAGGCCAATTGGTGTTGGGATGGCTCCAGTATGGAAGGATAACTGGTACATCAACAGACTTCTGAAATCTCAGGCTTAATTAAATAAAAAAAATTAAAATCAACATATTTAGGCATTTTTTTTCTTTTTCAGACATCAACTAGTTAGTGGCTGTTAATTAAGAAATTATCCCAGTGAAAGCTGCTGCCTAATAAATCATTCATTAACAGGCCATTTCAGTGGGGCTGTTGTTTCCAAGCACAGTATTTAGCTGTTTGAAATAACCTTCACACATTTCAGGGGAATGAAGCAGTTAGGATTTGGTCATTACCTGATGGTTAATGATGCAGAGCTCTGTGAGCTGGGCTGGGAAGTGATGGTTGTGCTCTTACGGTTTTTTTCTTCTGGATCTGGATGGTTCCAAGGGAGTGTTAGGGGATTTGTGGGGTTACTATGGTGATTGGTGCCAGATAAAACCACGGATGGATGATGGACGTGTGTTGCAAACACAGATATGTAGACCTTGCTTCTCTCTATGCTTTCAGTGCTCAGAAGATTTTGATATCAGCAGACTATCAGTTAGGGTGAGATAACTTCTTGTGCTTCTCCCCCAGATCAACAGCCCTTGAAATGTAAATAGCTGAATGCTTTTCACTGCACGGTTACCCTGAACTGCTGTTGGGGTTTTTCCACTCTACTTCTTTAGTAGGGGTTTAGAAACAGCAACGCACTGATTAACAATTTGTTGGACCTTCCTTACATTCTTGCTTTTGCTCTTTTAGTTGCAGTTCTGTTTTCTTGTTCAAAAGTTGGAGGCTGATACAGAGATGCTAGTTCAATGTTTTCAGCCTGTGGGAGAGAGGGATCCTCTCCACTCTTGTTGCAGGGAGAAGGTGTATCATTTTCTGACCTACCAGTGATGATGCGACTCTAAATGCCAATCCCTAATTTCCTTGTGCATTAATTCCATTTCAAATTTGAATCCCAGTTTCAGCTGACATGGAAAGCTATTCCATAGATGCAGCATTTCCACTCTACAAAGAACTCTGTTTCAGAACGTTATACCAAGCAGATTATGAGTATATGGATGGATGCATATGGATAGCCCACCTGTAGTCTGTAAATAATTCAAATGTTAATTGTTGTGTTTGGCACTTCAGTGATGGCTTTTCCTTCAGTAACACCTCAAGCCCTCAAGCAATTATCAGGATCCTGCTGTGCTGAGTCTGATATACTCAGTTAGAAAGGGCAGTCCACAGCCCAGAGAGTTTGCTTTCTGGTTACACAATCCAGGCTTCCAAGAAAATATCATTAAACAAACCAAAAAGGAGCAAGATTCTTTTATTCCTGCTCATCATGTCAATTGGCCATGATCCACTTCTGCTGATTAAAAGATTTGCATTCAGTACATTGCTGGGCTGACAGAGAACTGCCTAATGTATTGCACCATAGAGAAAAAGTTCCAAAAACTTCTGTGTCATTAAAAATGTTGTGGCAAATAAGGATTCTTCCTTTTTTGATGCTCCAGCTCACAGTATTTCTTAGAACAGCAAAGATCAATCCAGGTCATATAAAGACTAATGAAGCTCACCTTGGCAAATCTGCTTGTTTTAGGGTGTGGTTTCTTGTTTGTCTTTAGCCATTGATGTGATTAAACACCTTATAAAAGTGTAGCATCTACACTTAACTGTGCAAGGAGAAAGAATACACGGAGTTAAAATGAAAACAGAGGACTAGTGAAATTTATTTCTGGTTATTCCTGAAAGACATGGAATTGTTCAGTCTAGAGAAGAGAAGGCTCCAGGAAGACCTTAGAATACCTTCCAGTACTTACAATAATTCCCATCTTTTTACATGGGCAGATAGTGATAGGAAAGGGGAAATGGCTTTAAAGTAGAGGAGGAGAGATTTGGATTATGTATTAGGAATAAATTCTTTACTCAGTGTGCAGTGAAGCAAAGATTCCCAGAGCAGCTGTGGATAACCCATCCCTGGAGATGGTCAAGACCAGGTTGGATGAGGCTTGGAGCAGCTTGGTCGAGTGAAAGGTGTCCCTGCCCATGGCAGGGGTGTTGGAACTGGTTGATCTTTAATGTCCCTTCCAACCCAAACCATTCTGTGATTCTGCCAATAACTCCACAGTTGTCCCTCACTTTTAACAGCACTGCCTTGGTTGCCTATCTGCTTTGCAAGGTCTGTGTGCAGGCGCTTGCCTGCTGCAGGAGATGCTGCACAAGCCCAGTTATCCTGACAAAACTTACTAGATATCATGGGAATGACTTCTTAGAGATCTTCCTAGATTAGAGCTTTTTCTTCTCTTTCAGCCAAGTCTAACATGAAGGTGAAAGAGCCACTGCTGTCCTTCACCCTATTTTCTTTGTTTACTCATAAGCCCTTCAAGGTCCTTGAGAAACACTGCTGGAATGTGCTTTCCTTTGTCTGGTGTGTGTGTGGCTTAGGAGCCCTTCTCATCTAAATTGTCTGTATTCCATGAGGCCAGATTTCCTGGGCTGTATTCTGGGCTTTGTAACTAAAACATGTGAGTCTCTGCAGTGCATTTTACACTCATTTCTAGCCTCACAAAACACATGCAGAGGTGGATGCTTCCTTTTGTTAGCACCACTGTTACTACTGAATACAATCTTCATGTTTATATTTATTTTATATATATAAATGTATGTGTATTTCTATTTATATATATCTATATCTATATCACTCTCCCATCAACTTTACCCTCTAGTACCTGAGCCTTTCTCTACAACAGTGAATTATTTATATCTTGTTGTGAGTAGTGGCGTTTTTTCCATGCTGGACTGCACCGTGGTGTTTTCTTAACTCATGAGTGGTTTGCCACTCAAAAAAGGACTTAAAAGGATAGCACTGTTACAAAGGGAGGNTATTTAATGTGTTTATATATTAAGATGTATCTATATGATATATCAATGCATAATACAATATGTATATATTTAATATATAAATATATTAAATCTTGAAAGTTCTGCATGAACATTAAGAGAAGCTTTTCCATCAACCTCAGAAAACCAGCTTAGGGTCTTTGGGTCACTACATTTTCTTCCCTGTTTCCACATGGAAGATATGTGGGAGGTTTGGCACAGAGAACTTACTTTCCTTAACAATGTGCACACTTTTACAAACCATATGTTGCTAACTTTTCTGAGTCAGAAGAACTAATTTATATTCCACTTAGGAATATTTATTGCACTTCCTCAATTACCTCAGAATCTGTAGATCAATGTTCATGTGTATGTGTATATATGTGTATATATATATATACACATGCACATGAATATGTACACGTGTGTGTGTGTGTGTATATATATACATATACATATAATTGAGAATGTCTCATGGTTGAAAGGTTGCAGCAAGTTGCAGGGGAGGGCAGAAATATACAACACACAATGACATAAACTATATCCACCTTCTCTTTAGACCAGGAAAACCAGAAGAGGGAGAATTTCGCATCAATTTCCATTCTGCTCTGGTATTTTGAGCCACCTTCTTGTGGAGGGCTTCTTGTTGTTTTTTCCCTCCTTCTCCTCCCTCACATCTTTGGCCTTTTTATCCTTACCAGCAAAAATTCAGAGCTCACCACCTGTGCACTGAGCAAGCAGTCAAATACTCAGCAGCACAAAAATGGATACCAGTTGTTTTTACAGATTCATGATCAAAAGGATGCTTCCATTTTGGTTCCCATTTAAATGGAAATCTGCTCTGTCAATATCAAAATCAGGCTTTAAATGGATGTTTGTCATTCATGCTTGATTGTTGCAACAGCACAAGAGAAAAGTGGGTGAAAAGCCAGAAATCATTATTTAGTCCCTAGGTATTTAATAGCTCTGTGTGACCCAACAATCCATCCTGCAGCTGAAACCCCTGTTAGAGGTAGCACTTCCCAAATTCTGTGAACAATATACTCTGAGCAGTCACTACATAGCAGAGAATTTTAACTCAAGATAAAAAAATCTTAGTGAAACTCCCATTTAAGGATGGAAAGGGGAGAAAGCTGATCTCTAAGATCATCAGGTCCAACCACTAAAGCAGCACTGCCAAGTCCACCACTAAACCATGTTTCCAGGTGTCATGTCTACATGTCTTTTAAATACCTCCAGGGACGCTGACTCCACCACTTTCCCGGGCAGCTCGTTCCAAAGCTTGACAACCCTATCTGTGAAGAAATTTCTCCTCATCTCCAATCTAAACCTTCCCTGGTACAACTTGAGGACATTTCCCCTTGTCCTATCAGATGTTACTTTTGAGAAAAGACCAACCCCCCACCTGGCTACAAGCTCCTTTCAGGCAGTTGTAGAGAGGGATAAGGTTCTTCCTAAAGCTTCTTTTCTCCAGGCTAAACACCCCCAGCTCCCTCAGCAGCTCCTCATCAGACTTGTGCTCCAGACCTTTCACCACCTCCATTGCCCTTCCCTGGACACACTCCAGCACCTCAGTGTCTTTCCTGTAGTGAGGAGCCCAAAACAACACTGGATTTGAGGTGCAGCCTCACCAGTGCCCCGTACAGGGTGAATACCAAGGACAGAAGAACAGGTGGCCACATCCTGATCTGATGCTGGTCTCTGTGGCCACATTTCTAGTAAGTCAAGAACAGTTTGTGCCATTGGAAAATCTGGTCCTATGTCTTTGAAGAATAATTTGGCCACTCTAAAGAAGAGGCACATTGCATCATTTTTGTACTGGGCTTTGTTTCCAAGAGTCATTGCCAGCTGACCAGAGGGATGTCACAAGAGCTACTGAGGTATTTTGTCTCCCTCCTCCCTAGACAGCACGTATGGCATCTTAAGGAGCTCAGCTCTTGGCTCTTGGGGAAGAAAAACTGCAGGGTCATTCTACAGAGGAAAACTTCTTGAAGCATTAGAAAAATAGATAAAATAGTCCCATTAACCACACAGGAGAAAACAGGTATACTTCTCTCAGTCTTCACTGTGTGATGTAACTGCCATCCTACAACGCACTTTCCTGGCATGCCAGATCACATCTTGTAGTAGATGGAGCTTTATGTTAAATTATGCAGTGCAAAGGAAGAGGATCAGAGCCCTGAACATAGCAGTAGGCATTATTGGATTTACTTTATTGCCTATTGTATAGATTGGAAATAGCTTAGAAGCTCTTAACTCCTCAAATAGAGGAAATTTTGCCACCCACAGGTTGAAAATATTGGTGAGAATCTTGTTTTCATTTCACAAACAAGTGGTTAAAATGTCTATTGTCTGCATTGTCAAAGACCAGCATGCGGAGATTTTGAAAAACCTGTAAAAAATAATGAAATTCACTTCATAATAATGAGATTTGAACACAATGAGAGTAAAGATTTCTTCTTTCTCTTTACCTTTTGTTTTTGAGCTTGCCAAACACGTATTTTATGGCTTTCTTCTGTAAACCAGTTAAAAACCCCTACCAAGTCAGGCAACTGAGGGAAGTTCCAAAGTTTTAAGAAATTTGCCTAAACCAAGATTTTCAGCACAACTGTGAAGTTTTCAGCACTGTCTCATCTCATGCATCAGGAGCTGGCCCAGAGCAGCAGGAGAGTGACAGGGACATAGAGGAAGGATGCATTAGCTGCCAAAAATTACTTCTCTGTGTTACTGCTGGTAAATATCAACATGGTGCTAGTTGTAAGGCACTAGCAGAAGCAGAGAAATTGCTCCTTTTAATCATGGACCATTACAAAAATTATTGGAGGGGAAGGGAGAAAGTCTTCTGCCTACACTTAATATATTAGCTAAAGCCAGTGTTGGATACAAAATACTGAATAATTTTAAAAAGCTCTAATTCCATAAGTAGGAAAAAACATGTACTTATGGGTACACATGCAAGCACACACACTTTTGTTTTTAAGCTGGTTGGAAAAGATATATATTGATTTACATCAAATGGAGATTTGGCTCCGTGCCTACGATCACACATGCCCAGCTCTCCTCCATGACAGATTGTCTGAATCCCGGTTGGACTTTTCAATGGTATTTTATAGTTGAAATAATATAATGTATCTCATAATACTATAAATATGTCTCATGTATATAATACCAGAATTAGTGAAGCCAAACTGACCAGTCCAGTATAATTTTCTTACATACCAGAGCCTAATTCTGCTTCTTACTGATGGCAAGAGGCTCAGAGCAGGACCCTGCTTGGGAATGCTGTTCTTCTGCTGTGCAGCTCACGCTGCCAGGGCATCACACACTATTTATATTTACAGCTAAAGAGAGAAATGCAATTGTGTCTTGACATATACATGCAAAGCTTTCTGTTTCTGTTAGTTTTGGAGCTCGCTGTCTGGATCATATTCTACTACTAGAAAAAGTTAAGTCTCGCAGACAAGGTATTTACTCGATCTTTGACAATGTGCATTAGTGGTTCAGGCACCACAGGTAGTTCACAGCTCAAGGAGCTGAAAAGCCTTGAAGAGATGAGAAGCCCACTGCCAAGCATGGATCCAAACTGCTGATGCTTTGTTTCTTGTGATCAGATAACTTGATTATCCATTTGATTTGACTCTGTGAAGATTTTGTGATCAATGAAGAGAAGCAAATTGCATGCGTGGGCTTTGGTAAATTCCTGGCTTCACCATTGCTACTCTACCTGTTTGCTGCAGGACATTTTAGTCCTTGGCCAGTCTCAAACCAAGGCTGCAGAGAGGGGATAGAGGATAATAACAGAGCCTAATATTTATAGTTTTCAGGAACTTACCTCTCCTTTGCTTGTTTGGTTGATTGGCTTTTGTCTAGGAAAAGACACTGCTTTTCCCATTCTTTCAAGGTGAAATATATCATAGAATCATAGAATTACAGAATGGTTTGTGTTGGAAAGCACCTTAAAGATCATCTCATTCCAGTGCTGCTACCAGGGGCAGGGCAACAGGTTGCTCAAAGCCCCATCCAACCTGGCCTTCAACACTTCCAGGGATGAGGCATCCACAGTTTCTCTGGGCAACCTGTGCCAGTGCCTGACATCCTCTAATATCTAATCTAAATTTACCCTCTGTCAGTTTAAAGCTATTCCCCCTGTCCGGTCACTACCTGCCCTTGTAAAAAGTTCCTCTCCAGCTTTCCTGTAGGACCCCTTCAGGTACTGAAATATTGGTCACATCCATGTAATTCCTGACCTGGGCTGCCATGCATAGGCATAACCCAAATGTCTGGTAATGATGACTTGTGCATTAAGCCAGAAAATAAAAACAAAACAACAAAAACCCCACCAGAAAGTCTGCTCTACAGCTGAGACTTAGAGGCTCACGCTGGTTTTGCCATTTAATTTGCCACAGGATAATTAGAGCCTCCTATGACGATTTTCACTTTGTGGAGAGGGAGATGCAGACCCTTCAGCAGATTCTCCCTCCATGCATAAGGCATTTCTCTCCTGCAGCTCCTTTTTTGCCAGCATGGGGTGCAGGGGCTGGCAATTGACCACAGCAGACTGAGAGAGCATTTTTACTCACAGATATCAAGTGTTTATGCCTTTCATTTTTCCATGTGACATAAGCTTATTAGTTTTGTTAGTGCATTAGAAAAACACATTAAATACATTTGAAGTGTCAGTAGAAGCCAGAGTTTGTATTGTCTGAGGCAGAGAAATATAAGATTTCATACCCATTCACACCCAAATGAGCCAGTGAAGGCTCATTTTCTCCTATGGAGTTCTGTAGGTCTTGAAATTAGCCCTATATGAGGCTAATTTTTCTTTGGGGTTGTGACACCTCCCTGGAATGAAAATAAGCATATTTTCCCATTCGGTGACATGTTTCAAAGATTACTCTTTTTCCCTTGGGAATTTGTCTCTTTACTCTGGTGAATGGCAGTTTTAATTAAAAAAAACAAAAAAACAACTTTCTATGCAATGAAGGACATACATAGAACTGATGACCTAGACATCAATATAGACATAGACTAGAGCAATGCCACCAGCTTCTATGCCTCTGCATGTAGAAGCATCTTTTTGCAAGAAGGGTTAATTTTTGTAACCTACTTTGTCTTGGACACAAGCAAGAGATGGCTAAACTGAAATCTGTGCATGCAAGATGCTGAAGGATCCTTGCTCTTAGCTTGTGGTTATTTTACTCTTTCCAATCCTATTTAATATATTACATCAAATACTCATATTCACTTCTGTTTCCTTAATGAACTGACTAACAATATTATTTTCAAAGAAAGCCCTTAGATTTCATGAGCCCTACTGCTCTCTTCTCTAGTACTGTTATACAATTTATATTGAACTTGATTTTCCCATCTCATGCTTACCCATCTCATGCTTGCACTTACACTACGAAATCTAAATTACATTATCCAGCCTTGCAGCCATCACACATCTCACCTTGTGTATTACAACAAGCTAATTCTTCCTGGTGACTCTCAATTTCTCTATGGATGCAAATGAAAAATAGTTAAAAAGAAATGCATTTAAATCCCAAAAGATACGTGAAGATGCTGCTTGCATTTTTCTGTCTGATAAACATCTGCATTTTTCTGTAGTTTCCTGTAAGTCTCAAATATTCTGCACTTATAAAGTGGAATAATCTCTGTGTGTGTTTAGGAGGTATGGCAATACAGAAGGTGTTACAGAGTTTATAAGTCTGTGCCAGTAATGGATTAAACCCAGGTTTTATACTTAAATCTGAGGATTAGCTTTCCCTGTAAAACTTGGCACAGACATCATATGGCTTCTCAAAGACATGTTTTGGTCTAGTCATGGCATATCCAAATTCTGACTCTGGCCAGATGTTGATAAAAAATTCTAGGACCCCAGACAAATTCAGGGGAGAAATCTGCACTATATTAGACACTGAGAAAGGAGCTTTCCTTTCAAATATTTATTTGAAAGCAACTTTCTGGAAGGAGAAACAGCTCCAGGCTATCTAAAACAGACAGCCTGTGGACCTGATCTGAATCTGGGAGTGAAGAGAGCAGAGCAGTTTTAGAATCATAGAATAACTGAGGTTGGAAAAGACCTCTGAGATCGTCGAGTCCAACCATTAATCCAGCACTGTCAAGCCCACCACTAAACCATGTCCTTAAGTGCCATATCTGCACATCTTTTGAACATTTCAGGGATGGTGATTCCACAACTCTGGTCATCCTGTTCCAGTGGTTGACAAGTCTGGAGTAGTGTATCTTGAGCTATCCCAGATATATTGAGGAGGGAGAGATTCATACTCTTGGTCACACATGAGGACTTAAACACAATCCCTAGCAGTGCTGCTCAGACTTTTTAAGACATTAAAGCAGTAAGAGTGAGACAAAATGATAACAACACTTGGTTGTTAATGTGGTAGGCATGGCAAGGAGCTGCAAAGGTGTGGAGCGGCTTTTGGTGAGCCATGCATGGCTTCAGGTCTTCTTTGGGACAGCCAGCCTGCCTGTGCCAGATGAGCACGAGAAGCCAAGGTATGGGCCAGTCAACAGCAGTATGGACTAGGATATAGGCATCCCTCAGAGGCTGGCTAACAGGGAGACAGGCCAGTCACGGTGGGGTATCGCCTGGAATAGATTATAGAATTATAGAGTGGTTTGGGTTGGGAAGCACCTTAAAGATGATCCAGTTCCAACCCCCCTGCCATGACACCTTCCTCTAGAGTAGGTTTCTCAAAGCCCCGTCCGACCCAGTCTTGAAGACTCATGGGGTGGGACATCCACAGCTCCTCTGGCCAAACTGTGCCAGTGTGTCACCACCCTCACAGTGAGGAATTTCTTCCTAATATCTAATCTAACTACCCTCTGTCAGTTTAAAGCCGTTCCCCCGCATTCCATCACTACACACCCTTGGTAAAAGTACCTCCTTGGCTCTCTTGCTATAGGTTTAGATTTTCTCAATATAGTTTTGCTCAGGAGTCCAGACATCCAAAATTCTGGATGCTATCCCTGTACTCCAAAGTAGGAGCTGCCAGCTGTCTACATCTCTGCCAGGTTCATGTAATGTGGACACCCATACAGCCATCCAAATACCAAAGTGTTTAACAACCCTGCTTCACCTGCTTACCCTGTGCATCCTGTTTTATTTTTATAACTAGAATTTACAGTTTCACCCTGCAGCACCCACAAAACACAAAAGAAAGAATCACGTTCACCGCAGCAGTACTAACTCCAGTAAATTGAGCTGACAACTGCCTTTCCTCCCCCTGGCTGTTCATCTCCTGCAAGGGAAAGAAGACAACCCATAAAGAGACACTGAAAAAGAAAGAGAAAGTCACATGAATCAGCACAAATAGGAGCATCTCACACAAAGAACAGACTCAATCAGCTGGGCAAGGGACCTGGTGGGAGCGACATACCCACCACACTGCCAATTACAATGGAACCTGACTGCATTGTGATGGAAAAGACACTTTTTTTCTTCTTCCTTATAGCTACTTCAGTAATAGGTAATTTATCTTAATAACAGTGGGAAAGAAAATACTCTAGTGGAAGTGGTATATAGCAACTAACTGTGAAGCAGGCAGAAAGAAATGCAGAGAAGAAAACTGCTGCGGCCTCTGTCACTCTCGTGTACCATACAGTATTTCCTTAAAAATAAAAAGGGGCGGCTTTTTTATCTTCCTTTTTGTTTGCCCTCCCCAGGGTCTAATGCTACTGCCTGGGTACCTAATGCAGAAATTCAGGTGGCTGAATCTCACCCACAATTTTTGCAGCTCCATTTGCAGCACCACAGCAGCACCTCCAAACCCAGCAGCATCAGTAGGCCACTTCCATCTGCCTTGAGCTGCCATTCTTCTGGTGATTTCTGTGTGCTGTTTTGCTCTGTAGTGCGATCCCCAGGTATATTCTGGCCTTACAGAGTATTTTCATTATTTGACCTGCCTAATCAGAACCAGTTTTCAAACTCCATTTTTATTAACTTGGGAAAAAAAAAAAAAAAAAAAGGAAAGTTTCAGACAAAGCTGATGGTAAACAGATGCTATTCAGCTAATAGTGCTTGGTTCTCTAGGTACTCAAACACAGGGATGGGTCTGAAAAGAACAAAACCTTCCCAGCACTTGTTTTAATGAGGAGGCTTTCTTGCATTTGATCATCTGTTTTCTCAGAGGAAAATGTTAAGAAGGCTTGTGATTAGCCAGAGGCAATTCACTACCCAATATAACACAGACGTGGGGGAGTGAACTGCTGATGCTCCATGTCACACACAGTCCCCTTCCCTCTCCCTCCCCATCCTCAGCTACTGTTGCAGCCAAAGCCAAGCCACTGAATGTACAACCTGGAATCATAGGATCAAAATAATTGCAAAACAATAACTTCTGTAGCTGAGCAAACCAAGGCAGCTTGCAGAGACTGTCAATCCCCACACTTACAAGCTGCAATCTATTTTCACCACCATAGGCAGCCGGGTTAATTAAATGGGACTCCTTGTGGTGTCAGGAAGGAAGTCAAGCAGCAACTGTTCGTAGAAACAGGCTTTAAAGAGAACAGCATACGAGAAAGGGAAGAAATTTCCTGGGAGCACATGCTTTTGTACATTTGTTGGGAGATGTAAAATGCCTTGGCTGCTACAGAGGGTCCCTTCCTAAGTGGTGTCCTAGTTAGCCCTGGTGCAGCAATGCCTCTGTTCCTCACTTTTAGGAATATTGGGATGAATCCTCATCTCAAAGTATTTTGTCATCAATGCTATTCCCTGACAAAAAGCCAGTCCAGAGAACTACAGAACACCTCCAGCATCTATGTTTTTCAGGATAAACCCTGAAAGTCTTAATATTTTTCTTTTTTTCCCTCTTTTTTTCTTTTTTTATAGCCAGTGAGATAATGTTCCTGTGTTTCTTTCTCTTTTATGACTCATAAAACTCAGTCTTCCTTTAATATAGAAGTAGCAGCATCCTCCTTCTTCGTGCTGAAAAATGCACAATTACCACAATTAAGACAGTCATATAACATCTGACTGCTTTATTTTTCACATTATGGTGAGAATGCTGCAGGAGTTTCCTAGACTTGATAGCAGGACTAGAAAAATGACCATTTTCAGGAGTTCTCATTTCCTTATCCAGTATCTCTTCACCTTGACTTCTTTAGGAAATTAAAGTACTAAAGTCTCAAAGTCACACAAGTAGTTGTCTATTACTGTAAATCGCATCAATTTTGTTAACTGTTCAGTGCAACAGTTAACACTCACCCAGCTTGTGTCATCCATTGATGACACTCCATCCTAATTAAGGTGCATCCATCCTTCCTTGACTGTTTTTCACACCAGGCTCATGTAATTAGAAAAAGGAGATGAATACAAGGTTATATAGGATATATTTCAATTCACATCACCTGTTTTGTATATTTAACCAAAAGAGCTATGTAAAAGGGCTGTGGGTTACCCGTGGCATCACTGAAGTTGCCCCATAAGTTCAGAATTATGATAGGGAAAGGGACCAGCTAGATTATCAGACTAGAGCTTAAGCAGCAGGAGTGTCTGCTGAGGTGAGAGATAAATCTGCTGGCTGAATTGAGCAGTTCAAGTATGAATAAGCCTAAATCACTTCTGTTCTTCTTTAGTACAGAATAATTCTGGTGGACTTACTGTTGCCTGGATAGACAGCATTGCATTGCAGAGCTGAACCTAACTTAATAAATCATGATTCCCACATTATCCTTTAATGATCACTTGTCCATTCAGTTAAAAAATTCTGAGGATGCATCTTAAAGAGCAATCTTGATTCTTAGCCTGTTTTAGGTAGATGTCTTGTATCCTCCCATAAATTCCATCTCTGACTTCCCTATAACAATCTCTTTTCTGTATTATTATTTAGACTATTTGTCTGGGTATGAATATCCACTCTTTTTACTTGTGTGCAGATCCAGGCTTTATTACTAAACAGACTGTAAACAAAATCAAGCCTTTCTTCTCATATGAAAAAATAAAGAATTTAATGGAAAAAGATGGATTATCTATAGGTTTCTGAGAAGTCTTATTCAATTTAGAAGAGAAAAAGACCTAATTCTCTGTCATATTTTATGTGAGTTCAGTGTTATTCCTGTGAAACCCTTTGGCATAATTCCTGTTCACCCATTTTACACTTTCCATAAGAGCTGTAAGACTGTATATGTGCAAGAAAGAAAACCTTGGCTGTTTTTAATGATTCATTCCTTTCAAAATAAGTATAGAGCTCAGCAGAAATTACTATCAGACCCCAAGTATCAATGACCATTCTTTATGCTAATCTTTCCATTTCCTGCTATTACCAGTTCCAGGGTCAACAGCTAAAAAAAATAATACTAAACGATGGTAAAATCATCTGTCATTTTATTTTCTCCCCCCAGTCTCTTAAAGAGTGTCTGCAATGAATTACCTCCGTGTCTGAAATGAATTACTGCTCCATCCCACACAAACACACCATCATTACCTGCCCCAAGCAAGGTCTGGAACTGTATTGCTCTTGTATGTTAAACAATAGTCAAGCAATGGTGAGATGCAATTGATTATGTGAAACGTTAGAAAGCTTTAGTAAATCAGCTTCTCTGAAGTCATCTGGGCTTTAGGTGTAGCTGGTTTTGGTTTAAAAGGTTATTACACCTTTTCTTTCTTTCTTTCTTTCTTTCTTTCTTTCTTTCTTTCTTTCTTTCTTTCTTTCTTTCTTTCTTTCTTTCTTTCTTTCTTTCTTTCTTTCTTTCTTTCTTTTCTTTCTTTCTTTTCTTTCTTCCTGGAATCCTGGAATCCTTCCTGGAATCCTTCCTTCCTTCTCTTTTCTGCCCTCCATTATTTCCTTCTTTTTTTTCTCTTTGAAAATTATCTTGGTGCTGAAACTGAAGAAAGTAAATTGTCCAAATCTTTGAGAAACATGCCTTGTCATTCCCAAGACCCTATTCCCTCATCAAATCCAAGCTCACACTATAGACAGAGATAAACTTCTCATCTTGAAGCTAGATTGGTGCCTCACTCTGATCTCTTTTACTGAAAACAGCTACTTCATTCTTCTGATGCCTAGAAGTGTTCATCTCATTTTCAGTCTCAAATTATTCACACCATTTTATACTACCTCAGTTGCTTTTCTCTCTTGCCAATGTTTACCTGCTTGAAATATTGCATATTGTATATTGCCTGCCTGCATTTGTTTTCCTATATTAGGCAAGACGAGTCAGCTTAACAAGTAGTTCTCCTCCTTCAGTTTTTGTTTGTTTGTTTGTTTGTTTGTTTGTTTGTTTGTTTGTTAGGATTGCCCCATTGTAATTTAATTTTATTTCTTCGGGGGCAAATTTTCCTAAATCAGAAGAAGCCACCTGTTGCTGTTTGTCATTCAGGTAACACCACATTAATGAAACTGTAATCTAGAGGCAGTGCTCCCCACTACATTGCAATTAAAGTCCCCCTAAACCACTAATTGCAATTAGAATACCACTGTCCTATAACAACAGGCAGCCTATTAAGTGTTAAGACAGAGTTTGAAAGGAAGACAAACCAGCACATCTCTTCAATTTTTAACACAAAAAACTGGCTAAAGTTTGTGTTCAAATTTATGTCCCACTTCAAAACAAACTTCAACCAGATTCCCAGCACCATTATACAAGATGTAAATATTATCCATACATTTCCATTTTTGTGTTCAAAACCCACGTGTACTGATGTCACTGCAGTGAGATTCCACAGACATAGTGTATGCGCCCTTTACAGAGGTTACAGTGGAAATGGGGTTACTGTGAGATTCACTTTTAATGCCATGGTGCCCAAGCACTTGTTTCTCCCTTTTTCACTTTTGGTTTCATTTTTCTGGTCAGGTTCTGCTTCTATTTAAAGGTATAGAGTTAGTTTGAGGAGAAAATATGCTGGAGCCCAGTATAAATGAGAACAGTCTCTAGTAGAGCTGCTGCATGATGCACATAAATCATGCCAAGAAGAGGTGAAGGCTGAACTGTGCTGGTGTTACTCCCACTCCGGTATGAGGCAAGAAATGCACGGAAATGAAAGGCAAACGCTTGGCAGGGCAGCAGCTCGAGCTGCAGCACCTTTCTGGATGGCACAAATGAGAAAGTCGGTGGAGCTGCTGCATTGTGTCACTATAATGGGGGTCAGGATCCAGACCAGCAGCACTGTATCTATTATTGGGAAATAACAGATACAGACAAAGCAATAATCAGGCAGTGCTTTGCCCTGCAGATCTCTTACGGTTTTCGTGTATATTGGGATCAAGGGGCAGAACCTTCTTTTCAAGTGGTGTGCTGGGAAGTGTATTGGGTTAGAGATTTGGGTCTGATGTGCACTGAGATCTCTAAGACCGATTTCAAAAGCCTGTATGATGAGCACTTCAGGCGTGGGGAATAAAAAGATTTGTAGAGTGGTCTCAAACATTCTAGTTGCATGTCTAGTCCACATCAAAAAATTACTTGCAGAGTTGTTGTTTGTCATCTGTTACTTGACCAGCTGAAATGCAAATAGGTGAAGATCCTGCCTCAAACACAAATCTGTAATTATTTTGAATGGTTAAAAAATTTTCATGAGATTTTTCCTCAGCCCACACCTTCAAGGAAAAGAAGTCATGGAATCATGGAATCATAAAATGGTTTGGGTTGGAAGGGACCTTAGAGATCAGCCAATTCCAAACCCCCTGGCATGGGCACGGACACCTTCCACTAGAGCGGGTTGCTCAAAGCCCCATCCAACCTGGCCTTGAACACTTCCAGGGGTGGGGCATCCCCAGATTCTCTGGGCAACCTGTGCCAGTGTCTCATCACCTTCACAGTGAGGAATTTCTTCCTTAAATCTAATCTAAACTTCCCCTCTATCAGTTTAAAGTCATTCCCACTTGTCCTATCACTGGCCATCACCATCTCCATATCTAAAGCATACTGTCCAGTGAAATGAGGGGATTTGCCAAGGTTTTGAACAGAATAGAGTGAAAATTTACTGCTTTTGGGGCATCACCTGAAGAAAAAATACCAAGAACCCCTGAAACATCCTAAGACAGCCAGCTATCCAGCATCTATCCACTCATCTATGCTATGCAAAGGAGGAAATGGCACAGGCGGTGTTGAAAATACAAAATGTTCCTGTTAAAAGGAAGAATCTCATTGCTGAGTTTAACTGCTTTGCTCGGTGCATAACAGAGCTGAGAGTTGGTAGAGGGTTGGACAAGACTGGTTGGGCATGGTAGGAATGATGTACAGATCTTTTCCATCATTAGCCAGGAACAATAATTATGCTTTAAGAACAAAAGCCTGAAACAAAGCCTGAGCAGTGCAGAGGTTTTGCAGGGGTTCCATCATATTGAGTACCTTCACTGGTGCATTTCTAAGCCAGGGGAAAGCCTTTTATACAGCTGTGGATGAGCCCTCACTTTATAACTGAACTTTAGATTTCATCAGTGATTTATCAGTGATAAATCAAGTGTCTCACAGAAAGTTCTGTTAAACCACTAAGCACTAGGAATTGCATCAGATCAGCAAACACGGACAAGAAGCAGGGTCTGTCCACAGAGCAGTGAATTACTTGGCAAGGACTCAATGGCTTCGGGTGATTCCAGTGTTTTCAACAGCAGAGGAGCAGTGATGCTCCTGGCTTCCAGTCTGCACACCCTGTGTATGCTCAGCACCTTACCCTTTCTGATCAGTCCCAACACTGCTTCAGTGCCCTTCACCCAGCTACAAAACCTGCCTTCATTATTTACTGTTGGCAAGAGAAAAACAATTCTCTGTAAAATAGCCAGTGAGGAGTGGAAATTTTTATGGCTGACTGCAGAATTTTTTTTATGCTCTTTATCATCCCTATTTATTGTCACCTCTCCACACCACTCTGGAGTCTGTCTGTTTGTCTCTCATTTTACTTTAGGTATATGAATTGTGCACCAAATAAATGTGCATTTACCAAGGGGTGAGTCACAAACCATCTTCCTTGGCTGGTGTTTATGGTGATCTGGCCCCGATCCAAAACATCCGTCCTGGCCCATTTACAACTTTGTGTGGCTGGCATTCAGATGCTCTGCAGGGCCCTTAATGCTGTTGGCCATGGCTCTCAGCAGCTCTCATCTCAATAATGCAGCCGAGCAGTGAGTCAAGAGGCTGCCGACACGGTCTGTGCCTATCATGAGATTTTTTGGAGGATGTGGGCACACAGTCAAACCTCACTGAATTGCTGTACTTCGATGAGTTACGGCTGTGCAGCTGGGCCAGCATGTTCTGAGCTCCCTCTCTGCAAAATAGAAGGATTTAGCAGAAGGAAAGAATAGGAAAGCTATATTTTCCATCTTACAATTAGGAATGTGCCTCAGGACAGCAGCAGATTTACCATGTGGAGATCACAAGAGCGTTTCTGTGCTTCTCAGCATCAGCCAGTGTGGAATACACCTCTGCATCACACAACAGAGTCCCCTCCAGACACATGGGACCTGCACCCACCCTGTTAAGGTACGGCAGCACAACTGATGGCATGTTATTAGGCCTCCATAATTCAGCTGCATTTGTCTGTGTGTCTTGTCCTAGAGAGAGAGTTCTACAGTCACTGTGGATTCATTCCCCAAAGCAGTAATTTTTTTCTTTTTATCATTAGGGCTGCTATCTCTCAAAGGGACTCTAGTCCTCACTCCCTCATGAAAACATCTGACAGATGTTCAGGAGGGGAACAGGATGGTTCCGGAAGTCTTTGAGAAGGACAGAGGAGGGTTTGCACTTAGCAAATGCAAATTTGTGGAAAAAAGGAGGAGTATCTGAGAAAAGGTGATGGGAAAACTTCTTTCAGGCTCAGCAGATCACTGGAATAAAGGGCTGGAGTTGCTCCAGTGTTCCACAGATACTGAATTTGGGGCATCCTCACTAGATCTACTTAAGAATACAGTAAGGTGGTGGTACTTCCAATTGTTTTGTGCAACAGCAATACCCTCAGAGTTGTCTGCTGTTTCTGACTTAATCAATAAAGGCCATTAGAAGCTCATTTTTCTGCTAATACTACTCTGAGTACATCTTGTTGGGAGGTTTTCTTTATGACATTAAATGACACAGTACATTGATTTCTTGTGAGAGATACAGCTTAGGGTTTTTGTCATCCCATCACATAACACAGTTTCCTTGCTACATTTCTAACTGCAAGAATTTAATATTCACTGTCAGTGAAATACCTTACTAAGTTTTAAATTTTTTTTAAAGAGAAGTGAAAGCAAATGTCTTTAAAATATTTATATAGATATAGATTCAGCTGGTATGAGAATGTCTAGTCACCTTATTTATATATGCATATATGTATACATATATTTATACAGCTAATACCACCATCATTCAAGTATTGTTTTTTTAAAGGAAGTGGGTCCTAAATTTTCTCCTGAAAAGCACCCAACACATATTCCTGGAGTTCTCTTGACTATATATTGCACATAGTAAAGCATGATACTTCTAAAACCTTTGTCCTTCCACAGCAAGTTGAACAGCATTTCTGAGACAGTAAGTGCAGACCTCAGGACTCAAGCAAACTACGCCAATGAGGCTTTCGGAGCTGAAGTTGAGCTGGCAAGTCATTAACACTTGTGTTCCTATTGTGGGGTTGACAAACTAGTCCACAAACCAGTGCAATATCCTTAGGCCATGCCAAACTGCATTTCCTTCAAAATCATGAAATGATGAAGTGGTTGATGTTGGAAGGGACCTCTGGAGATCATCTGATCCAAGCCCTCTGCTCAAGCTGGGCCACCTAAAGTCAGTTGCCTGGGACTGTGACCAGATGATGACTTTTGAATATCTCCAAGGATAGAGACTACATAAACTGTCTGGGCAACATATGCCAGCACTTGGTCAACCTCCCAGTAAAAAAAGGTCTCTTTCTTAGCAGTTTCCACAGCCTACTGTCAGTCTGCTGAGCCCTGCAGCTCCTCACACACTTAAAAACAGTAACAGATTTGAATTTGAATGCCAGAGAAGACCATAAAAAAAGCATTATGTTAAAGATTCTCAGGTCACTTAGAGGAGGATTCATCTCAGGCAGTTTTAGTCAGGCAGAACAGAGGCATTAGTTCCAAGCTGGTCCTCTAGGCAGTCCTGCTATTCAGCGGAAAGAGACCAGTATCTCTAGAGCGTGATGACCGCCACCAAAACGAGTGCCTCAGGGAACAACTTGCACTTCAGAGGTGCTACAGTATTTCTATTCTCATCATTACAGGAAGTGCTCTGCTGCTGAAACAAGACTGCTGAAATCAAGTGCATTGAATGCCTCTCCTGGTTCAGAGGTGCTCATTCTCTGGCAGCTGCTGGAAACAGCTCTGGTGCTGGTCACAGAGAGGAAAGATACTAACTCAAGCTTAGGCACTAGAGGGCTGAGCACCTTCTGCTTGCTTCTTTAAAAAGAAACTGGGATGTCTGGATGATGGGCCAGTGAAGAGTTTGCTAAAATGGAAAATAATATTATAAGTGTTAGATTACAAATAAGCCACATGTATCATATGTACATGATGGAGCAGATGTAAACATGTTTTTTCTCTCTGCTAGTCTTGTCCAGGCTACTTTGAACTTGATTGCAACAGTAGATAAAAAGACAGTTGATTGTGTTTAACATGGACTTCACATAAAGGTCTTTAGCAGAAGAGATTAAGGAAAAGATGTATGATTAGAATATATTTAATACACCCTTTTCCGACTTGAAAAAGCAGTGAAGAGGGAAGGGGCAACACTGGCAGATGATGTAAAAGCAGTGACAGAAAATCTAGGGAGGAAATCCAGGCCCACCTTCCAAAGCAGAGGAACAACTGAACAATTGTCTGGGAAAACACAGAGGAGAAAAATCAGAGGTGAGAATACACAAGTTGGAGGTTCCAGCACCCTGATAGATTCTGAAGGGTTTTAGGAGGGAATTGGTCCCTATGAACAACAGTTCAGGGAAATCATGCACTCAGTGCAGAACTGTGTTTAGGAAAATGTATACATTGCTAGAATATTAAAACAGGATTTTAATAATAATAATAATACCACAGATAGATAGCGTAATGTCACATGGCTGTGGTGGCAGGATCTTGGTAAGAATGCAATGACTGGTTCAGGGAATTTCAAATCAGACCTTCAGAAATTAGATTTCAATGCCAAAGTCATTGTAGTTTTTCAATTAAATAGAGCATAATAATAGAGAAGAAAAGAACAGATCTAAATAAACAACTCATTTTGTATTTAGAGAAATAGATGGATTTAAGAGTGGAAGAAGTTTCACACAGCACAGAAAATATTAGGAAGAATGCAAAGGTGAGAGAGAGAGGAACAGCTACTTTAAAGAAAAGGTGAATAAAAAGGTGTTTCATGGAAGTATATTATATCCTGAATACTACAGAGATGGTAAATTGGCAGCCTTATTTACTCCCACTCATAAAATCAAAACAAGACCCATCTATTGCAGCAGAAGGGCAGTAAGTTTTGAAGTCATAAAAGGCAGACGTCTAAAGATAATGTAACCTGTAAAATTCACTTCAACACAGGAATATTAAGTTAAACTTGACCAAATTTGAAAAAGGAATGGATATTTATATTAATAGCAAATATAACCAGAGTCATGTTGGACAGGAGCTAATAGAAATCCTTCAGACTAAGCAAAAAAAGCTTTATTTTTTTGCCAGAAGTTAGGATAAGCCTTCTTTCTATGGGAAAGTTGTTCTGTAATTGGTCATGAAAGGTTTCTTACATTTTCCCGTGATTTACCAGAACATATAGTATTAGTCACTGTTGGAGAAAGACTACTGGATTATATGGACCATTGATCTGACCCAGCATGGCAATTTTTTATGGTCCTGTGAGCAAAATCCAATGGATTTGCAAGGAAACCTTACAAAGTAACAGCTTCACTTTGAATTTTTCTAACTGCTACAGAGGCCACAGAAACAGCAACTAAATTCCTGGCAATGACATATCTCTGCAAGCAGGCATGGTGGTAGTACAGGTATCTAATGCTTTTATGCCATTTGCTAAGGATTATACAGCAGTAATCTCTCCCATTAACGCTTTGTCTCGTTCTGTGTTGAAGATCCCATAATCTTTTCCTTCCCTCCACCCTCTCAAAATGTACCAAAACAAAAAATAAATACTGCATGCATGGACTTCAACTTGTTAACAGAGATTAATTATCAAAGCACAGACCTGCTGCTTATTAATCTCTCAGAACTTTTCAAATGAGCCTATCCTCACAGAATTATATCAATTGTGGTTTTCTTTCTTTTCTTTCTTTCTTTCTTTCTTTCTTTCTTTCTTTCTTTCTTTCTTTCTTTCTTTTTCCTTCCTTCCTTCCTTCCTTCCTTCCTTCCTTCCTTCCTTCCTTCCTTCCTTCCTTCCTTCCTTTCCACTTATTATTGATTATCTACTTCAGGGTAATGCATATCTTCGTCAATTCCAAGTCCCCACCTTGTACTGCTAGTCAGTGGCCATCTGTAGTGCTCATGGGGTGTGAGATGAGATATTTACTAATCCATTTTTTTTCCATCTCAAGGAGACAGAGACACCTGTTTGACAGAACAGCATTTCTGAATGCATCCTCAAAAAAGACAATAGCCAGCAGCTTTTAATTTTTCCTCAGATTCTAAACTAAGCAAAACTGAGTTCCATGTTCTATTCTTGGCACAAGGGCAATGAAGCAGTTTGGTGAAAATTCCACTAGGGATGGTGTACACTTGCCTTTTGTTAACCAAGCAGTGCCTACCAACTTTCAGAACAGTGCTGCATATTAGCAGCTATGATGGGCCAGATCCTACTTTATTAGAAACATGTGGGCACACACTGGGCATCGAGAAAGAAGCAAGGAAATTTCTCCTGGAAAGCTGCATGGATGAAGGAGGATGGATTTGGCCCCAGACACAGAGGCAGGCTGACACAGTGGGGTCAAACCATGACCTCTGTGAGCCCAGCAACATTAAGCAGGAAATTCATGTGAACTGGAGTTTGATCCCTCTTTTACTTTCCATGTAAGCACAGTCAAAACATGTTTAAACTGAAACTTGGTAGAGATTCCTTCAAATTATACGTACTAGAGGTGAAGTTAATCCAGCCAATATATTGCTTGCAGCATTTCATTTTTTCGAAGTACCAGCTTTCCTTTTACAGGATCTCATAAAAACAAAACAATATGTTGCTCTCTTATAGATAACCTACAAGCAGCAGTGGGTGAAGTAGTCCCAGTGTCCAGAGCTACATTATATCTTTGATGTCTGGTTCTGCAGTACAAATATTTCTGCAGAGCAAGACATAATGAAAGTTTATGAGCTTGTTAAGGAGCTGACTATTACAAAGAACCCTGCTCATTTTGACTCTATTAGAAACACAAGAAAAATAATTTGTCACTTTCCTGTGACTAGAGAGATCTCAGAGCGAATCTCAGATACAACATCAACACTGTTGGTGATTACTCAGCCTTTTTTCATTACAGTTTATAAAGCCCTGAATAAGAAACCTGTTCATACTGGCATTCCAATCCTGAAAATGCAACTTTACAAGACCCAGCTGTGGAAAGGACATTTATTTCCACTTTAGAGATGAGGCAAGCGAATCATGGGTGATGGGTGACTTGCACAAGTTCATGGTAAAGGGGTTTTGGCTCACTGTGAATGACAGCATAACAATACCAATAATCATTCTAGTAAATAGAAATCCTGGGTTCTCCTTCTGAGATATAGCTTGGAAATTTCTGCTATTCTTTCTCATCTGTTTCTATTTGGTTTCTGTTTTATTTTCCTAAATTGAGCATAATGTAGGTAAAAAAAACATCTTCTTTCCTTGGAATCTAAAAGCTTTTTAGAAGTATACAGCTACTGGATGATGTTTCTCTCGGACTGATATTTAACACGTTTTTTCTGCTATAATTGAGAATACGGTCATGCTGGAGGATAAATTCCAGTGATGACATTGCAACAGATTGAGTGTTTTCTCCATTATGTGTCTTTACAACAGAGATAACCTTTTGCTTCTTGAAATATAATTGCATTGGGAGATAGTTGTTTTAAAAAAGAATTAACAATACTAGCAAACATTTTGCAGGGATTTTCCATAACAACCTGGTTTTATGGCAGCTTCTCTAGAGCACAGCATCATTTATAGTATAAAATTAATTGTAAATCGAAAACTGAACAACAGGGGATCTTTTCTTATAGCACATTCTTAGAATTATCTGCAGTATAGAAACTCCATAGAAATGTCAGTGATTTCATTGTCAGCAATTATCCCACATCAATATTAGGATTCTCTCACACTCCCCCACTCTATATATTGATACAAGAAGATATTGATATAGCTGTGATAACTATGTATCAATAGATGTGGTGTTGTGCATTGATAGATATTCAGAATGATCATAATATAGGCAGGATGTGACACTGCAATGATTTGTTTTCAAACAATCCTCTCTCCAAGCATATTATTAAATTAAATGAAGTATTAATATATTATTATTACACTGAAACAGTGGTGTAAGCTTGTTTTACTTTACTACATTGGAGAGCAGATCATGGCCTTCCACGTTCCTCTTTTCCAAGGCAGTTTGCATTCTACTACTGCTAAGTTTTGGCAAAATTATATTCAGAGATGGACATGTAGCACTTCTGATCACTGAGGCTGCCTTCAGGAGTAAACCTGTGTGCTACACTGAGAGCAGATCTGCAAGCACAGCCACAGGCACAGCCACAGTGTCCTTTTGGGTGTGCAGGATGCTGGCATGGGTGCTGGCTTCAGTCTGCTAGCAGGGAAGTCCAGGACAGACACACATTTGACTTGAGTACGCTGAAGGAGCCTCCCCATGGAGTGTAAGGATGGGGCCAGTGCAACGTGATCCAAGGGAATGTTGTGGCAGTGTGGGGGAGAGGACCTGCACCCTCTTGCCTAGTGGAGTTTAGCTGTGATTGACAGGCAGATAGGCCAGCGCTGCTGACTGTACCATGGCATGACTGAGTTGTAACAGCACCCACAAGGTCCACTTCTGAGTTCCCCAAAAAGATCTGCTCCTGGTGTCTGACCTTCTGAAGGCTCATCCTTTCATGGAGAGACCCTTCAAATTCTAGCCTGAGTTCTCGGTCATCATTTTTCTCTGGCCACCCCTTCAGTCAAGGTTCCAGCCAGCATCCTCCTCATGATCTGCTCCCCTTGCTCTGTGTCCTGCCCCTCTGCTTGCAGTGGTGCTGCCAGTCCCAGTCAACCAGTCCAGCAGCAATTCCTCCTCTTTGTCCAGTGAGGAGCCTTAGCAAAGAACTCTCTGCTGACAGCAGCAATGCTGCTTACAAGTTCTGTTTGGTAGAAAAAGATCCTGAGACAGGTAATAGTTAAATGATTTTTTTTTTTTTTAATGATTTGGAGCTGACCTATTTCAGTAATGCAGGGAATATCCCTATTCCACAGAGAGCATCTTTGCTGCAACCAGCACCCAGTGAACCAGAAACACTTTACTGTGTGGGATGTGAGTCACTGTCACAGGTTGCCCCATTGGATGGGGCCTTGAGCAATCTGTCTATGGAAGAGGTCCCTGCCCATGGCAGAGGGTTTGGAACTAGATGGTCTTTAAGGTCCCTTCCAACCCAAACCATTCTGTGATTCTCTGATGCAGAAGCAGAACCCAGGGGGCACTCAGCCATGCCTTGGCAAAGCCTCTTTTGCTACCGAAACCATCCAGGGCAGCTTCACCTTCAGGCTGTTCACATGAGGCACCAGTCACCACAAGAGTAAGAGGTTTCTTCCATGGCCACTGTTCATTCTGCTCACTGAGGGTATTTGACATGGATAGGTCCCAATCCTGTGCAGTAGTGGTTTCCTCTCCTGGTCTAACATCATTCAGGATTGGAGATTAGCTGTCAGGAGGCTATTCTGAGAGTTTGTTTTCCTTTGAGTCAGGCATCACTAATCAGACCTAGCACTTCCTCCCAGGCTTTATGAAACAGAAATCTCTAATCCAGAAAACATTTTGAATTTTAAGACTAATTAAGTGTCATAATGTCAGCTAGGGTAAATAAAGCACAAAAGGAAAGAAATAAGCTCTGGGAATGGAATGTGCTTTGTTGAACATGTATCCGGTACTCCAACCATCGCTGTCACTCAGGAAGACATCATTCAGTAAACCTGATCAGAAAAATCCCCACTGAACCGATAAGGCAGAGCAACTATTCAGGTGGCTTAGCTGTCACTTGAAAACCAGCTTGCAAGCCTGTGGGCTGACACTAGTGCTGGAAGGCAGTGAGGGTTTGAAGCTCACAGATACAGTCTTCTCTGGACTTCAGAAGGATCAACATCAGATCCTGAGAGCTCTCTGCTGCTCCTTTGTTTTCTCTTGCAAACGAAAAGAAGTCTCTTCAGGTGTATTTCTTCACTTTTTAAAAGATTTGCAGAAAATTTAGGCATAGTGAGTGATTTCCATCCGAGGTATGTCTGTTGTGTCATTTCAAAGAGCTGGGGTTTTAAAACTCTGCCAATATAAG
Source organism: Promerops cafer (assembly GCA_013398275.1). Taxonomy (NCBI): domain Eukaryota; kingdom Metazoa; phylum Chordata; class Aves; order Passeriformes; family Nectariniidae; genus Promerops; species Promerops cafer. Next base: position 345,937 of record VZSE01015389.1, on the reverse strand, counting down.
AGTTGAATTGTAGTTTGTATAAATATCCCATGTATTAAATTTCTTTTTCTTTTGGCTACCTGTTTGGTCTTAAAAAGAGAAAAGAAAAAATAAAACTTGCAAGAACTAAATAGGTTGAGAAATGTTATTTAGTCATTCTTAGTTACAGAAACTACAGCTCTGTGTATCTTCAATCTGGCTTTTTCTGCCTCTCCTCATCTTAAAAATATCATATGTGGTACTATAAATAATGAGCAGAAGGGAAAGTGATGCTTCATGCAGGAGGGGAAAAGCAGCAGTTTAATCATGTTCAAACACAACTCTAGAGAATGAATGAATGTTCCTCCATGCATCTCCAGGCTTGAACAGGATAGACTGAGTCTGCGGGGATTTGTGTTTCAGACCTTGGTGTCAGTATGCATTACTGTGGGCTTTGAAAGATGTTTTTTAAATGTTTCTAAATAACCAAATGGAGCAACCCTCTCCAGTGTGATAATCTGTGCTGTTACTACCGCAACTCCAGCAGCAGGGAAAGAGGGAAGGGAGCAGAACTCCCTCCCAGCTGTGCCCCAGAAATCCTTTGCCATAATAAGCAATTAACATTGGGTTTAATCTTTCACTTCAGGAAAGGTGAAAGTATCAGGAAGGTAGATGACGGCGTAACATCTGCACGTCGTTTAGACGTGCAGTGCCTGCACTTTTAACATCCAAAGAAGAGGCACAACTGCTTTTTGAAGTCAGTGGCCAAAACAAATGGCATTAAGATACTGCATAGGATTTGTCTGTGCCTGGATGACACAGTGGAAAGGGTGCCTGACATAGCTCAGTAGCCAAGGAATGTGCTCAGGCTTTATTTAAACAACACAGGGAGATGGGTTCACTTTTCCTGTAATGAACATGAGGTGTTGGTCATGTGGCACTAGATTCTGCTGCTGTTGTGCAAAAGGCACAAGCCTTGGAAGAAAAAAATCACAGAGATGCAGCACGAGATATGATGTAAACTTTAATAAACTCTTCTGAAATCTCCATTTTTGCCTGCCTTTCAGTGACAGCACTTAAATGAATGTTCTAGGGCCCTTTTATGCAAAAAAGCCTTATTCCTAGGATGGCTTTTGCAAAATTCATGGCTGGTAGGATTCCATGCCCTTATGACATGACAGTAACATCCATTTGTATCTGTTTGGCACCATGTAAGTAGGTCGCACGATTACGATGAAGTTAAAATTAATTCTGCCTTTCTTTAAACGGTAATAGAACAGTTACCAACTGATTAAGGAAAACATTAGCGAGTACCATTTTAATTGATTTGAATGCATGTGTGTTTTGTATTGGTTTAGTTTCAGGGCATTTTTAAACAAATAGCACTGTCATTGTGAGCCTTAATTAGATAATAAATTAATAGATAAATGGATTAGAAAGTTCAGTATGGCTTTCACAATTGCTGCTAGTGGCATAAAAATGAGGTGCTTGGTATTAGCAATGCTAATAAATGGCCTAAGAAATGCACTTGGGAAGAATGATGATGTGGCAGCTGAGTGACATGTGAGGACCATGGTCTTTCCTTTGCCCACACCTATTTTGAAAACAAAGGCGCTCCTGTGCTTTCTTAGGAAAGATAACAGTGGTGCTGATCTGGAAGGGTAAATATGTCAGTTTCCTTAGTGCACCTCAAAGCCTGTAGGTTTAATGTAGGATTCATGAAAAATTCACTAAGCACACAGGACATCTTCCAGGGGTTAGGCTGCACAGTGATCAGTTCAGAGATCTGACAAGGAAAAGGGCTCAGTATGTGCCAAGTGTATTCAGTAATGGGAAAACTGCCTAACAGGGAGGGAAGTCAGGATCAGTTGGGCTGGATGCCGAGTTCATGAGAATCATTAGGATGTTTCTGAAAAGGAGTGATTTGGTGGATGTTGTGCTGCTTATTTAATTCCATGAGGCAGTAAATCAAGCCATATGGGTCTTGGTGCTGTTCAAAGAGGTAGTGACAGTAACTCAGATAACAGACACAGAGTGCTGCAGGTAGGAAAGTGATGCAAATAATCACTGGCATGAGTTCAGGCTGAGTGTCAAATACCTGAAATTAGAAAGTTGGAAGACCACTTTGGTATGTATTGAATGTTATGCAGCTTGCCTGAGGACACAGGGTAACTTGGATTTGTTATTTTTGAGTTGACTGCCCCTCAGATATAACTGCCTACTTCAGTGGTGGCATTAGCCTGCAGCACTTGGTCACCATAATTAGAGCAAGTTCACAGAAAGTGTTTGAAGCCTGAATTATATTAAAGCCACTTTTAGATTCTCAACAGAGTATCAAAGAAGGGAACTTTCTGCAGTAATCTGTACTAGATGGCCAGTATGACAGAAATATTAATATTACTGAAATATCTTCAGCATAAAGAAAAAAATATTTGGCAAGACTTTATTCCTATTTTTTAATACTTGTGATATAATCTCTTCTGCTGGTCATCTGAAGCTTGACTTTTTATGCCGATGATTTTCAAGGCAAAGTGAACTTCTTTAGCAATCAGATCACCCTGTGATAGAAATTAACTGTGGTGACAAACATCTTTTGTTATACATTTCAGGAGCATTCAGATAGATGCCTACTTTAATTGTAATATTAAGTACTTTGTGTAAAACATTCTGTTGCTTTTGTTAATTAGGATTACAGTTCCATCTCACTAAAGGTCATCTTGATAAAAAGTGAGTAGTATTTTACTCCCTCAGCTATATCACTTTTCTCATCAGTCTACCTAGAATACAAATCGGCATTCAAAAATACTGCAAATATTGTGCAGCATATTGCATGGTCTATAGACCTTATCACTTGAGTAATTTAAAGTCTATCAGAGTAAAATACATGACAATATATGAGCATAGTGTCACACCTGATCTTAGGAAGAGGTAAACAGGATGCAAATGGTCTTTTTCACCTCTAGTTTTCAATGCTGGAGACATTTGTCATCTGTTAGGTTGCTTAGCAAGTTTCTAATTAGTATCTTTTTCAAGTCTCTTTCCTACTCAAAGGGCTCCCACCCAAAGAAGATCTGAAGAGGTTCAGAGATAGTAAATACATTACACTGGGTTGTTGCATAAGCTCACATAACCCCAGTTCTTTGCCAGCTTCTTGCACATCTCTTGTAAACCTTATAGTCCTGCACCCATGTACAGTGCTGAGTGCCACGTAGTGCTGAGGCCAACCATTAAAACATGGGAAAAGAGTCCTTGACAGAACCACTTCTGATGGACTTGGTGCACAGGCAGACAAGCCCAGGCCTTATTGCAAAGGCAACATCCCGTATTTATTGACATATTTATCCTCAGATTGCCAGAATGGCAGGCAGAGTTCTTAGCCTTAGGACCCACTAGCAAAGCCAGTCTTTTTAGGAAGCAATGGGGGTTTAAGCCAGTCTAAGAAGGAAAGAGAACAGAGTCAGCAGGAAGAATGCAGCTGCCATTACTCATTTAGGATCTGGAGAAACATGGAAATCACAGAATCATAGAATGGACTGCATTGGAAGAAACCTTTAAAGCTCATCTAGTCCAACTTGATCAGGTTGCTTGGAGCCCCATCCAACCTGATGCTGAATGATTCCAGGAATGGGGCATCCACCCATCCACTCTGGGCAACCTGCACCAGTGTTTTACCACCCTCAGCATTAAAATTTTCAGTGTTCTAGTTTGGGATTTTACTTAATTTTTTTCTGTTTCAAGTGTGTAGCTGGGATGGTCATTCATTTAGGCCGACTCTCCATCTTTGTACTTCTGCTCCTACCTTGCATCTTCACTTCTGAGAGTGTTGAACTGCTGCCAGGCGAGGAGGCTGTGGCTTGCCTTCCTGCAGGCTGCTGCAAACTTGTACATAAAGCAACTGAGCTGGAAGAAAGGGGACTTGTCAAAAAGGAGGAAAGCTGAGGAAAACTTTGATCAGAGATTAGTCTCCACAGTCAAAATGACAGCAAGCTTCATGGGCTTTTTAAAAGGCAACAGAAACAACATTGGATCTCTTGTGAATAAATTGCTAGCACTGTTTCACGTATAGCAATGGCTTTTGTGACTCCTGCTGAAATATATCTTTAGTTTGGCAAGTATGTTGCCTTGAAGTGCCATAAGGAATTTGTTGGGATAGGCACTGTTCTCTTGCCTGTTTCAGACCTATGTTCTCTTGCAGAGTGTGTAAATCAGCCCATATAATATAGCCACATATTGAGCTTATGAGTGCCACACATGGCCACAAGCTGAAATTTTTCAGAAATTGTCTTCAGATACTTCTGCAATTTCTTCCTCCCTCCTCTCTGTCCCTAAATTCCAGAAGGATGACTTGGAGCAATTTCCTATTCTTGTAAGATCTCACCTTTTTTTCTACATACCTTGCTTTCCACCACTAAAAATCATGTCCTGGGGGAAGGATTTGCACTTTGCATTCAGCTCGTAAAACAGCCAGTTTTGTTTAGCAGATTTTTGTTTGGTGTGAATCCCTGCATTGTACGTACCTGTTTCAAACATTGTGGAAAGAAAATGTTTCCCTTCTGGATAGGAATATTTGTTAGGCCTTGCAGACAGTTTAATGCTGGTATTCAGAACCTATTAAAAAGAAAAAATAAAAGAGGGAAGAGGAAGGGGAAACAAACAACAAACAAACCAAAACTGCATTCTTGTTTTTTAAATCCGTGTTCATGCTTTGCAGTTTAATATTCTTTCTACAAGAGATTGACTCAGGACCCTAAATCAAGCTGATTGTACAGTACACATATTAAAATCTACATTTGGGTCAGAGAAGTCTGCGTGCAGTTTGAAACACAGGACAGAGCACTGAAGCAGAATAATGATGGTTCCCCCTGTAGGTCTTTTCCATTCCTAATGCCTCCAACTCTGAACCATTGAGTAAGTATTCATGTTTGGGCTGTTCATACAATTTTTGCTCTTTCAAACCTTCCCTGTTTGCTACAGGGATCAACAACATTGTTCAATTTGCTGATCTTAAAACACTTTTTGTGCTTCAGGACTTGAGTTACGCTTAAGTTCACATATTTCCCCCCGTGCCAACAGCGCAGCGTCCCCAACACTGCCATTTCTCTACAAGAACCCACTCCTTCAATGGGCCGTCACCATTTGTTTTGATTGGTTTTGCTGAAGATTAAAATATCATGTTCTGTGACATAATTGAACTGGAAAACCTTGAGTGTTAGCAATTAAATTGGTTTGAGTTTTGGATGCATTAGCTGTATATATTCACATCCCTGTCAACTGTGTGGTACAAAAGTCAGGAAAAGAAACTTTAGAAGTGAGTGTTGTCTTCAAGAAAGTAGGCAACTTTTTTGCTCCATATTTATAGTAAGAAAGTCAAACAAATGCTTAAGAAAGCAATTGTTAAACTTGTGCCTAAACCTGGACAAGCAGTTAAGTTCCCAGCATTCTTTATCCATGTCTGTTATAATGCTTACTAGGAATCTGCACTCACTGAACCAGAACTATTTTAACATCTTCCTGCAAACATCCCATTCCCTCATTTAACCCTAACAGCAGACCTCACCTATTCTGCAAATAAACACAGGTCTCAGTTCTCTAAGGGAACCTTTACACCTAATATGATCATTTGCCATGTGGACATTTGGCTCAGATTGGAATATGCTGCGGTTTGGAACAGAAGCAGGATGGGTATTTTCTGTGCAGCAAACACAGGTCTGAGAACTGAGCTGACAGCTCTGAAAATTGATGATTTGCCTTAATACACAAAACAGGACAGGTTTTGACATGATATAATGATGAACTAGGAGACATCATCTTAATCTTTTGGGTCCCATGGAGAGCTGATAGTTTCTGGTCATCCTCCCTAGACACAGACTTGCAGATGGGGATCAGGAAGGGCTTCAGGTCCTACAAGGCTGTTACCTTTCCCATCATGTTGTGATGTGTGTTCAAATTCAGTTGTCCCAACCAACCAACCAACCAACCAAACCTCCTAGGAACAACAGGATGGGCACACAGCCCCCCGACTCCCCAAAAGAGCCCTGGGGATGTGGCTGTCCTGCCCTGCATGTCTCACATTGTGTCCTTCCAGAAGGATTAGTTGCTGTATTATTTGGATAAATTAAGCAGAGCAGGGTGATGGTATGGGCTTTTTCGAGTTGAGACGTGGCTAGAAAGGGAAAAGATAAACTTGGAGCTCTTATGGATTAACTTCTGGTTTCTAAGAATAACATAGATAAGGCAGTCTTAATTAGATGGAGCTTAAAATCACATATAACGAATCTGAGATGGAAGAGATTGCTGTATCTGAAAGAGAAGTTGCCACTGTTCTTCAGATAAGCTCCCAGATTTTCAGATGAGAAAAAATAAATATTGCAAAAAAAGAGTTTCCCTACTTAACCTTCCCAGACAAACCCAAATTGCCTACCATCAAAAAAAACAAGGCATCCAAACACACGGATGGTTTCACTACAAATCCTTCTACTTCTTCTCCTATGTGTTTTTTTTTAAAAAAAAACCTATGTTAATGGTTTGCCCTTCTTATATGTGGGACAGCTTTGGAATGGTTTCCTCCCTTTTTTTAACAAAACTAAAGGTTCCACCGAAAGTTTGCAAGTGAGGCAATCTTTGGTAACAGAAACAGGCAGAGCTGTCTCACCCCAAACAGTCTGCACAAAAACTATGTCTGCTTTTTATCTGTCATGGATGTATTTTATTTTTATAAATGCTAGAATTCACCCACAAAAATAAAGCAGGACAGCATTTCATCATAACTCTCTTTCCTCAGAGGTATTTCCTACAAGATGTTGGATTCACTTTCTATACGATAAGCAGCTATGGCTGTGCAATTACCAGTGAGCAGGTACCAGTTCTGAAGGTCATGCTGACAGACTGCATGTCCCTTGCACAGCTGCTTCTGTTTAACATCCCTAATAAAGGGAGGGAGACATTTGATTTTCATCAAGGTTTTAAGAAACACCATATCTACAGAGGCCGGACATTTTCCTTCACACTTCATCAGGAAACTTTTCGAGATGGAAATGCAGGACTGAGCAGTTTATCACAGAGATGACCTGATTTTGGCAAGCCTTGGAGAGGTCACAGGCTTCCCACTGCCACAACAGCGAAAGTCTTTTATCCTCAAATACAGCAGAAGTCAGCTGTATACATCTTCTGGGCTATATTTTGAGTCAGCTGTAGGGTGTTCTATTTTTTTCATTGTTCTTACTACAAGTTTAAGACAAAAGTATATATGTTTGTGAAGAGATGACTCATTTCTTCACTTTTTTAATTTAAACTGCTTCTTTATAAAGGTCACCCAAGTCCAGAGTAAAAGAGGATTAATTACTAGCAGCCATAATTTAGAGACAAATTACCCTCTTGATATTTTGGCTGTCCAGGATACACCATGTAAAAGCCATCTATCTGACAGAATGACACAGGTGACTGCAACCTACAGTTGTGTTGAACATCGCTGTGCTTCATCTCCCCTGAAGAATGATGAGGAGTTTAATATATTAATAAGAAAGGGTATAAAAATAATGCTGTACTTCTGCACAACTTTTCTCATCCAAAGAAGCCAGGCTGGTTTTCTCTTAATCCAACTGGTCAAAGAGTTATTCTACAGGGATACACATTGATTTCAGTAGAGTTGTTCACAGAATAAATGCACTTCTGCATGAACAGGAACAGGAATAGCCAACAGGAACAGAGATACTTTGGTTTCCAACTCCCTCTTTCCCTCGTTAAATAGTGCCTTATACTATTAGTAATTCAATTAAAATCAATAAGAATAGTCCATGTGGAAAATGACCTTTGGTAATCAGCTCTGTCAAGGTGTGATACACATTTTGCTCAGATGCTCACACTTATCAGTGCTGGACTTTAAACTAAGAATTGCAGAAATGTGCCTCCCTCCCAAGCCTTTATCCTGCAAAGTAGGTAGGTACCTTGAAAGATCTGAATCTTATCCTGGTTTGTACTTCTCTAGAGACCTGACAAACCCAAGGGCTGCTATGTGTCATGCAGCAGTGCTTCAGGGTTTTGTGATGGCTCTAGTCTGTGCTGGCAAGTCTCTTTAGTCTTTAGCAATCCTAAAGAGGCTTTTTAAGGTCAGGGATACACCATGGAAGGGTGGCTGTGAGGAAGCAGCTCATTTTTATCTATGCAACTTCTTCATTTCCAGAGTTGACATGTCTGAAGCCAGCTGTGTGTGTCTCCATCTCCTGAGAGTCTCAGACAATTTCTAAGCCTGCTCCATCAATCTTACATTGTAGCTATACGTTTTTGTCGTGTGGTTTATAAATACATATGGATTTCCTATAGTGGACGTTTCTACCTACAAGTCTTTTTTTAAAGACCATGGTTTTTGTAACACAGTTATCAGATAATATCTCTATTTAGAGGTCAGTCATACATATACTCATTCCACTTTATTGTTCATAGTAGCTTCTGCTTGATTTCTGGTAAGTTCAGACTCTGGGACAATCTAACCTGCTCACTGCACTATTGTTTCACTCTCCTGAGACCCCACCTGCAGTGCTGCCTCCAGCTCTGGGCCCCTTAATATAAGTATTGTGGACCTGTTGGAGCAGGTCCAGAGGTGGCCAGGAAGAGGCTCAGAGGGTTGGACCACCTCTGCTATGGAGACAGAATGAGAGAGTTGTGGTTGTTCAGCCTGGAGAAGAGAAGGCTCCAGGAGACCTTAGAGCACCTTCCAGTGCCTAAAGGGACCTCAAAAGGACTGGAGAGGGACTTGTGACTAGGACATGGAGTGACAGGACAAGGGGTAATGGCTTAAACTGACAGAGGGCAGCTTTAGGCAAGATATAACAAAGCAATTCCTCACTGTGAGGGTGGTGAGGCACTGGCACAGGTTGCCCATCACAACTGAGAAGCGTTCAAGGCCAGGCTGAATGGGACGCTGAGCAACCTGGTCTAGTGGAAGGTGTCCCTGCCCATGGCAGGGGTGTTGGAACTGGATGATCTTTAAGGTCCCTTCCAACCCAAACCATTTTGTGATTTTTTTATTCTATTGCCAAGTTGCAGTCTTTTAAGAAAGAACTAAAGTAGATGTTGAAAGAGTTCATACGAGTCTTTTATGAAAAGGAAAAAATAAAAGGAAAAATTTGTCAGATAGAAAGAGTTTGGGTATACAAAACACCTGGCTAGACATTAATCAATGTGGTGTCTTCTTCAACACTTTCCATGCTTTCATTTGAGATTAATACACAATTCTGCTTGCTGTTGCAAGATGGTTAATTAGCATTCACAGATTTATGAATAGGATTTTACCGAGTAGCAGATAAGCTGGTATTATTAGTGTTCATTTCACTCTAGTTCTAGTCCCTTTTGAGATGAAGGCAGGTTTTATTAAAACAGACCTTTCACAAAACACATCTATTCATTGCAGATTTCTATTAAATACCAAGGTGTGAGGGGGCAGATTGGTTTAATTTGCTTTCTTTTCAGTCTTGATGCCACTTTTTTTTTTAATAATACTTAAGTTTCTTAATCAAATGGGATGATCAAGTGGATAGACCCCTATGGTTGGAATCAAGGGAAGTGGAGTGCTCTTTTCTGACACACTGTAAGATTTTGGCCTGGAAGCTTTATTGCTCATCTGTTTTTCTCGTCTAAGAAGCAAACTTGCTTCTGTCAGTCAGTTTGTCCGATATATTGTGCTGCTGGACAGATTTGGAAATTGAGTTTGGATTTTTAGTTTCTTCCAGTGATTCCTAAGGCCTTGGTGAACAGGTAGCAGAAGAAGATGCTATTATTCAGAAACTGTTCTAATCAGTTCTACAGATTTGCATAATGCAACAGGGATTAAAAAAAAAAACAAACCCTGAGGCTCAAGGGCATGTGCTTATCACTTGCAAGGGATCTGAAGGGAGCAATTTCTGCCTACACAGCAATGTGCAATTTGCTGGATATATCATTGCTATATGAATTTTAGCACTGACTGTGGTAAAAGAGCTGAATTAATGAACAAATGAGATTGGGAAAATGGAATGGTTTGAAAAGCACTGTTCCAAAAACTATAACCCAGCTCCATCAGTCCAGTTTTCCATTACATGGTTTAACAACCACCTTTTACCACTGAGAAGGATAAAATGGGAAGTGTAAAGAAGACATTCATTAATCCATCTCTTGGCTGACTCTGCAGCATCCCAGCAACAGCAAGTAAGAAAGGAGAATGGATAATAAAACCTTCTCTGTTCCTCCAACTGACCTTTGCCCACAACAAAAGCATACTTTGAATTTTGTTTACCTTTAAAAAAAGCAAGAATTTTTACAATGCCTGGCCATGGAATTTTGGACTTATTTTAAATATACCTATTTCCTGAGGAAACACAGAAGTTAATGGCTTAAAGAGCTGTTTTCACAGTTAGGGAAAATCCATACTTATTTGAGCTTTAAACTAGCATTTGTGTATAATGAGACACAACTGCTTTCTCTACATAGAACGTTACCCCTTCCATTTTCCACCTAGCATTAACAAAAGCAGCAGATATGCCTGTTGCTGTGGAGATTTTGAGCCACAGACCAATCTCAGTTCTTCTACCTGACTTAACTCACAAGTTATAGCAGCTGAAGGGTTTTTCCCATGAAACATTTTCTGAATATGCACATGTTTTATTGAGTAAACTAGATGAAAATCATTTGCACAGCTATGGTTTCTCATCCTGTGGGTCCAATGGCCAGGTTCATCACCATTATTTCATCAGTTCTCTTTCTGTGTATCTTATTTCACAATGCCATAAAAAACCCTCATGTCTTTTTGTCTCTTCCTCATATCCTGTAAATTTTCTCCATTAGTTCCTGGTGGTCTTCCCCACTCTGCTTACAGCAGATTTAACTTCTAGTGACACTGTGCAATTTGTGTTTTCAGACTTCAGTTCATCATTTGTTCCAGGTAGTCCAAACAGCCTTTGCTCCTGTTACATGCTCACGTGGATGGCATCAGTGACAGGGTACAGCAAAGCTCAGAAATTAAATCTACATGCAAAGTATAGAACTGCCCATAAATGGACACATTCAGATTGCTGACCTTTTCTTTTTATCTCTGCTGCTTGAGACCTGTGTTAGATTTTCTTATGTTTTAAATAATAGGTTTCTTTCATGTAATTCACATCACGTTTTCACATCTTTGTATTACTGGATGTCAGTGTCCCCCACCAAAACTAGAACAATGTAGAAAAATCTGTTTGGTGCTCTACTACCAGAAGAGCTTTAAAATATTATGTTACCAATACAGTTATAAAACCCATGTTGTAGTAGAAAGCTATTTCTCAGAATAAGCCAACAAACATCTGTATGCCATTTCAGACCTTGAAATATCAGCCTAGTGGCATATTTTTGTAGGTGTGATAATCTGATGAGTTAGTCAAGAAAACACAAGTACAGGTGGAATCTTTTATTGGAAGTGATATACTTGGAAAAAGTGGACAAACTTTCTTCAAATCTGAAACAGAAGCAGCAGACTTCGCAGCTAAGTGCAAGCTTAAAGAAATTTCTAAGAATTTAAGAGTGTATATATTTTTGCAGGGTAAATGGCACAGAACAATGGCTATCTGGACCCTTTTGTCTGTGTGTGTGCGTGTATGTGAGAGAGAGAAATTTTAATATTCACACCAGAATGAACATTTTGATTCTGAAGTAGCTTTATTGCTCCCTGGTTCCAGAGACGACTCTTTCATTGACTGGATGGCAGAAACACTCAAATAGCACCAGGTGCTGGTTAAGCTACCTTTGGGGACACACATAATAAAAGTCATGAGCTTCTAACAAAAAGGAAATGTCATGCCTTTTCACATTTATCTTTGCATCAGCTTCAGCATATAAGAAAACATAAAGGAAAAGATAAAAAAAGAAAAACCAGAAGACAGCACAGTTATTGTGGATCAGCAGACAGATCCAAGCAGAACTGCCTTTGAAATAGCCTTAGATAAGGAATGCCTTCAGGAACCTTCAGATGCAGAACAGTTTGTCAGCAGCACCTTTACCTGTCCATGCCCAGAATACCAAACGTAAATGAGTTTTACTGTAGCTTCTGTATAAACTGAACTGTGACAGGGAGCAATGAGCTTTTGTTTTTCTTTAAGCATCTCCAAATATGTGTTGTTTTCCCATGGGTGTGTGGTGGGTTAGTTTATGCCCAAAGGCACAGGGATAGACAGTAGCTTTTTTCAGCCAAAACCACTAAAAATACAACTCATCCTTTCTGTACGAGGTCTGTGTACAGGTAACTCTTGATAGTTTGAGATATATTTGGAAATATTCTCTGTTTATGATTGTCTTTTAAAAATTTCAAGCATTGCCTCTTAGGCATACTATTGTTTGTATGATTATAGAAATAAAAAAAAAAAAAAATCTACTTACTGTCTTCACCATAAGCTCTTGGTTCTCTGCAACTAGGAAAAAAAATCACCTCCAAAATAACAAAAAACTCATTATGTGCTTTGTGTCAGGGCCTCTCACTTGATGACTTCAGCATTTCAGTTTAAGAAAGGAAACGAGAATTTTGGTTCTCTCCTCTAAGGACTAAGGTCTGCAAATTGTGGGTTTTATGTGTTCTTAATCACACATAACTTGGGAGTCGAAGAAATCTAGTGAAATTTGGGAAACCATGTCCCAAACACTTAGGGAGAAATCCAGTCTATACACTAAAAGCCATCCAAATTTTGCTTTTTGTGTGTGTAAATAGAACTGGAAGAAAGTAGATGGCCTTGAAGATAAGCAGAGGAAGTTCTAATCAACCTATCATATGGAATCCCTTCTCACCTGGACAGGGCACAGGAAGCTTGAGTGTCTCCTACGTGTTTTCCTACATGAAATTTCTTTAAGTCTTCCAGTGGAAACATTTTCCAATAGGAAACATTTGAATGTCAGTCCTTCAGGCCATCTTCTGATGATGTGTGATGATAACACTGATCTCTTCTAAAATAATTTAGGAACTGGAACCTTTCCCCAGAAAGTGGGAAGCCTTGATTCTAGGCTCCACTCAGTTTGGGTGGTATTATTGACTTTTCAGTCTTTTGAGAATTTAAGGGGGCTCTTTATCTCAGCAGGGTTGTGCAACAGACAGGCTTCTCTCTCTGATAATACTCTTTTTAATGTTAAGAATCAGGGAACCAGCAGGTTAAGTAGCAACACACTTAGTGAGCACAGAAGCCTCCACACCTGGGTAGCTCTTAGAAGTTTACTGGCCATCCAGGACCTCAGGAATCTCCCCAGAATCATTTACATTTATTTTGCTGTCTCCTTTGATTTTCACGCTTTATGAACACAAGGCAGCTGATCATATATAGAATCAAAAAGCCATACATTTTGAAACAACTTTTCTACTTCTAGACTTTTCAAGGTTTTTTTTTCTTATGTTTGTTCTTGCGTTGTTTTTTTGTAAATGAAAAGCATCGCTTGAAAAATTGTCCTAAAGAAAAAAGACCCTCTTTTCTGTGCACGTAAGTGCTGCTCAACCAAAATTTAAAAGAGTGTGGGGAAAACACAGCTCATATGAATGCATACACAGATAGCCAAAAGGTAAAAAATTAGGACAAAACTGAAGCCAGAGTGGCTCATTAGGGGTGGTGGAACTGCTGTAATGTCTGCCTTAGTGCCTAAAGTGCTGTTTAGTCAGAGCTTCTCCACTCATAGGCATTTGGCTGACACACATGTGGACTGATGAAAGGCAGCTGGGTCTGCACACTGCTTGCAGATCAGGATCTTTAGTTCTAAAGGAATCATAAGAAAGAAAATAGCTGTATAAACTATTGAATAGTGTACAGAAGGTCAAGCCTGCTAAAGAGGTCAGGCAGGTAATTGTCAAAATTAGAGATAAAAGAGATCATGATGTTACATAGTCTGCTCACCAGCCTACTGAGGAGTGTTCAGTGCAGTATGACAGAAGCCCATCTGAGAGTGGGCATTGTTAGACCTCCAAAACTCTGGATCAGGCTGGCCAGACTAATTGGTCAGGAATTTAGACTTGTTAAAGCAGGGATTCTCTGCTATAGTGAATAACTACTTCAGAGATGGACAAAACCAATAAGGACTGTTTGTCACCCAAAACGTAGGGATTCTCTTCTGCCATTAGCATTTTACCATGATTAAAACCATTACATTTAAAAAAGAAAAGCAGGGAGTATTTCATCACAAGCATGCAAAGCTACCTGTTACACGTTAGTTTTGGGGCAAATAGACTGAGGGGAAATAATTACCAATGATTTGGAATACATACGACATCCTGTTTCAACAGTCAGGGAAAAATAAGGTATCTAAGCCATCTTGCTTCCTTGCCTAGCTTTGGTTACTATGCATTATCAGAAAGAGTTTTCTCCCTGTACCATTGGGTGTAATAAACTGTTTTATGGGAGCACTGCATGGTTGCAATTAGCCAGTGAGGGGAAAGGGATAAGTATATGAGGTGGACCAGTAGTGTGTTCTGTTTTGACAAAACCAGCAGCACATTTTCACGTGGGCTCAGGTGCCTTATTTCCAAGAATTGAATTATTTTCTAATACTGCTCCTCTTTTTAAAATAGCTTTTTTTCTTGAATATTAATTAATTCCTTTAACTATCAATTCCTTTAACTCTCTCTTTAAAAAACAGACAGAGGCTGGGAGAATTGAGAGATAGAGAGACCATTCAGTGAATGAGACCAGGTATTCTTTTCTCTGTATTTGGCTTTACTGCTTATAGCCGCTCTTCTCTGAACTACTGGAATTTTGAAATAATTCTGATGTGCCTGCAATGTGTTTTGAATTATCATTACCTTCCCTTTATCTAGAAAATCATCATTTGGGTCCAATCTTTTTATAGTCACTTGAAAAATTTCATCTTTTCCACTGAGCAGGGAACTGAACAAAAGTCAAAGTAAAGTTTCTTATAGGGCAAAACTCAGTAGAGCCATGATTGAGGTATTTAAATTGCAGCTTTAAAGATATTAATGCTTTGGAGAAAAAAAAAAGAACAGTAACATCAGTGATGTCTCAACCTTTCTGAATTTTTGCTATTGCATTGCAAGTTGTTTTGTTGCCTGCTGAAATACATAAATTATTTTGGGGGAAAAAGGATTGTTCCCATGTTTTGGGACTTGAAATGTCAGTCAATAACCTGAAAATTTCTCTTGATCTATTTATTTTCTTACTGTGGGTGGCTGTTAGTGTTTAGTTTCTAAGTTGTTCTAAGACTGAAACAAATGTAAAAAAAAAGTAAATCACAGCTTTTGGTCAAACGCTATTTTTTCCTGGCTCAATATTGTCATATTCCTGCATTACCTTCTTGGGCAATACCATAAAATGGAAATCTTTCCCAGGAGAGAAGAGCATCCCCTACAGATGCATAGCCTCAGATTCAAATACATTTGCATCAGCAAAAATTCAGAAGGTTTTCTGGGAAGACAAAGCTGAAGTGCAAGTTTATAAGGTGAAATTTTGGAATAGAGCAGTGAAGGGTGCACATATTCCTAGCAGCTTTCTCAGTAAGTGTGTGATCTCCACTTGGGCCTCCCTGGAAACGCAGCACTTGTCCTGCCTGCATACTGCAGCTAAGGGACACTCTCAGCCTCTCCCTGCCTACAGAACACTGTACTGCTCTCCTCCACAGTAATTACAGCTACTTGAGCACACACAGCTTCTCTACTCATACAGCTTGCATTGCAAGAACACCTAATGGCTAAACACAAGATCAAAGTCCTGCAGTTTTGCATGCCTCACATGCACACCAGGAGAAGGAGTCCATGTCTTGAAAAGCCTGCAGAATAAATAGACAAAACTGATTGAAATTGCTGGAAGATGCAGGATAGGTCTGGTTTTTAATGAGTTGTGCTAGGCACAAGATATGTGCAATCTTCAGATGCATTTGGAAGCGTGAGGTGGATGCCAAATGAGAGTCTGACACATAAGGATCAGATCAGACAGGTCTGAAAAGAGTTCTTCCCCAGGTGACAGAGTAGGGAGTTACTCTCAGAGTAAGCCAGAAAGGATTAACAGCCACTATCAACCTGGGTGCAGACATCAGCCATAAAGGTGCTGCAGGCTGCACATGGCAGCACAGCACTGAGCACAAGTGTTAGCAGGGGTGCAGCCCTTTCAACACAGCACCATGCTCTGCTGCTGGTGTCTGCAGCACATGGACCAAGGCTCAGCATCGTCCTGGAGCAGTCATCCTGCTTCCCCATCTGCAGGAGCCTCAAGCTTTCCACTGTCTTCAGCCCCAGATCCCCAGGGCTAGCTCACAGACACTGTGATGGAAAATAACCTTTCTTAATCAGATCCCTTTAAAAGCTCATCTGAGAAGAGTCTTTTAGCACAAATTGCCTTGATCTCTTTCTCAGCTGAAGAAAGAAAGTGATCTTCTGGACCATGACTCTTAGCTGTTGCAGGGAGGGCTGTTTGCTTTCTCTGAAATCATGTACTGCAAAAAAAGTCCTCCAAAAATAAGCGAGCTTGGCTAGAATATAAGAATTAACAGTGACTGGAAAACAGCTCTCATACAACTTTAAGGATGCAAGCCTCCAACCCTCGTGGGGATAAAGACTGGGACTGGGAGGAGACTGCCCCAGTAAGTGTAAGAGACTGAGCCAATTAATTAGCCTTATGCAGTGCAGAAATTCAAAGTCAACAGTAATCTTAACAGTAATCTGAACAGATACAATCTCTTTTTTCAGGCAATGTTCAAGTCACCCCAAATTTCCTCCCCAGAACACTTATGCATAGACAGGTAGGGTCTTACCACAGTATGCCTTTATTAGCCCTTTGCCAGACTCCTGACACCTGCAGCTGTTATGTTTTCTTTGGACTGTACTTACTCAGACAGACTATGTTTTTTCCCAAGAGAAGCATAAAATATCCTTGCATCAGAGATCTCCTTCCTGAACTTTTATCTCCAGCTGCCTGTGTGTTTAATCTCCAATTCTATTGCTACTGTCCAGCACCTTTGTCTATGAGCTTGGGAGGGAAGCGTCAAGTCTGCACATATGATGGGGCAATTATGGATTTGTATTATGGAGCAACCCAAATTGTCACTGCCAAAAGCATCTCAGTGAGACTGCCTTACCTTCAGCAGATTCTAGGCATTAAGCTGAGGGTTCATGACACTTTGACTTATGCACAAGTAAGGATCACCAAGGTTCCCTGTATACCCAGTGAAGAGAAATGAGACATTCCAACTCAAACTGGAGACAGAAAACGTGGTTTCTGGAAGATAAAGGTTGTATTTCTCCTGACTGTAGGGAGGCACTATAGTGACTATGCTGCACAATGTCACATTATCTTTCTGTTTCCCCAAGCAAGTCCTGGATTTCTCTTAAAAACTGAAACCTTCACTCCTTTGAAGATATGCTTATTTGCGATTATCTAGCTAACAGGTGGAAATACACATTTTCTTCCTTAACAGCATAGTTTGCCTCATCATGTACTGTTTTACACATGTGTGTTAGAACTCATCCCCAGGGGCCAGGACAGTTGCAGAGTCTATCACTGATTGTGAGCTGAACCTGTAGATTTTTTGGTGCTTTGGCTGTAGGATGAATTAGTTCTGCTGTCTAGTATATGGGCTCTAACATCATGTGATTTCAGTTGGTTTCTAGTACTCCATAATTTTGTCTTCTCTGGCAGAGTTTAACTTTAAAGTTAATTTTAGAAAATTACTGCCAACCACCCTGCAAGACATTTCCGTAAATTTTATTTGCTATGGCAGGTGAAAAAGCCTTGCAGTGGCCCATGTATAATAACTCTTTCCTGCTGGGGTAGCAGGATCATGAACAAGTTCTTTGCCTTGACCAAGCCTATCAGGAAGAGTTATGCAAGGCTAGTGTAAACCATTTTGTTAGCACTAAGCTTAGAGAAAGCAATTTCTATAAAGCCTAGAGTTTGGTGATCAAATACAGGAAAATGGACCTTTTAGGAGATTTGCATGTAATCATTTGCAGAGAACTTCATACTTTATATTGGGTGTTTGGATCAGATAGAGCATTAGTGTCAGACTGAGAGAGGCCACTTCACGGGCAGCTCATCAGAGTGCCTACTGATTACATTATTCTTTTACCAGTTGGGTTTGAGTAAAGCTGAAGAAGCTTTTGTAATGCTGAGCCATAATTAGGGGGTCGCATTTTCCTTAAAACTTTAGGTGATGTGAATTACTTGCATAAATATTTCACAAGGCATAATATAAATATTCTGTGGTGATTAGGATTGTTTATACTGCCTGTATCAGAAGAAAGTATTTCTTTCTTGATCCTTACTTCTTTGATTTTGAAAAAGATACAACAAATCTCCCACGTATTTGGAAATTACGTTACCTGTTTGTGCTTTTAAATAGCAGCACAATTTGAGCCTTGGAGACTGATGTAGAAAATCATGCAGCTAACTTACACAATCTGTTTCTACTGTTGTGCCTACAAATGAGCAAGCTGAGTATCCGGCTCAGGCAATTGCCCATGTAATTTTCTGAAAATCTGCCGTATTATTTTCTTCTGTTGGCAAAAAATTCTAAGTGCGGCCGTGCTGCTCCAGAGCACCCCAAGCCCTGGAGGAACTGCACTTCGGAAGGGAACAATTTTCTCCCTGCTCCTCTCCATCTTGCTCAATCAATAATTGTTTTCTGCTGTTTTGGGTCAGGTTAGTAACCTCAGGAGCCGGGGGAAAGGAGATCTGAGGTCTGCCTTGTTTCTTGTCCCTTTCTACCTTCTGCTTCATTTGGGGAATAACTGCATAAGACCCAAACACTCGCTCCAGATCTGTGCTGGGACAGAGGCGGGTAATGGGCATTCAGCTGTGATGCTTTTATATATCCCACTATTTCATTCCTCACAGAGCTGCTGCCAATCTAGAGGTTTTCCACCCAGAGGACGGTCTACCCAAAGTCTGCTCTGTACTAACAAGAATGTTTCCAAGCCCTGCTGACATTTTCTTTTTGACTTCCTCAATAGAAAATGCACTTTCCTGGTAAATGGCTAAAGAAAATTATTGCCTATCTTCACAGCATAGTGGAGGGGAAAAACACAATTTGGAAGAATAGCACAAATCACCCACAAGGCAGGTGAAGTCCATGTAACATGTGCTCTTCATACTCCAGCCCACGTGAATTTATTCATTCCTTCTTAACCTCACATGGCCCTTTTTCCCCCAGTATGCCAGTTTTCATACAGGGCATGTGATTATTTCTCATTTTCTAGGCACAACTACTCATTTCTTAATTTTAGTGACATGGCAACTGCCCAGGTTTTTCTTGTTAAGATGATATTCATTTGTCCCCTTTGTTTCATTCATTTTCCCCTCTGGCTTTAAAGCTATAAATCAAATACACAAAATTAAATTAAGTAAACTAAACATAAGTGCAGGTGGAAATTCAGGAAATATAAATAACTAAGAGTAGTTTTCCAAGACTGCTTTTTTAATCAATTCTAAACACAAGATATATATTGCCTGTTGAACTAAGAATGTTGTGACCACCTATTGTTAAAGAGCAGCAATAAATCTGCGCAGCAATTCCTTACTGCTATGATTCACTGACACATTTTGCCAGACAGCTAGTTCAGCTCGCTCTTTTTCCAGAGGTGTATTATGCTGTCCACTAGAAAGGCTTGATACGCTGCCATGAGAAAGATATGAATGTTGTTTGTCCCTTAGGAAAATTCCATTTTCTCCATCTCTGAAGGAGTGAGGCTTCTGGATGCTAAACCAGTCCTCTAACGTGATAATCAGGGCTCATCTTCATATCCATTTCCTTTCACCTTGAAAAGCAAAATGGCAGATATTCTCCCACTCTCCTCCTCAATCCAGTCCTGAAATACGGGTGGAGCAAATCACTGCCTTTTATATTCTGCAGGGAACCAAACACTGCTGTGCAGGTAGGGCGCTGTCCTTTCCACTTCGTCCTACGTGTCAGCAGTCCAGGGATGCCCACCCTGCTTGCTACTTTGCAAGGATAGCTCTCACACAGGATCTCAGCTCTGCAGGACTGCTTCATGCTTGTGGGGTTTTAATCAATCAGTTACACTCTGAGGGGAAACTGCCCGAGTTTTAGACTTAATTATTAATTTATCTCCTTTATCATACAGAGGTACCTAAGGGTTATTCAGGCAGGTCATGGTTTTCTCCAGCACAAGACTAGGTACAAATTAATATTGATCAATAAGATTTCACATCAATGTCAGTACAGATCACTCAAAACTCCTGTGTAAAGTGAGGGGAAGGCATTAAAAAAAGGTAAAAGAAGTTCATCTGTTTACACACTCTTTCCTTTGACAGGATAATAAACTTAGCCAGCACACTACAGAATACACTCTGCTATCATTTACACAGCCTTCCTGTGAGCCCACAAAGCAAAGCCTCGTTTTAAAGGCCAGACCTGTACTGTGATGTCTTTTGTTTGTAGTGGTGCTTAACATCATTGGTGCACCAGTTCTAACCTTGGTTAGAGACTTTCCTGTCTTAGGTTGATACAAAGGCAATGTCAGTGATAGGACTCAATACAAACATTCTTATGTGAGAATTACTGCAGTTGTTGTACTGAGGTAATCGCAATCACAGTACTTCTACCCACACGTTGGTCCTTCACGGTGGCAATTCTGCTAATTAAAAATATTTTGAGTGTGACAAACAGCCTTTTAGACTGTTTCAGTGGCTAGAGATGCAACATGCAGGTACAGGAAATGACAGAATTTTGAATCAAATTACAGCACATTTCTGTGCCTCAGTTTCCTTATCTGTCAGAGACAAGTCTGTTCCCCAGAATGGTTTGGGCTATAAGGGACCTTAGAGATCATCTAGTTCCACATCCCCTGCCCTGGTCAGGGACACTATTTACTAGAACAGGTTGCTCAAAAATCTGTCCAGCCTGGCCTTGAACTTCCAGGGATGGAGCATCCACAGCTTCTCTGGGCTACCTGTGCTAGTGCCTCACCACCCTCACAGGGAAAATTTCTTCCCAGTATCTAATCTAAATCTCTTCTCTTTTAGTTTAAGACTCTTCCTTTTTGTCCTATCACTATCTGCCTGTGTAAAATGTTGCACTCCCTCTTTTTTACAAGTTCCCTTTAAGTACTGGAAGGCTGCTGGAAGATCTCCAGAGAGTCTTCTTTTCTCCCTGCTTAACGACTTCAACTCTCTAAGCCTGTCTTCATAGCAGAAGTGTTCCAGCCCTCTGACCATTGTATCAGCCAATCTGATAACAGATCCCAACAGATCTGATAACAGTATTTCAAAGTTTACATACCCAATTCTTGTAAAGCTCTTAAAGGTTCTTGGATGAAGCTTGATAGAACAAGTTACCAGGTGAAAAAAAGCTGATATTACTTATTTATTGATCACAGATAATACCATTCTGGGTATATATAACACTATTAAATCCTGTGGCCTTGTCATTTCAGCTCTGTGAGAAGTCAGCCTTTCTATATATCCACTCCTTTTCACCTATTTTGGGACAAATTATAAACATATGAGTATAATCCACTGAATATAGTCCATGAAACAATTTACTGACCTTCTTTAGAAGTATCTCTGTGAATGTTCTGTATTTCTGGCAGCCCTTCTATTCACATTAGCATGAATACACCCGTTTTAAATCAGCTCTTGATCTCTGAATGCCAAATCCTGTGAGAGATAAAGTAATTCTTAAATATTACAGCCAAATGTGCAGCATAAATTGAAGGCGTGTTTATTGTTTGTCTTACTTTCCCCTAACTATTTAGGGTCTGCTCTGCTTGTCTCTTCCCTAAATTTAAAGCAGTTTCCTGAATATTGCAGAGTTCCTTGGTTAAGCTGAGAAACAGATTCTTTGTACTAACCTATTTCCAAAGTTTGTGTTTCCTAAGTACTTTCATAAATCTACCAGACACTGCAACGTATCTTCCCCTGATTTTTTGAAAATTTTAATCTGAAATACTGGCACACAGATAAAATAGAAGGTTCTGTTCTCTTTTCCTCTGAATATGTGCTAGTATCACATCATTCATACAGAGACATTCAACGACTATTATTCCTGCCTCAAGTCCAAAGAACATAATTTTGACTGTTCACTGCAAGTGGATATATAAGATTGTTACAAATTGATGCCAAGGGGCCCATACTTGGAATCAGTTTTGTTTTTCTTTGACTTAAGTTCCAAATTGCAAGAGTGTGCATAATGAATGTGTTATCTAGTCCTTCTGTTTTGTATTTTTGAAGGAGAAACAGCACATTCTGCAAAGTAACTTGCCCTACTTGCTCAGGTTCCATGGCAACCAGTATTGCTGCAAATTCATTTTGCTCTAATCAATTAGAAATTTTGCTCTGGCAGCTGGAATGAAAGTTTACGGGCTTGTTTTACTTGGACCTGCAGTTGCAGTAAATTCAATGAGATACTTGTCTGAGAAGGAAACAAACTTGTAGCTTTCGTCTCTCTCGGTTTAATTTTTGTGAAAAGGTCAGATTTAATTCTTGGTTTTCTGTCCAAGCAGGGAAAAAAGGAGGCAATTCTCTTAAAGGATCCACAACTTAACGCATGCTTGCCTAACAGCCTTGTTGACTTGTTAAAAAGGAAGGTATCGCTTTGCTTCCCGTGCATTTTAAATGGATGTTGTCAGCAGAGCTGCCTAGTGCACACCTTCCACCCAGCACCTGGCAAATCTCCTGTTGAATCCACCCCATCATTCATGCCCAAAAGGCAATTTTCCACAGAGCACGGTGGTATGTGCTGGTGCCCTTCATAGCAGCACAGCCCTGAGCGGTTAGTATGCACAATTCCTAGGGAATCTTCCCTTGTAAAGGTCAGCTCATGCACTGCTGGAAGTGCACATAACAACCGTGACAGCCCATGGGATCTTCTCGTGTGTGCTCTGCAATGCTGTAGTTGATTAAAACCCAAAGTTGCCATTAAAAAGGTTTTGGCTATGTTTTTATTTATATTTTTTTCTTTTATCTTTGCCAAAACTACAATACTGGGAGATGGGGAAAGCTCCTACCAAAAAAAAAAGACCCCAACAGCTTGCAACCATTTGGAAATGGCAGAAACTGTCTGATGTGGACTGACAAAAGCACTGACATTTTGCTTTTAGGGTTACAATTCCAGATTCAGCTCATTCTGCTCCTGCTCTTTGTGTCCAGACTACAGAATTCATGTATAGTTATGCCAAGCGTGCTGTCTAAACAAAACACAGGGAGAGCTTTGGGGCTCTAATGTAATTGTCCATAACTTTTTTTTTGGTCGGGTAGCCACACCATTAACCTTCATTTTATGCATTTCACTGGTGTTTGTGTAAATGAATCAAAGGCTTGAAATATTTTTTTTAATCTAGATTGTCTTTCTCAATGGCTGGAAAAATGTGTCCTCTCCTTAGAAAGTACACCAAAAAACTGTATGAGTTTATAGGAAGACATTGATTTTATACTTTTTTCATTTCAGTCATCATCACACTAAAATTCAGCCTCTGACTACACAAGATTAGAAATACATGTCACCCTATTTTGTAATGAAAGCATAGCAAATCAAAGTCCTGATTTAAACTTTGTTACATGTCAGGGCTCATCAAATCTCTATTGCCACAAAGAGGATGACGCAGAGTAGACTTTGCTTCTTCAAAAGCAGATCAGAATTAGAGCTGAATCTCAGTTTTTCACGTCAGGGACTGTGACAAGGAAAGGAGTGCTCATCCACTTGCACGTGCTCCTTTTTCTTCCTGTCTGTCTCCAGCTCCTACCAGTAGTTAGCACAATGGGAAGGTTACAGCCTTGGCACCATAAAAAGGGTCAGGGAGTGTGAAGTAGGCTGCAGACTCCTTAAAAGCTGCATTCCTAGAGGAACGTCTCTGTCTGGAGGGTTGTCAGAAAGAAGGCAACCCAGACAACTCCACTGCTGATCATAACAAAACACACAGGGCTCAATTTCGGCTCTCGGTCTGCATGCTGCACAGGCTGCTGTTCACACAAGGAGTTTAGGCTCTCAACCAACACTGGCTTTTCTCCTTCGGGTGACAAGTGTCTCTAAGCACAGGTACAGTCCTGTATTCTCCTTGGATCCCAGGGTTTGCCTCTGATGCCACAATTTCTTCTCCAATTATAATTAGCAATTTATAAGACTGGCATATGCCAAGGAGGTGACATCCAAGGGCTTATGATAAACTAATGACCAAGGTGGAAGGAAATATAGCAGAACCAGCTTTGGGGGATTTAAATGTTAAACCCACTTTACTGTTTTGGGCTTGTGTCTGTTTCTAAAGTGTTTATGTTGTGTTTAGTAAGAAATACTGTACAGCTATGTTGTGAGCTATGCTATGATCAAAATGTGGTTTTTTAGATGATTTTTTAAGAATGCTGGTTTTCTTGTGCTTGACTGTTCTTTTATTTTGATGGATTTTGCATGATAAAATTTCAGTATATGGGAAAATGTGGGAGATTAATCATTATGACTTTCAGATCAAATGTAGCAAGGGGAAAAGTTCATGTTTAAATGCATTGTCCTGTATTATATGTCTGTGTTCATATTCCCCCTGTTTTTATTGATGTACTGCACATATCTGACCTCCACATTTGCCTGATAGTTTTTTTTTGCCAGTCTGGCACTTCTGACTTCCCAGTTTTGTTTAAAAATATGATTGGAATAAGACCCTGATAACCATTAATTGCTTACAGTAAGCTTTTCCAATTGGATCTACTTAACCTACACGTACCTGATTCAATTTCCTTGCAGTTAGTAGAAGCTCTTCCTCAGGCACAGCTCTATGTAAAACATAATCTTAGAGCCTGATTTGTTGTGGCTTTCATCATTTAATCAACTAAATGACGCTGGTCTGAGCTGTGCTCCTGCCCTGTTGCCGGTGTGGTGGTTTGCTGAGTTGCTTCTACCCCACACAGCGGTGTCCACACCTTTCCTTCACCTCTTGCCTGCATGGTGGAGGTCTTGCGCCGTTTGCTTTATAAACTAGGGGGAAGGGAATTGTTAAACCAATCCCCAAAGGGGGATTGTTAATTGTTAAACCAGTCCCCAAAAGGACTTTACACTTTTCACATGGAATCTGAAATAATTCACCTCACAATACGTCGGGCAAAGCTTTCCCGTTAGTAAGACGGAGCGCCCACGTCGTGGGAACAAAGCGCATCTCGGACCAGGGGCTCTCGCCAATGTCAAAATCTTAACAAAACCAAACCAAACCGAAAAAAAAAACAAGAAAAGACCCGATGGATGCGAGTTTTAAAGGATGGATATTAGGAGGCTATGAGTTTTAAAGGACAGTAACAGCCCGAGGAGCAGCAGGTAATGGGGTCAGATACGTGCAGTCGGCCGCCCCTGAGGCAGGGCTGCCCCGCTGGGGCAGGCGGCGGGGTGGGGGGGCGGCCTTCCCTCGTGCCCCGGCTCGACTTTTATTGTCTCTGTCCGTGTTTTGCCGTGGTTTTTTTGTTCATTTTATTTCTTTCTGTGTTTTTTTTCCCCCCCTCCCTTCTCTGTGTGTGTGTCTGTGGCCCGCAGGTCCCCCCCTGCCCTGTTCGTCCGCCTCCTCCACCCCCCGCTCGCAGTCCCCCTCCCCTCTCCCCTCGCCGCCGGCCAATGAGGGCCCGGGGCGGTCGCTGGGCGACGGCGCGGCCCGGGCGGCCGCGGGCTCGGACTCTGAGGAAGAGTTTGTCCCTCAGTCATTCTTAGTTCAAAGTGGCTCTGGAAACCTCTGTGTCGCCGCCAACGGTGAGTGACTTTCTCGCTCTCTCTTTCTTTCTCTCTCTCTCTGTGCCTACTTTTTCATGCCCGTCTTGACAGCTGCGCGCGGTGATGTAGGTTGGTTGGGAGAGCGGGTGTGCTCTTTGGATTGGTTTGGGGGTTTTATTTAAAGAGTTAAAAGTCGCCCGGCAAAGGTTGGAAGCTTTGGGCAGGTCCGTGCTGGGTGCTGTGCTCGCTGCTGCGTGGCGGCGGTGCGGGGCGCCCAACCTCATGTGGTGCCCGGGCAGCGCTCATACACTTGGCGTGACTTGAAGGCTGGAGCCCGCTCCCTTTTGCGGGGGTGGATTTTCGGGGTGGTTTGGCTTTTTCATTTTATTAACTCCTGGCTGAAAGACTGGCCAAAGAGCCTTCCCCTTCTCTGTGAGGGCGGCAAGGTGCAGCCTGGGGGCTGGCGGGGCCGGAACTTGTGAGGAACCTGTCACCCGAGGGCAGCACGGATAGGAAAGGAGATGACGAATAGTTCCTTTGATAGTTGTGACAGTGGCATCAGCACCGAGAGGAGGGTGTCTGTCCAGTCTCCCTCCGAGGCGCTGAGATATGCCCTCAGGGGAAGTATGCGAGGAACAGCAGCAGAACCACATCCTCTTGGGATGCTCTGAGACTCCCCGATGGGTTGCTGAGGGTGCGCCGCATGGTCCATAATGCTTAAGCAAATTACAAGGAGAGGAGTGAAATTCACAGTTCTCTGCTGCAAAGACAGTGAGTCATAAATGGAGAGGTAACGTTCATTGGCAAAGAAATGTGAAATTTCATCAAGGGTGGTGTAACCTGACGAAGTGCAGATTACAGCAGTTGAATAGCAGTGGCCACTCAGGCTGCTGCCATCCGGCTTGAGTGATAATTGCTCATAGGTCTGATTTATGATGAAGGAGAAGGCATTCAAAGATATCTTGAAAGAGAGAAAGAAAGGTGAGAGAGAGCTTTACTGCAGCTGGCAACTGCATTTATGTTAAGCTTCTAAGAAGGTTTCCTAGTATGCTGTTATCTTCAAGTAAGGAGAGAAAGTTTGACATTTAATTTGTCCGCCCTCTCCCTTTCCCAGCTTCCCTCTTCTTTTGTTGCATTTGTTATGGTAAAAACAAACTTTCCCTTCAAGGTTTTTCAAAGGAGAAGGTTATCTCCTCTGAATTGTCATCCTAAGGAGAGTAGGGGCAAATACAGTGTTGTATTCATCCAGGAAACTGATTAAAATTCATATCCTCTGTTCAGCTTCCCCCTTCCCCTCCCACCCTATAACACACACACACACACACACACACACACAATCTGACTGCTTGCAGTCACGGAACATGGAAATCTGAAATAATGTCAATGGCCCTCTTGTTGGAAATAAAACCAAATTCACACTCCACCTCATGTTTTCCACATCATAATGTATATGTATGTACTTTCTCTTTGCTCATTTAGGAAGTACGTATGTACACATACATGCACACCCTCCAGGTAAAAAGAGGGAAGAAAGAGCAAACGAGATTAAAAATCTCAATCTCTTACTAATTAGCTGAAAAACAAAAAAAGCCTTGTTCAGAGTCCACAGTGGGTTGACCACATTATTGTATTATCAATGTGCTGGCAAGTTAGTTAGACTTCAGGCTTTTCATCTGCCTGCTTATTTATCCACTTTTTTTTTTTTTTTCTCAGTGCTTTTTGCATCAGCTTGTAGACATACTACATTCCCTGAGTCCTTCTTTGTGTGCAGGATTCAGTAGGTTGGTAATAAATATGTCCCACACAAAGACAGGGCATCTGGGGTCTCATTTGCCTGCTTATTCTAGTTGCTCAGTAGTCAGAAATGCAGGTAATGGCAGGACACTGGTGACCTGCTAGGATCAGCTCAGCGTCACTCTGCTATCAAGAGGAAAACAAAGGTGACTTATTTTGCCACCTATCAACCCATAATCTGAAAGTTCACATGAATGACAAGCACAGACCATACAAGCCCATCATGTCTAAAACCCAGAGACTTTTCTGACCTCTGTAAATGGATTTAATTGCTTTAGTTCTTTAACGTTCTGTTTCTATGAGGCTTAGTCAGCTTAAATTTTAAATGACAAAGCCAGGTCTTTATGTTCCTTAAATGGTGAAAATTAGTAAAAGCTTATTTTGTTTAGGACTAAGTTTAATACAGTTAGAGCACTCGTTCTTGGAGAATAGTAGCTGTCTCAACAGCAGGACAGCCTGAGAATGCTGTTCAAAGGATTTGTGTTGCACTTTTTAATTGATTGTGGCTAGGTTTTCCTACCACAGCTGTGTAAACTCAGCCTTAGAGAAGTCCATCCAAAGTAAGTAACACCCAGGGAGCAGCACCGCTGTTACAAATCCCCATGTAAATTGCAAATATAATGCACATGGAACTTAAGAAACATGCTACTTTTTGAAGATACAGTAGGCTGTTCTTTATCTAAGTTCCTTTCATTCCAGAAAGGTAATGTTGTCCGTAATAGTATTTTTACACTTCTAGAAAAATGTCCACCTAAACTTTCAAAATGTGGGCTGGAACCAGCTATTATGTATATAAATACATGGGCATCTTCTAGGGCTTTGAGTTTTGTGTTAGATGCATTACAAACCATTGTTTGATTTTCTTTATATCTAAGTAATTTAGAACCTTGAAAGTCCAAATTGTTATTGTACCTATAATATCAGCAGGTACATAATTTTAAGGAAAAAGAGATTTTTCAGGCTTGGACCTTTTCATTTTTTCTTTTTATATGTCAGGTCCAGAAGGCTTTTTACTTAAAATTACCCAAAGTAACTAAGGTGTGAATGTCTCCATTTCATAGAATCCTAGAATGCTTTGGATTGGAAGGGCATTTAATCATCACTTTGTTCCAACCCCCTGCCATGGGCAGGGACACCTTCCACTAGACCAGGTTGCTCAGAGCCCCATCCAACCTGGCCTTGAACACTCCCAGGGATGGGGCAGCCACAGCTTCTCCGGGCAACCTGTTTCAGTGCTTTATCACTCTCATAATAAATAATTCCTTCCTTCCTTGTATGAAATTTAAATCTATCCTCTTTTAGTTAAAAACCATTTTCCCTTGTCCTGTGAGTACAAACCTTTGTAAAAAGTCTCTCTCCATCTTCCTCATAGTCCCCCTTTAAGCATCAAAGGGTCACACGCCTTCCCTTCTGCAGACTAAACAGCCCTGTCTCTCTGAAATATCTCGGGATGTTTCCATTCAGAAACCTTAAAATTTCCTGTTTTTTGGATTTCAGCACTATTTGAAAAGTCGGCTAACTTGTGGTATCTTGGTGGACATTAAGAAACACTAATTAGTTTTTCAGGTTTCTTGTGTATGCTGGTGTGTAGGAATATATGTATAGGACTCGGGAGAAACCAGAACTGTCTGAAGGCATCCAGGCATTAATCTGGTTGTACTAAGAAACTGCTTAACAACTTGACAACCGCTGTGCTGGATCAGAACGTGCAGTCCCTGACAAGGGTATGGGAGAAGAAACATGAGCAAGTGGGGCTGTAGGGAGGATATTGGCCAGCTGAGAAAGGTTCTGCTAGCCAAGGAGGGCTGTAGATGTGGGTGATTAGCTCATTAGAGGTAGCTTTCTTCCATTTGAACAGTAAATGACATGAAAGACACATCAAAAAAAAATCTAGCATCTTTAGGGAATGGTGTTCAGGAGGAGCACATCAGCTTGACCATTGCTGCCCACATCCCTTCAGCATCCACAGCTGTGGCACTGGGGACATTAGCAGGTACACCTCTGCCCAGTGCAGGTCTGAGGTAGGGAAATGGCTGTTGTACAGAGTGACAAAGAATGGATTTGGAAAGATATATAAAATCTGTGGAAAGCTGACATCCAAATTCCTTTGACAACACTGGCTGTGTTGCCTCATACTCAAAACCGAAATGTGTGACTTCTTCCAGCTCCTCCATCAGTGAGCATGCATTCCATGAGAACTGTGCTTTTGTCGTTTGGTGGGGTCTGGTGTGATTCTCTAAGCTGATTGTATCAGGCAGCCAGGGAGGCTGGATATAGTCACTTGAAACAGCCTCTGCACATGGGAGCCACAAAATCCCAAATCACCTCTGGTTTGGAGCATTTTAGTATTCTCAAATACTAACACAGTTTTTGAGACCAGAGCATGGATTTTATTTAATTCTAACAGAAGTAAAGCAATACCAGAAAATTGTAAGAATATCTCAAACTGACTCTGTGGTCCTAGAAATTACTTTACTTTGGTGACACTGGAGGTAACATCTACTGAAGTCTCTCTGGGAAGGATCTAATACAGTTTGGAGTCTTATCACCCACCTCTGAATATGTACCCCAGTTTCTTTGGTTTCTCCCTCAAATACATCCTTGTTACAAAAGTTGTTGCTCACCACTGCTTAACCAGTTTTGCACCTTTTCTACCACTAAGGGCATTTTTCACAGAA
Organism: Promerops cafer; assembly: GCA_013398275.1. Taxonomy (NCBI): domain Eukaryota; kingdom Metazoa; phylum Chordata; class Aves; order Passeriformes; family Nectariniidae; genus Promerops; species Promerops cafer. The sequence continues at coordinate 315,893 of VZSE01015389.1, read as the reverse complement.
GCAGCACCAGTGGAGGGTCATGATGCCAGTCACCCAAAGTGACATTGCTGCTGGTGAGAGAGGGAGAGAGGGAAGGCAGGCACAATTCTCAGTATTATTACACTTGGAATTCCAAGAGGAGGGTTAAAAGTTGCATGAAGCATGGGGGGTGCAGCCCTTACCTCGGCACAGGTTACATTGGCAGTGGACAAGGGGGGAAATCCATGTTGAGTACATATGCAAATACTCTAAGGTTAGATCCTGGGAGATGAGTGTGATTTCTTGATCTGTGATTCTGGTGGAAAATAGACCATACCAGGATCAGTTTGCCTCTAGCAGCCACACCATGGTTCTTCTGCATAGTGGGATCTGCACAAATGAGCTGCTTGACCAGCAAAATCCATGGTCACATAGTTAATGAAGGTTCTTGTATTGCTTTTGCCACTTTTTCTTGTTTAGAGTGCTGGACAATTTGAAGCAGTAAATCCCCCTAAGATTTTAATTTCCATTTCTGACTTAATCTGGGCCTCCTAATTTGTAACCTATCTTCTTTAAAGTTTTTTTTTAAATCTTTAAAAAGCAGCCTTGAGCTGTTAAATACAATCACTGTAACTCACCTCCCTTTCCTGTCCTTCAGTAAGAACTTTCCACTTTTTTATTCAATGATTTGGCCCAGATGTAAGAAGGTAAATCCTTCATCAAAAGGCTGCTGGGGGCTCCTATAGCCTTATCTATTTTTTGTCAAATAGTTCAATTTTATATAAACGGTGCATATCTCGCAGTTTACACTAAGTGACCGGATCATGTGCCGTGCTGCTGCTATGGCTGGATTTCCTTAGGATCTAGAGGGAAGTCATCTTCTAGAAACACAGGGCACTTTCTGCTGAAAGTTTTTAATCTGTCTGTGAGTGCTTGGTGTTTATTTCTTTTGTATCCGTGATGTGGTTGGTGCTGCAGAGTCTGCCATACAGCTACGGCTGCTCTGAAGACTCATTCAGCAGCCCGGTGTGACCAGCTGAAAGGCTGAGTGCAGCTTCAGCCTGCTTTGCATCAGGCAGCACTGCTCTGATCTTCGGGTCCAGATTCAGACACAGCAGTTGTCCTGTAGGAGTCCTCCTCAAGCACAGGGTTAGGTGTTTACAGCACCAGGACAGAAAGTACAGAGAGATCAAACTGCAGCAGGGGGGCCAAAAGACACTGAATATTAAAGGATTTTGAAGAAGGCATAGTATCATGTGAGGCATCTTAGAAGTGGAGAATTTTCAGGAATCTGACTGAGGAGAGCAAAAGAACCTTTGATAATGTAATCTGAATAATTGATATTTTTCTCATCTAAAAACTAACAATAAATTCCAATTAAATTCAGTTTTCTTTTATGTCAGGCTTTCATTTTTCTTTCCAAAAAAGCTTGTGAACAGAGGATCTATTCTCTTGCTGTGTTTTGTCCTTGCACAGTGCTTTCTATTGCTTCTTTTTTACTACTCAAGCAAGTGTGTTAAGTAAGAATAGCAATTAATCTCTGCATCCTTTATCAGAGATTTGCAGAGTCCATTAGCAGTCAGTGTTACTCATAATGGTAATTCATAATTATAGAAGGGAAACAGGAATTGGAAGATATAGCCAGTCAATTTCCAAGTGTCTTTTAAAAAGTTTTAAATATTCTTTGTTGTTGCATTTCCTATTAAAACTTTTTTAACGTCATCATCCTCCTCCTCCTCCTCTCCTCCCCAACACTACAGAAATTTAGTAAAAAAAATCCTAAGGAGAGGAAAGGTTTAAAAGATGTTTAGTTTAGCAGTACTTTTTAAAAATACTCTTTAGTAAAAGAATATTTTTTAAAACAGTAGTGATAATTAGGTGAGGTGCTTCAAAAAAAGCATTTTGAAAATCAGTTTTACATAATTTTTCAATTAATTTATCCTCTAATTTGGGAACGTGCTCAGAATTCAGCCTGAGAAACTGTAGCCTTAATTCCTCTCTTTTCATTTTAGTCAGAAAACTAAACAAGAAACTTATTTAACCATCAGCTTTCAATTTAGGTAGAGACATTTCAAGCCACCAGGGTCTGAGTCATCCTGAGGAGATTTCTCTTTTTCCACTCTTTGGGGCTAGAGCTGTGTCTTGACTAAGGGTCCCCAGAAGCCTGAGAGGTTAGTGTGGAGATGACCATTTTGGCTTGATTTTCACAGTTGACATCTACTCGAACTCACTGAGACCTTCCAAAAATTCACTGATGTATTTGAAAATTTGTCCTCACATAATTCCTCTGAATTTATCTCTGACGTAAAGATGACAACAAGGTTCAGGTTTTGAGTTTCCAAGCATCAGTTAATGCCTCTTAGACCCTGAAGATAAGTAAGAAGCTGTTAACTGGCAGCTGTCAGGAGGATCAGATCATGAATTAGTCCTGTTCTTATTCACTGAGCAGTGGAGCCGTCCTGTTGAGTTTTTGTTCCTCCTGTTTCACTCTTCCCTCTAGGAGGAAAGATCAGAGAGATGTCAGTGTGTGAGCTGCAGATCTTTCAGAGGACACGAGGCTCTAGAAGTGCCCATTTACCTTGCTGTCCCTTAAGCTCTTGCTTCATGAATTCACTTTGCATCCTGAGAATATTTGTTTAACCTGGCAGTTGTTTGGCTTCAGGATGAGCCAAAGGTGAGAAGCAAATCATTTGCTATAAGACTAGATTCTTATCGCTGGTATCAGTGGGAGGCATTTGGATTAGATTCCTAGCATAGCCAAGGGCAAATCCTGACCCAGCTCAAATCCTTTTGGCTCAAACAGAGGGACGTTTGGTCAGGAGAGGATGATATGAATACCCAGAGAGGGAGGTTGGGGGCTTTTGGAGGTTTTTTTTGCAAGGAATAAATATCTCAGAAAGAATAAAGCAAAGTTATGATTGTCATTTTCAGTGAAGGGCAGCAGTGAAACAAGTCACCTTTCCAGGCCAAGGAGCACACTGAATCAGTTAAAGCAGTTTATAGCTTTTTTAGTGATAAAGCTGTATCAGTGTGTCTGTGAATTTACATAGGAGTAGGAGGTTTTTTTTTCTTTCTTTTAATGCAAGCCACATTGGAAAGTGTGCACAAAGGAGCCCCACTCCGAGGAAAGACAACTGGAACAAATTATATGCATTCAAACTTGTTAAATGGAATTGGCAGCAGAAATATTCCTGGTAACCTGAGCATTACGGCGGCATTGGTATAGTTAAGGTTATGTCAGCATTTCCATTAGAAACCCCTACTTTCAGGGGTTTATATCTGCAAAAAAAATTCACTGTGGGTTGAAACTTGACAAGCTGTACAAGGTCTCATCTGAGATGGATTTTTTTTACCTTTTTACAAAATTGGGGAGAAAAAACTGTTTGAAGAGTCAAACTACAAGAGCACAAACAAAAATAGCAGTGTTCTGGCTTTGATCCTTTTTGACGTTAAAAAACCCTGTTTCTTTCTTTATAGTGCAACTATCAAATGTACAACAAAATCTTTCTCTGAAGAAGGAATTAATCATTACACTATTAAAGGAAATAAAACATTAATTTATGGCCCATTAGATGCTTTTTCACTGCAGGACTGCCAGTGTTTTGGTCTACCTCAGGTTATACTGAGAGATTTGTGACTAACATGAAACAAAGCCCCCAAAGCAGTAGATTCTGTGTGGAAAAAATGCTTTCAGGGCAGCTTTAGAAGAACAAAACATTGAAGGCAGAGTTGTCCAGAGACTGGAGTGAGTACTAGGAATTGAGCCCTCTGATTTCTGCCACAGGCTTCTCAGATACAAAACTTAGCCTCCATTTTCTCAGTTGCAAATGAGAGGTATAGCAAACCTTAGGATTCAGTATCCTTCTGAACTGTTTCCTTATCTGTATGATATTACTGGAGCTAGACATAGTTCACACTATGGTGAACAAGTAGACAAGAAGGGACCTGTGGCTCCAAACTTGCAGACATCAGGTTTCAGAGAGTAGGCTGATCTTTTTTCTAAATCTTTTCAGATTTTTGCGTGTACAACATTGAACTTTTTGTTTCTGGGTGTGTATAATCTCTGAGCTGAAGCCTGTATGGCTGAGGGCCTGTGTATGTTCTCAGTTCCCACAGTGCCTTCTACACTTTGAAAAGTCATAACTGATGTTCATCAGAACTTTTTCCACTCACCAGATAAAAGCTGCTATGGAAGCGCAGAGTATTATAAAATACAGGAAGGAAGTCTGAAGCTCATGCACTCATGGCTGCGTCGTGTTATTACTGTGTAATGGATCTCTCAGTTGGGAATGAGCTCAAACTTTGGGAAGGCTTGTTCCATTAGCTGTTTGCAAGCCATATGTCTCCATTTCTAAATGAGGACCTGGGGCCTTTGAACTTTATTTATAAGCTGAAATTTGCTGGTCACTGTGAACCGGTGATTAATTTGTAAGGGAGAAGATGCCAGAAGTCTCACTCTGACCTGTGTGTTCTTTCAAACTAAACATCCAATAACTGCATAGCCTCAGAAGACGTATCCCCCCACTTCCTCCACCATCGTTTCTGTGCTTTGCATTATTCACTGTGTTTATTGTAACACACTATTAATCTCAACCACAGCTTTCAAACCATCATGTGACCCCAACAAATTCTTCAGCTAAAGCAATGATAGCTTTAGGTATTTCGGGTGGAAGCTTTTGAGGCTCTAGGTAGAAGGGAAAGGATCAGGTTAAAGAAGATTTGAGGCAGTAATTCGGAGGAAGAAGTGTTTCCTGTGAATCCAGTGTGATTTTTCTGAAAAATGATACTTGAAATATGACATGAGAGGATCTTGCAGCTTCTTGCTGTGTGTGTATGAGCTGTGGTGTATCCTTTGAAGTTGCTTCCCATGTGCACCTGGGTGCAAAGCAGTAGGGTATCTGTTCAAGTGAAGGCAGTCCTTAACCATATGTCTTAACAGCAGGACCAAACCCATAGTGCCCATTCTTGGTAGTAAAGCTGATGTGACGGGCTGTTATGGCACAGAAGAAACCTTTGCTGTGAAGAGCTTTATATGAAAGACTGCCACAGTTCTTTAAGAGTCAATTGGGTTAAGCCTTTGAGGGCTACAAGCCCCAGTGTACACACCTGACATAAAAATTCATTTTGATGGCAGCCTGGAAAGCACCAGAATTTGAAGGGCTAAAAGTTTTGTTTGTTTTTAAGTCCTGCCTTATGAATTAAGAAAAAAGCCCCTAAAAGAGGTGGCATAGCTGGCATAGTGCTTTAAAAGTGTGATTGGCATTGGCTCACAATCTATGACTGCAAGGTCTGTATTTTGTATTAAGTAGTGCTTGAAAATCTGGGGTCAACACCAGTCAATGGGACTCAACACCAGTGAAAAAACTGGTGACTGGTTACAGTTGCTGACCTTGGCCAAGTGGCCTAAATGCTGGTGCTTGACTCTTACGTAAATAAAATGGGGGCTAATCACTATTGTTTGCTCCTCAGAAGTTTTGGAGATTTTCGTATTATTCATTTCAGATTGAAAATTAAAAATACTGTTGTATTCCCTCTCTGTTCAGCTGATAAATCCACAGTGTCTCGGGGCTTTCCTGCTGGCTTTTAAAACATGCTCTGTCTCTGGAGGTAAGGGATGGTGATGCTGCAAAGTTCAGGCAGCCTTTTTGTAACACATCTTCACAGTCTGCCCTCCCTTTTAACAGGAAAGATTTAATAGATGTTTTTTCTCTTTCCATGTAATAATCAGGTCTGTTAATGGCAGCCTAGTAGTTCAGGCCTTTTCCATATAAAGCAGAGAAAGTATAGCAGAAAGATAAAATGTAATATTACAGAAAGGGTTTCTGTATGACAGAAAGTGATAAAATTCAGATGTAGTGTATGGTATTTCTGTTTACAAGAGGTCAGCTAATACTGACATGTAAAAGTACTATGAAAATATGCAGCCATTCATTAAAGACAACAATGGTGGGCCAAAGAGCCATGTTACACATGGGCCGTGTGACTCCGTGTTACTTCATAGTATCAGAGAATCATTAAGGCTGGAAAAGACTCAAAGGTCAATGAGTCCAACCATTAACCCAGCACCATCATGTTCTCCCCTAAACCATGTTCTCAGGTACCACATGCAGTTACCTTCTGAACAGTTCCAGGGATGGTGATGCCAGAAAATCTCTGCCAAATGGCAGAGACGTCATATCTTAATCTACTACTTTGTACCACTAAAACACAAATGCACGAGGAAAACAATTGCTAACGGAATGATGGTTGATGCATTTCTCTCCAGCTCATATGCCATTTAAAATTCTAAAACAAGCAAAGCTACTGAGACCCAAATCTGCCCCTTTTGCTCATCAAGGGTCTCAAACACCAAGTACCCTTATTAGTAGGAGTGGTCAAAATAAGAAGGCTGGACTGGCCCTCATTAATTACCTCCTAGTTGTTCCTATTCTTTGGCGTCTTAGGGCATCAACATTACTCAGAAATTAACCCTACAAAATGTAGCAAGTGTGTTTGAGATGCCTTTCAGGGTAACTTAAAAGTTGCTACTGTAACCTCTTGTCTTTCTGACGTTTCCTAGCTGATGTCCTGGTAAGGCAGTAAATTTATAGAAATCATAAAATACCTGGAGTTGGAAAGAATTCATACCTGCAGGTTGTAAAACATATTGGTCCTTTCTGGAGGATCTGAGCCTTTTTCTGTTGTGCTAAATTTCTCTAGGTTTTCAGGGTATTTCTAGGTGTCCTTACAATTATGTCTCGCTAATCATGCTGTCTTTCATTTTCTTTGAGTTTAAATAAGACCTCTAGTGTAGAGATAAAAATTGGCCTCTCAGAATTAGTGAGGTTAATCGGGTTATAATTTCAGCATTTTGGACACCTCAGGATATTAGGTGTTTGGTAAGTACAGTATGCTGCAAATAGGAAAAAGCATCCTGAAACCGTAAGTGGCTATATTTCTTTCAGCATTTGGGAGTGAAGGGGTGTTGTGGTGGCCAGGCCAGTAAGATGAGAGCCTGTGTCATCATATGCACTATTGAAAATCAGCCAGCCATGACGGCTCAGGAATTGGACTCTAGGTTCTCCCACATGAGGGGAGAATTGAGCTTTGTGACCTGCTTCAGAAAAATTAAAGTAGCGACACATGGCTCATTAGCATGACAGCTCTGGGAGTGGGCATGGGGTGTAATAAAGTGCTGCAGGACCTTGGAGTGCTCCGGCAGGAAAGCTGGCAAGTGTAAAATCGATGCTTTTGATACATTAGGTGGTAATGGAAGAAGCACAGCACAGAAGTGGTATGATCAGATGATTTAGTTAGAGCCATAAATCTAGCAGCAGTATCGTGGCAACGTGATAGGACACAGCATTTCATAAGGAGCACTGCATAAAGATTCATGCATTAGTCAAGTCTGGGGTTGAAGCACATATGGGTGGGAGTTGCGTTACTGATACAAATGATAGAGTGGTTCATCCTTGCAAACACACTGAGTAAAACAAGGGCACTTCGTGGTAAATGAGCACTTTAGACAGAGGTGCCAATATTTGCATTCTGTATGGGTATTTCTGGTGTAAAATTATTCTGGTGAAATAGGAATCAGCCTGGATTAAAACTAATACTTTCACACTGGCCCCTTTCTTGCCTTACCCTGCTTGGCCAAGTGTGGAGATTTTGTACAAGTTCTCCAGAGTCACATTTCAGCAGTAAAACTACTGCTACTTGATGGTTGCTTGTGCTATGTTTTAATGTAAATCATCTCTTTTCCTTGCTACTCAGTTTACATAAATCCTGCCCAAATCACCTTAAACAACTTCTCTTCCTTAAAGTGAATGGCTACATGAAACTATCAGAAGGATCTACATTTTACCTCAATTTAGGTATCTTGTTTTAAAATCAGTCATCCTCTTAAATTACCATCATTTTTGATGCCCTTCTTAGCATTGCAGTCAGTTTTTCTGCAGTTCTCTAACAGTGCGAGAAATTAAGCTTGGTATAGCTTCACATATACAGTGAGTACCCAAAGACAGGTCAGGTTAAACCAGAAAGAAGTGACATTGCTTCCTGCCATTAACATATGTTTGATTAGGAAAAATATCATTAGGACTAGTACAGAGGAGTAGCATGTCAGAGGAGATAAAACAGATTTGAGTGTTTTTGTAGCATGTATTATAGAAACCCTTACTGTTGCTGCCTGTAACTTTTCTGATACACCAATGAAACTTGAAACAAGAGGTCATCTCAAAGGGTAATAGCTTCCAGCCAAAATGTGCTTCAATCTACCAGACCACCCATCCTTTCTTTATCAATGAGGTCAAAATAATAGCAGTACTTGACACTTTTACACAGATGGGTAAAATCTATTGTATCACCAGTAGATATTTCCAGAAACCTAACCCATGTAACTATATATTGTGCCTTTCCTGTGTACATATCTAAACAATTAGGAAACAGTAGATCTCCTGGTACTGCCTGGAATCAGACAAGTGTGATTATCTCCATTTTACAGAGGTCACAACTGACTCGCCCGAGGTCACCCAGGCTTTCTGCGATACCACCATGGCAGGATTCACGTCCCTGTGCTCTCCCATTTCTTTAAGAACCAGTACACCCCGTTTTCTGCCCAAAGCTACACAGACACACCTAACACAATTTGAATGAGAACTAAATGATTTTTAAACATAGTGGTGGAATTTATAAAGGCAGTTTAGTTACCTGTTTGAAAACTACATCCCAGTGTTTAGTCACATGAGTTTCCGAAAAGAGAATTTCTGCTTCTGCTGAATATTGTGGTAGCTTCAATTTAAAACTGTTTGCTTAGTCTTCTGTTTCTTCTCTGTAAAAACTCTTGAGCAGTTTATATCAGTGTCAGTTCATGCCAGAAGTTCCTACAATCCATCTTGGGATAAAACACAAACACTTCTCCTCTGACTGAACTGTGGGTTGGTTGCTGTCACGTGGAAAGCTGACTAAAGCCCTTTAATTTATGAAATGCTACATAGTCCTCAAGAGATTGCCTAAATATTTTACTGCATGTCACTTTTTGTTGGAAACCAGAACCCATATTTGCTGTGCCATCCATTAAGTAGAACTTCTTCAAATTACTTCTGTTTCTAAATGAGAATTTGTATGTGCTAACTTTTATCTGAGGACTTCAAACATGTCTCAGGCTTCTTGCATCTTTTTCACTACTTGTCTCCATCTTGGCTTAGCATAATATTTATGTGAAGAATTTAGAGGTGATCTTGAAGCTTTAATCTATTTTTTTTCCCAAATTGTTCTTTGTAGGGCAAAGAAGTAGTATTTAAGATTTTTTCAAAGAATGTGGGCAACTTTCGTCTGCTGAGATGCTGAGAGAGTAGGATGTAGCCTTGCAGCATGCTGCAATGATTGATAAATTATTGTGTACAAGAGGTAATGATAATGTTTGAAGTTTTACGAAATAATTTCCCTAAAAGGGTTTTGGCACGGTAGCCATGGAAAACTTACTTCATATAAACCAAGAAACAGAAGGAAAGAGAAAGGCTCTTTAGAGACTGGCATAAGTGACTTGCATGGCAGAAGGATAATCCCTGAACACACCTGTGCAGCAGAAACACAACATGTGGATTAGTTTTGTACTTAATCTGTCACTCTGGCATTCCCTCTGTGAGCTGCCCGAGTGGTTTGTGCTCCCCAGCTCAAGTGTCACTGCAGCTTCAACAGCAGCCGTGTCAGCGTGGTGAGTTTGGATAGCGAACAATGCATGTTTGTTTGTTCACTTTGAGTCTGGTTCTGAGGCAGAATTTTAATGGTGTGAAAAATGAGAGGGGGAAAGAGAAAATAATAACATGAGCACTGAAACACAGCACTCAATACAATTTCTCAACCTTTGCATTCACATCTCCTGCCCTTCTCATAAGCACCGTCCGTTATCCCAGTAAAGTGGAATTCTCCTGTTAAAGTTGTTCTGCCAGAGACAGAAGCATAAGGGGAGTCTAAAGTGCCTAGTCCTGCACTTACAATCCTTCCAGCTTGCCTTTGCACTTGCTGAACCACAGTTTCTCTTGTATTACAAGTTTTCCTGTGTTTTCCATTTTGTGCTCTGAGAGTCAAAAGTCTGGAACGGGGCGACTGCATGTCTATAAAAAATTAGTTTTATAATTTCAGAAAAGTTCTTCTTGACTCACATAATGCCCCATACGAAAGGCGGGAAGCAAGAAACAGAGAAAAGATGATAATGATCTGTCTGTGATTTCTGCCACTGCTGTGCGTTTTGGAGGAAATGGCACACTTGGATGAAGTTATTTGTTGCAAAGGCCAAACTTCTGGCAGAAAAAAAAGCACTAAATTCCAACCTGCAAACATTAAAGAGAGAAGGAAGAAGAGTGTAGAAAAAGACCTAAAGGCATGGAAGAAAGCTTTGTTTCAAATATATTTGAGTTTCAGATTGCCTTGGTATACTTCCTGCAGTGTTGGAGTGCTGTAAATTGGAAGCGCTCAGGTTGGAAACAGGTCTGAAGCACTGATTTCTGAGCCCAAACAGAGTTGTGCCTACTGCCAGACTGGTTTATTCAGCTTGCTGGATGGGAGCCAGAGGAACTGACCGCCCTGTGAGCTGAAACCAGTGCCAGCCAGCCAAAGAATAACATTGCTTTGACTGAAATGGCAACTGTTTGTTTGTTCTTCCAGCAAAAGGGGGGGAAAAAAGCAGCTTTTAGTGCTGGTGGTGACAGAAAAGGTTAAAAATCGAAGAGAAAAAAAAAATTATTGTGAAAGAGGATGAAAGGTTAGGGGCAAATTTTTCGCCTTGGTTACACTTATCTAGTTGCTTGGTCTTCACTGGTTGGTATTTAAAAAGAAGGCTCTTCATTAGTTCTAACATACAGATTTTTTTTCCTTCTTCTGCTAAAAGATGCTGATTTTTATTATATGATAAATTACCCTTACTGGTAGTGGTTATAATGTACAAAAGGCACTACGCATGTGGTGGTTGTGGAGGTTGCAAGGGATAGTTTTCCATGTGTTAACATGAGAATGCTTCTCTGAGTAAATCAGCAGTCAAATGGGACTTAGGGCTCAATCTCAATCACTTTAGCATGCATTTAAAGTGAGCAACATATGCAAGCTCAGTTTATTTTCAGGTCTCTTTACTAAGTGCCTTGTGGAAAGGCTGGCTTTCCTCCTGATGATGCTGTGGTGTGGGCTGTCACACTGTGAGTTTGGGACATTTCCCTTCCTGGTCTCAGTCTGCAGTGTACAGCAGCTCCCAAAATGCTGTATTGCAGAACCACTTGAGTGCTAAAACTACCTGGGCTGGAGGACTTGCTTGCCGCTGCCATTTCACATACACCGTTTGAGATGGTCTTCTGGTTTGTTTATGCTGAGAGCTTTCATACCATTTGGATGCTAAAAGCTGGCTCCATTGCACACGAGAGGCACTGGCAGAGAGCTGGAGGAGTTGTGCAGTGGGAATCGCTGCCTGCTGGATTGTCACTGGTCTAAGGTCAGGCTGGCAGCACCCAGCAAGCTCAGCTGGAGCCAAGTTACTGTCTGCTCTCTGTTTGTGCCACACTCATCCTCAGGGGGGCATCCCCCTTGTCTTTTTCTTGTTGCCATGTAATTGTCAAAGCTGCTTTTTTCCCACCTGCCTCTAATGTTGCTGGTAAGATAAACAGTACCAGTTAGGAGATACTACTGGTGATATTGGTAGCACTTTTTTTTCTGCATGTGTCAGGCAAATCCTGCATTTGTTTTTGCTGCCTCTAGAAGTGTTTGGTGTTTATTTTGTTATGCCAGTCTCATGAATTTTCCAATTACCCATTAACTTCAGTCCAACTGAAAGAAGAGTAAAGTTTCTAGTGCTCTGTTTTATTTTAAAAGGTTTGTGTATGAGACAGCTACAGAGAAACAAAGAAAAAAGGAAAAAATCCAAAACATACTATTAAAATAGATCTTAATAATAATTTTAATAATGAAAATGATTTAAATATTATCAAAATAAATTACCTTTTTAAATTTTTAAGAAGTTATGTCAGTCACATGTGTTTTGGGGGTCAGCCTCTTTTTTGAGAAAGTTTACTCAATGCTTTTGGGTTGGGTAGACAAGGTAGGGGGCAAGAGCTGGTGAGGACAGGTCAGTTGTTCCCGTTATTCGAATGAAAAATGCAGTGAGGAACATGGAAGATAGTATTTTTCATTTCCATTTTCCAGTTACTGTTGGAGAGGAGCATCTTCTTATGCAGATATTCTGAAATTCAGTGATGGTTGCAGTAATGAGAGGTGCTGTAGAGAAGACTGAAAGGAGATTGAGTCATCCTCTGGTTCCTTTTTGTCTTTAATGTTCCTGGAAGATTCTCATCTGCCCTTTGTATTCCAGGAGTATCACCTGGGTGCAGTCCAGGTTGTTTGGTCCTTCCAGCCTTGCCATACTGTCAGCTTTCCCTCTGTCTCCCAGAGGAACTTTGGGCCTGCTCACACCATGTGTGACACTCCAGGGTTAAATTTGAGTCACAGGTTGCCTGTTGGGAGGTGCTTTGGTTTGTCACACTTCTCCCTGGCAATCATAAACAGGCTCCTGCAATGCCATGAGCACCACTTCACACTCCACTAAGGGTTAAATCATATTTCTGTTGGTGGTGAACTCCAGCACAGTTCAGCTTTACTCCAGGTGAGTGGAAGGACAAAGATTTGGCCCATTGAATTTATACTGCTCCTTTTCAGCGATGTGCCAGGAGAGATTCCTCCTTGCACCAGATGTGCTCTGCTTTGAAATTGCCATTCTGGGTATTTAGAGGGGAGGCAGAATGATAGGCTAAGCACCGGCATGCTAATACCTCAAATAAATGTTTTTCTGATTAATTAAAATAAATTGGCATAACAAGAAACACAGTGTGCGTCGTCAAAAGTGCAAAGTTGTTTTCTAATGCAGCTTCCTGTTAGAGCAAGTGCTTTAATTATCTCTGTTTGTGCTCAAAACCAAATTTGGATTTTGTTTTTTCTTAGAAATGAACATTGCTTGATTGCCATTGCTGCTTAAAAGGCAGCAGTGTAAAAGGCACTTGTCTTAAGCTATGAAATGTGTTTTCCCCTATGCACACAAACTGTTCCCTTCAGCCTCCCTTGGGAGTGACCTAAGCACAGCTCTAGGTAAAGAACTTTAATCTGTGTTTGTACGAAATCACTCTTTTGGTTTCCATTATTTTATTATTTAGACATAATAAGCTTCAGTAGTTCACGAACACCACAATGAAAGACAAAGAGTTGTGGTAGTAGAAAAAGCAGCAGATTTTCCTCATTTAATATAGAGCCTAAAAAAGGAATGAAAGGGCTCACTGGACATGTCAGTCATAAAATAGTCTCATCACTATCAGTAGGAATGGGAAGAGTTGTGTTCTTACAGTAGTTACTATATGTAATTACTAATTCCTTACACAAGACATTAATACACAAATGTATTTCTTAATATTTCTAGATTTCAGCTCAGGATGAAAATGAATTTGCTAATTGCTTTTTTGTGTGCAGAGTGTTAAACAAATTGCTAAATGCTGCCTTCTTCACCATAAGCAACAGTGTTTATGTATTTGAGTTACACTAGTCTGTCCTAATAAACTAGTCATGTATTACCTTACTTGATGCTATCCTGGATAGCATCCTGGATCCATCCTTGAATCTGAAACCTCCCAGGAACTCTTGCGGATCTTGCTTGGATTGTTGCTGGTGCTTCCTGAATGATCAGTTTTTGTTAGCAGTCGGTGCTGTGGCAGCGTATCGAGTGCTCTCTTTAACTGAGACACAAACCAAAACCTTGACCACTTCTTTGTGGTCCCTTAAAGATCTCTTGTCATCTTTGTAATACATGGATATTGACTTTTCTGTTCTAATTACATTCCAATTTCAGTAATTCTACTCCACCCCTCCAGATTTCCTCTGTCTTTGCAACTGGTTCAAGTAGTCTCACTTTTTTTTTTTTCCCAATTTGTATTCAAAACTTTTGGTTTACTGTTCAGTGGAGTGAAACGTAGTGGACTGGGTTACCCAGGAGATGAGACTAGGAAGCCAGGTGGTCCCATTTTATCTTGCACTGCTGTATTGTAGGCTTCTGCGATGGATTTCACTGCAGAGGCACTCGAAGGCTGGTGATGTGGCTCCGGTGTGTCTTTACCTACTGCATAACAGGGTGGGGAGAAGCAATTAATTCCGTTGTCACAAAACACTCTATTACCATAATCTCCAACCAAATGCAAAGCAGTGTTATCTTAATGGTTGAAAAGCACCTGGCCACTATGTGACAGTCACTGCCTTTCAAACAGCCTCAAAAACCAGTCCCACTGCAGCTAAGCTGCCTTTAAAATCTTTGCAGATTTGTAGCAGAAGTTAGTGGCTATGCTGTATATTGAAAGAACAAATGCCAGAATAGGAAAGTTTCTGTTGTATAAAATAAAAATTTTCTAATGCTCTTGATTATGCATCCCAGCTGTCCTTATTTTGCAAGTCCAATGATTTGAGTTTTTGTAAAAATGTTTGTTTATTGTTTTTTCCCTTCTCCCTGCGTTGAACACACACCAGGAATTTTTCCTCTATGATAGCTCAGCTTTTATTTCCAGCAAAATAAAAGAAAACAAACCACAGCTAATTGGCTCTTTGTTCTCAATTTTTTGACAAGTGACAAACACTGAGATCAGATTGTAGTGCATATCCTGCAGCGGTCATATGGAGCCTGAGTTAGGGAATCACGAATTCTCCATGATAGACTCCCACTTGCCATCACACTGCCTGTGTTTGGGGTATTTGTGTTTATACGTGCTGTGCCCCAAATGCTTCCTCTCACAGTTAAAGGGATAAGCTATGGCTTCCCAACATGATATGGAAAACAGCATTCAGCATTTAGACTTAGTTCCCATTTTATTACTTTTTTCTTTGCTATGTTTCATAGCTTTTGAGACACAGAGCATTTGAACTATTTGCTAGGAAATGGTCAGGGTTTGGGTAGTACTTCTAAGGCTGAACTCAGCCCAGAAAACCCACCAGTATATGACCTGCTGTTGTCTGAGAGCTCTCTATGACTACATCAGCATTTTCCCAGTGCTTGCTGTTCTAGAGGTTCAGTTCTACTCAAGTTTGTGTCAAAATGGAATTCCCATTGTCTTCATTAAGAATGGATAAGGCCCAAACTTTGGGTAATCAGAGAAGGAGGACATGTCCCTCCATGGATTAGGGCAGTTACTGCTGTAAATTGCCTCTGCCCAGCCATACCTTGTAAAAGTCAATGGACATTTTGCTTCTGGGGAGAGCATTACATCTGATAGACCGTGTAATTAAGAAGTTATCCATTACATTCTGTTCTCCTTTGTGCAGGACAATATGCCCCAGCTATGTTGTTAAAGCAGTGGAAGCTCCGGTGGAACCAGAGGTGAAATTCCACAATGGTTTATTTGAAGTTGTGCCCCACCATGTCATCTACTTGATTATTTTTTTATCTTTACCATAAATAGTCTTCATCAGCAAAGTATTTGTACTAAGATGACATAATTTTCTTCTTTAATTTACCAAGGACCAGCTTTCTGCCAGTGGGCAGTTAGTGTAACTTCATATAACGCTTTATAAGCGAATGAACAGGTGTTCATTCAATTTACAGATCCTTCCCCCTCCACCCCAGAACTGAAGCCAGCACTGGATATTCCATAAAAAACGTGATGATTATTTCTAGATGTTAGGGACAACAGTCCTGTGGTCAAACAATTATAGTCTGAAATAAGGAGGGACAAGGTTTCTGGTCAGTCTATTGTGGGTGTAGAGGCATGGAAATCTCAGGAAGACTGAGTAGGATGGGGAATTTCTGTGGTGGGAATGCCTGTACCAGAGAAATGCTGTCCTCATAGTGCCTTTGCTTCTCCAGTTTAGCACCTCGAAAAGAAAATCTCAAGTCCTCCTTGGACACCACAAGTGACAATTAGTGCTTATGTCCTTATTTTCTGTCATCCATTGAACATCAAGAGGAATTTGGTCATTGAAGTTGGGAGAGCTATTGGCTAGCCAGGGTGTCTCCATTGGCAGAGCTGTTTTCATCTTTGCAGATCATCACCCAGACGATCTGTCTGTGTCCTTTGCTTTAACACTTGTAGGTCAGATTGGGCTGCTGAGGCTGGTAGGGTGTGTTTGAGTTGGCATTGCTCCAGCCTGAGTAGTAATTCTGTATCAGAAATCACTGGGAAACTTGATTATCAGCGATTTATTGATACACACACAGTGGCCTTGTATGTGAGTTGTCCTGTTGCTTTTAAAGGACACTAGAGGACAAGGTGAGATTTATTTACACACGTAAAAATGTGAGAAGATTCCCAGGGGATTTACAAAGAGTGCCTAGCAGGCAAGCAACCTCACTCTCCTGACACTTATGAGAGGTACCTCACTGCTACAGGCACTTTTGTGAGTTTACTAAAGGTGTGCTCTTCAGAAGTGCCCAAGTGATGTATGAGCCTAAGTCACAGTAACTTTTGGGAACACTTAAACTCTAAAATGCATGGCATACTTTTGAAAATGAAGCCTCACTTGGGCCTCAGGCTTTCTAGAAAATGCAGCTCTGATGCTTTCAGAGGTATTGACCTCATAATTTTTCCCTTGCACTTTCACACACCTAAATATCCCTATAGACTCAGCCCTGTGCCCCATCAAAGCTTATATTTTACCACTGTGACAGTAAGTAGCTTCAGCACTTTGTACTCACAAACTGCAAGGCACTGCTTTAAAGCAAATGAAGAAGAATGAGGAGCTGTGTCCCTACAAGTGTCACTTATGTCACAAATCACAGTCTTAGGGGAGCTGATCGTTCTGGGATGGTTTTGTCCATTCTGTAACACTGTCTGTGTGCCTTTTAGAGGGAGGATTGGCACACAGGAGGGGTTTGCTTGAAGCTATCACAATGATGAAGTGAAATTTAAAATTACATTAGATGTTTGCTTAAGAGGCAGCAGATGAGGCCCTACAGATTCTCAAATCCTCCTTGCTACACTGTAAAATGAAACCATAACCATTTGTTATTCTTCTAGTGGTGACAAGGAAGTCAAGGCAGGAAGGAATGACCCTTTAATGATGCTTTTTGATTTTGAAACAGTTTGAATGTGTTGCTTTTTCTGGTTCTATCCAGGGTTTTGGTCGTAATACGAACCTACCTTCTCTTGAAAGTTTGAAATATTTTTGGTATCACACTTGGGTAAAGTGAGATCTTTAAAAGCATTTTAGTCCTCCTTCCCAGATTTTGCATGAATTTATCAAGCTATTTGAGATAATGTGGTGAGAGCTTAACTTAAAGTCACTCCAAGTGGCAAGGGAATTAGCAAATGAATTTGGAAACACCACCTCCGGTCTCTGAAACTCATAGCTGATGTGCTGAGCTAGTGGGCCTTCCCTCTTTGAAGGAATATCCCTGTTTACATAGCTTACATTGCAAAATATAAATTAGGGCTCTAAAGGATTTGAATTATTTAAATTCAGGTTTGCACTTACCAAGTGATTGCAGTATAGTTTTTCCCATCACAAGGCTAATTTTAATTAGACTTGGAAATGGAGACTTCTCAGTATAATAGGAGGGCCTTTGTTTTCTCAGTGTTGTGACTAAAAATGGCACATTTTGCTTTAAGTTAATGTATAAAAAAGCTAGCATTTTCTAGGTTGTGAACTTTGGACACCAGTGAGAATAATTCTGCCAAACAAAAATCCATTGCTGTTCAGATTCCTCACATGGCTGTATTAATGCAAATGTTCCTCATAGTCCAGCATGAAGTGGTGTATTATAAACCATTATAACACAGTCATCCTTTTTTCTCAGTTTCAAATCATTAGCATAGGTCCAACAGTATAGACGACCAATTTCCATAATAAAGAAAGTCCTCTCCCATTTAATCACTTACCCCCAAATGAACCATTTAATGCCACATTCAGACGTACTGTTTGAGGATTTCCCAAGACTCCCCTTGATCCCCTTACACTCCCTTATCTGCCTTTTGCCTCTTGTTAACCTGCTTGCTTGTTACAAGGGGAGGGGGGGAGGAAAAATCAAATCCATTGCAAGAGGTCCACAGCTGTTAACTTATTTTTTCCCCTTTCAAAAGTTGCTTGGGATTTCTTGGAGCTTCTTCTTAGCAGTGCCTAATCACTGTGGTTAAACAGATTCTGTAATTACCTGCCTCACATGAAAATGGCTTGATTGCTGCCTCTTTGTCCAATCTAGTTCAACTTTAAGTGACAGCTGAATTTACTCTAGATGAATAGCTTGTGCTTTGGGAGCCCGGCGGGGTGGTCTTGATTTATTTGCAGCCTTAAACGCTTCTAAAATAAGAGAAAAACTTAGTTCTAAATTCACAGAAGAGTGGAGGTGCAAGGCTTCTGTGTTTATATACTGAAGACTAGCCCCTCTAACCTTTGCTTTGAGCAGAGCGTGTATGGCACTCATTTGGGAGTACATGGGTAGGTAAATTCTATTCCACAAGAAGAAAAAGCTGTGGAATATGCTTCAGGTGGTGTACAAAACCTACTGACACGCTGAGTAATGATTCCACACTCCGACAAATTCAGACTGTGCTAACAGTGTTGCATAAGCCAGGAAATTGAGCATTTGACTCCAACTGTATTTAACTTAGCTCTGGTTGTGCCTAAAGAGTGTTGTCTGTGTTCAAAGAGCCACAGCTACCACGAGGGATGTTCATGCAGCACTCTGCAGTGGTTCCAGTTTGGCTGTGTCTGTGCTTGGAACTGAAGCCTTGGAACTTGGAACTTGGAAGTTTGGGTGTCAAGAAGCAACCCACACCCATTCAAGTAAATCTGCTAACCTGGAAAACAGTGAGGCTGTGTGTGCACGGGCCATTGGGCCTGGCTCCTGGGTTCTGGTATCTCTTGAATCATGTGTGGCCAAAGCCATGGCAGGAAATGCCGGTGATGTTGTCCAGCCCACGCCCGGGAGCACTGTGCCAGTGGCTGTGCAGAGCCAGAGATCAGACTGGGTGATGGGTTTGTCACGTGTGCTCCTTCCAGTGACAGTGAAAGAAAAGGAAATGCTTTTGTGAATGCACAAGTGAGCGCAGCATTGTATTCTCCACTGTGTGTTAAGTTTGTAAGGTAGGAATGGTACAGCAGAGAGTAAGCATTCAGGAAAGAAAGACGGAGCTAAAACAATTGGTCCCTTCATCTTCCATTGCAGGATTACTTCCTGCAGTCCAATTTTATATACTTTCTACTCTTTGATTTTAATGTTCAAAGCAATGATGTTTCCTTTAAACATAATGTGGAATTAGGTAACATTAAAAACACATCCAGAGATGCAGAAAAAGACAGTCCGTGCTTATAAACTAATGCATAAAATAATATTTATTTAAACACTGTGCTCCCTAGGACTGCCTCATTTCCTAAGGGTCTCAGGAGGGGAGCAATCATACGGTATAATCTTGTTAATTTAATATACGTCAGTGCAATGCAAACAATAAATACAGAACATTCAAACTAGAAATTGCAGTAACTATATTAAGCAACCACAATTTCAGTTCATTATGCACTGACAAGCTTCTTAAGATAACGATATACTATTTTCTTTAATTCAAACAATACATCACATTTTTAGTAATAATAATATTTAGCAATCGCATAGCATGATTCATCTTCAAAGTGAAATATAAAAGCTTTATATTTTTTAAAATAACAATAATGTTTTAGTCCCAAAGACGTGAGTAGGTAAATATTATTAACGGATTGCACAGATGGAAAGATTTATGTGGGTTAAATAGCCTGTCTTGGACCACAAGGATAGTCACAGTCAGTGGTAGGATGAGGACTCTCGTTGCTCTGTTTTATGTTTACAATTTTTTTGTCTGGTAAATTGCTTGAGGGATCTCTGGAGACAATCAGCCCCTTCCACAATGTGTCCCCAAACTCTATACATTTCTGAAGCTGTTTCCATTCTTCACTATTGTTTTTTGGTTGTTTTTTTTTTCAGCTGACTTGGCCTGTATATCTTCCTTTTTATGCAAACATGTGTCTTCCTGGAAGGCCAATTATTTCTTGACTTTACATTAAAGTAGCTGTTTGGATAAGAGGAGAGATAATTCCCCTGATTAGTATCTTTGGATTTATTTTTCTTATAACCTTGTAAAAAAATCCAGCCAGATCCCTGTCTCTATTTTTCTCTCTCTCTCTCCCCCCTGCATGTCTTGAGATACAAATTCAGGATTAACATTTCTCTTCATCTTTCCTTTATCAAATGTTTATTCAAGCAAGAGAAACAAAGAGGCATGGTTGTAAGCTCCAGGACACCTACTGAACCTTAGACCTACTCCTGTAGACTTGCAGAAATGATTATGTGGGAGATTATTCTTTATTTGGAGCTCTCACTGAGTGAATTTTACTTTCTTAATAGCCAAACATCCAGTTTTCAGACACTGCCGAGAATAAAAACGTAGTAAAATTAGCTGCCTTCTGGTATTCCCAGGAATCCTTTTGACAAAAGGATTAGTCCAAATGGTAAAATGGATTTACATGGTAAGAAGGTGTATTACTCAAGGACCAAAGTTTTCTAAAATTCAAGCAGAACTGGTGCTAGTATTAGTTTTGAATTCAGTATGAAAAAGGAAGGCTTCATTTAATATATTTACAGGACTGTTAATCTGTATTAATATGTAGATATTGAAAAAATTCTGAATGAGGAGTATGAAAATGACATTTCAGATCAAGAAGTGGTATTACAAATACCTCATGAGCACACTTCATATATTTTGTAAGTTTTTACAATCCTGTTTGATCAAGTTTTTGTTTTTTATTTTTCTTTTGACACAGAAGTGCCTGATTTTTGGAACTGGTCCAAGCACCCTGTTTTTCAACAATTTGGGTATAGCTGAGTTGTCCTGTACTTCAGTATGGAAGACCCATACTGAGAGGCTTAGTCATGTAATTAAACTGAGGTTGTGTGTGTGTTTGTGATCTGGTGCCACTGAAATTTAATGAAGATTGTAAATATTTCCTTCAAAAGCAAGCTGGATAGGTGGTAGTCATGAAAAAGGCCTAGATGGCACTCTTCTTGTTCTAGTTATTCATGAAGTATTAAGAGGTACTTACATCAAAAATAGTAAATAAGAATAGTGATTTAGTTTGATGCCTGTAGAACTTAGAAAGCCTGCTTCAGATGCCCTGTGCAACAAGGTTTTTTCTCTCTATTCACCCTTGTGTTGGCATTGAGAGCTGCTGGGGACAATTATAGAAATACTACCTTTAGCCTGTGGAACCGGACATTTATATATGGGTTGAAAGACAGCAGAATTAGGAGACTGAAGTACTGAATTTCGGAGTGGTTGTTTGCAAGTAATAGGATAGAGGAACATTGTCTGGCATATGATAGAAAGATGGTACGTAAGGTAAAGCTGATGAAATACAGCTGAGGAATAAGACTGTGATTTACAGCAATATCTATACTATTATTTGAAGTGTTCCCTTCAAAACAAGTTATTTATCTTCCAAAAGTGTGGGAATCTGTCAATGCAGATGTCAGAGCTGATGGTTGCCTGCAGTTACACGTGCACAGCTTTCATGAAGTCTTTGGTGGCTATGACCAAATGCACCATCTGGGTTTTCCCATGTATGCTTCTTTGCTTTACTCATGTTCCTCTTCTGTTTTCCTTTAGCCTTCTTTTGTTTGGACTCCTCAACCTACAGAGAATTTTATTTGCCTGCTTAGAGCTCTGTGGCTGATACTGTTTAACACTGGGTCTTCATTAACTCCTTCCATTGTATTTTCTTTGCTTACTTTTCAAGCCCCAAAGTATTCCTTAGACCCTTGTTCTTTGCCTTGTTCCCTGTAAGCCTTCAGTCTGCTAGTAATGCCACCTGCAGTGCCACTTTCCACTGCAGGCTCTCCCATCTTTGTGATGGCTGCAGGGTAGCCCCCAAGTTTGGCTTGTTTACTAACCCACCTCCTTGACATCCTTGCTGGAAAAACATTTCATCCATCTGTCCCCAATAAGCAAATTAATGTAACCGTGGTT
Source organism: Promerops cafer (assembly GCA_013398275.1). Classification (NCBI taxonomy): domain Eukaryota; kingdom Metazoa; phylum Chordata; class Aves; order Passeriformes; family Nectariniidae; genus Promerops; species Promerops cafer. Next base: position 293,961 of record VZSE01015389.1, on the reverse strand, counting down.
TTCCCTGGCTTATCAATTGGTGTTTCTAACTTTTACTTCAAATTTAACTAAAAGTCCCATGGGACCTCAGCAGTGATTTTTTTGTGACTTGCAGTAGCTCAAGAGGCGGTGCAGCCTGAGTATCTTCACAGTGCTTTGCAAGCCAGGGGAAGCAGGAGCTCACCCAGGAGCATCCCACTGCCATGGTCTTTGCACCTGTAAGCTGCTGTAAGCAGGGTGTGCCTGAGGTACCGAGCGAGCACAGCCCAGTGTCACAGTGTGGCTCAGCCTCTTGCTTTCTACAGGGGTGCTTCTGTGGCCCCTGTGAACAAAGCGGTGTCTGAGCACCTCTCATGAGTAACTTGGTCTTCCCATTAGCTGCCTGAGACAGGACAGTGCTGGCAGTAGGACTGCTACTGGTGTAGGCTCTGCGATGTGTAATGAATGAGCAGGTGTGATCCCCTCCAGCAGGGAGTGGTTTTAAGGATACACAGCTTGGGTCTAACTCACATCTGAATAACACCAGCACGAGTCTGCTGAAGTTAACAGATCTATTCTACACTAACATTAAATGAACCACAGATCAGATTCTCTCTTATACAGAATTCATTATACCATCAAGTTCTCCTCTGGTCAGACCCAGTAATAACTATGCAAGTTGCTGTACAATATGTGCAGTATGTGAAATAGCTTCACAGTGGAAATTGCTACGATAACATACAATTAGTCTGTGCATTGACACTGAATAAGAAAAGGATGCTGAAACAAAATCTAAACTCTGTAGGAAGGGAGACATTTAACATCTCCGAGAAGTACCTTGCAGCAGCACTTGTCAAGTTCCTTTTCAGTTGTAGTTTCCCCTGTGCATGCATGCTGTACTAGTTTTTTTTAGGAAAAACTGTTGCACAAAAGCCTACCTTTAAAAGTGTCTTTCAGTGAATGCTAAAAATAATTCTGTCATTGTCATCAGAGACTTGGAGTGCTGAATCAAAAATATATTAAAATATTTAGTGCCATAGAGATAGTTTTCTACAATTGCTGATCTAGATAGTAGTCCTCATTATTGAAACTTTTTGAACCTTGATACATTCTCAAACACTTTTTCTTAGTTTAAATGGAAATCTAGATTTTCTTCGCAGTTATTCCAGCGCAAACAGGTACCTCCCACAGAGACAGGGGTAGGATTTTAAGGTACTGAGACCATCTTCAGCTGCTCTCACCAACTAGTGTAAAAAAAGTGAAGAAGATAAGAGGGAAGGGATGACATCTCAAGGCTTCTACAGACTCTGTTCTGTCTTGGGATGCCTCAGTAGAATAATTAACCAAATTGCTTTCACATACATTTCTGTAGACCCAGTAAAGTCAATAAATTGTGTTTACATCAGTTTAGCTTCAGATATTTTATTAATGGTAATACCTGAGGTTCAAACAAGTCGGTTTACCTCTCGTTGTCCGGGTTATGTCAGCTGGTTTGCAAAGTTAAACTTGCAAACTGGGCATTCATGATGTGAAACTATAAAACACAGTGTTACTTTCTACCTGAACACTGTTGCAAATATTCCAAAATAGCAGTTTAAAGCAATTCTATGAAAGGGTTTCGAATTCCAAGAGAACATAAACGTGTGGAATAATGTATATAGGCAAGACATTTTCATTTTCTTAACCATGTATGTGCACTTCTGTTTCTTCAGCAGATGCATCTGACTTTGGTGACAAGTAAATACTTCCACGTGTGTTAGTGATACAAAGTCATGGCATATCCATGCTCTCATTTTGTAATGTTCTTGCATTTTTCAGATAGGAATCTTCACAGAAAGAGCTGATAATTACACTTGTCATCCTTTCACTTGGCTACAGCTGCAAAGATATAATACAGTAGCAGGCTCATGTTTAAAATGGCATTGACTCTACTGTAAGTCCCAAAGGTCACCATCATTAAAATCTAGGGCATGAGTTTTACACGTCACTAAGATCATACAGATGAAGAAAATAATCTACAAGGAAAGAGATTTTAGCAGCCTTTAATTCTCCTAGCTTTTAAAGCACTGGTTATATAATGCCTAAGCTACTGAGGCTGCAGAAAATAAAAGTATATGAAAAAGAGGCAAAAAATTATGTGTGAGGTCAGTCAAGGCAAGTAACAGTTGTGTTGTAAGGTCAAGACTGCCCCCAGTCTTCAGTGCCTGAACTTTCCCAAGTTTTCCTTCATCCAGCAGGACAATATTGAGCATTACTATTCACATGATAATGAATTAGGCATAAGAGGAAACTGGCAAATGCAGTTGCTCAGCTTCTCTCCATCATATCTGTAAAATCTTGGCAGTCAAGAAAAGTCCCCAGAGACTAGAAAAAGAGAGATACCACACCTTATTTTTAAAAGGGTAAAAATGGGACCCTGGGAACCATCAACCAGTCAGATATTTCTGTATCTGACAAGATCATGGATCCTATCCTCCTGGAAGCTATGTCTAGGCATATGGGTGGTGATTAGAGAGAGGTGATTAGAGCAGGCCACATGGCTTTGCAAAGCGCAAATCACACCTGACGGATCCGGGGTCCTTTTGTGATGCAGGGACCATGTTGGTGGAGAAGGGAAGAGCAGCTGGTGTAATGTATCTCGGCCTCTTTAAGTCCTTTGATGTGGTCCCACACAGCATCTCTGTCGCTCAGTTGAAGAGCTGTGGGTTTGGTGGTGTGGTGGGCTGACCTTGGCTAACTGCCAGGTGCCCACCAAGCCACTCTGTCACTCCCCTCCTTGACAGGACACGGGGAGAAAATACAAGAAAAAGTTCATGGGTCGAGGTGAGGACAAGGTGGTCACTCAGCATTTATAGTCTCAAGCAACACAGATTCAGCTTGGGTAAATTAATTTCTTTTATTGCCAATTTAGCAGAGTAGGAAAAAGAAAGACAAGAAGAAATACAAAACTACATTGTCTGATTCTGTGATAGCACTGATGAAAGTAAAAGTCCTTGAACAAGTGTTTATCCAGGCAGTGACATTCGCTCCCAGCAGCCTGAGTGTAATGTATGCACTTCTGTGAGTGTACAAAGGATTCAGCACACTTCGGCATCTTGGAGTTCCAATCATTTGTTTCCTTGGCGTATATTGATTCCTGTGCTATGTATTGACTATCAGATCTCTTTCTTGTCATTTTCTATATGTTCTGTGCAATATCCAGATAAGCTTTTGTTGTGCCTCCCCACCCCTGTTCCTCCAAATCCTACAACATGCTCCCAGCACTGGTGATACTGCCTCTTTTGTGTCAGGTTACAGGATGATGAGCCACTGCATCAGTTCATTTAAATCCATACTGGACTATTCATTTTCATTGTAGTGTCCTTGTTTTTCATGGAATTCTTGGTTGTGTTTGCATCTGCATTATAACTAAATGAGAAAATGTAAAGTTTTCAAATTTTAATGGATTAATAGTAGCTATTCCACGGGAAAATATGCACTGTAACTGTCTGTGCAAAGAATAGAGCCCGGAATTGAGAAGTATTTTGTCATTGTTTATAAAATGGCAAAGGTGATACAGAATGATCTGTGCCTACCTGGAAAGAGTGCTTGAAGAGGAGGGAGATGGAAAACAAAAGACAGAGTGGTGATTGCTATACTGGCATGTAAGTGATGAAGCAGATAATCTGACAAATGGTCAGGAAATTTTCTTTAAGATCTGTCTCTCAAATTGACCTCACAACAAGCAGGTCGGACAAAAGTTCCAGACTGGTGGATGAGATACAGTCTTGTATGAGTAGAGGGAGAGGTTGACTCTTCAGAAGAATCTGATAGAAATTCTGGCACTGATTTAATTATGATCAGATTTGGGTGTAATATGTTACCATGGCAATTGTTTCCTAATTACTGAGTTCTCACAGGGATAGTACAAACAAAAAACAAACAAAAAATCTGCAGAAATGTTTAATCTTTTCTACCACAATTGCAAAGGACTGGGTCTGATGTAGAAATGATGGGGAGATATTCTGTGACCCATAGCATATGAGTTTCATTTAGATGATCCTCATGGTCCTCACAGCACAACTGGAGGGTCTGTAAGAGGAAAAGGGGGAGACAGATAAGAAGAGTATGCCTAAGAATGGAATAATATATGATTTAGTGAACTAGATTTTGATCTAACTAATTCCCTGGCTTCAGTGGAATTTAGCTCGGATTTACATTGGTGTAAACAGGATCATATCTGATCCAGATCTGGATCACTGAACCTTATATAGCCACAAGAAATATATCTGGCATTTCCTGTAATGTGTGGTATATTATACCACTGTAGTATTTGCTAAGTCACATCACTTGAACCTTAGCCTATTTTGGAAGGGCAGTTAGTAAGGAAAGAGGATTTTTTTTAAAATGTCATGTTTGATGTCTTTCTTTCCAGATAACTTCCAACCTCCATCACATTGCAGTTTCATTCTAATTTAAATCATTAGATGTAGGGGAGGACAAGGTAATCCATCCTGAAGAAAAAAAATAATCAATGCAAGTAGGTGTAATTAGTAGTACTTTCCTCTAGTGAGTCAATGGTGTAGAAAGAGCTGAAAAACCACTGCAGACTGCATTTGTTCTTCCTAATGTGTTGTGACTCCCTCACAGCTTTCATAATGAAGTTGTTTAGATCTCCCCTAGGACAGATATGTCTTTTTTTTTTCTAGTTAAACAGACTGACAAGCTCTAATACGCCATGAATAATTTTATCTATGAAGAAAGATCCAGACATACTGACTCATGTGGGCAGCAGGAGTTTTAATTTTCTTATTTGTTGAAAACCAAAATAAGCTTTTGATGAAGTGCTTACTTCCCACTTCATGTTTTTACTGAGTTTATTAAATATATTTATAGGTGTAAATCCTTGGGGATAGTCTATCTAAACCTGAATGTGCTTCCAATCCCTGGAAGATGAGGTACAAAGATTTGTGAGCTGTATATGTTGTTGATTGCTCCTTTGCATTCATTCTGATTTGCCAAGAGAGTCTTCTTTTCTTGACGAGTTTAGTAACATAAATTAGCAAAAGGAAATAGTATACCAAAAGATGAGAGCATGACGACTCTATATGTTTAAGCTTCTCCACCTGTCAGGTTATTTGTTTAATAAACCTGAGCTAGTGGGAATACACCTAGAATAAATAAATCAGCATTTGAAATGAAAAATAAAGAAACAATCACTACAGCTTCTCTGGATGTTAGTGTAGAAGCAGATGCTTGACCAATAATACCTTACACAGTTTGACACAGATTTTGCCTGATGGTTTTGTGCACTCTTACTGGTTTAGAATACGTTGCACAGGATGCCTGGCAGTTTTTGGGCGCTCCACCCACTTCATTTTCCTCCCTTTTTACATCTTGCTAGAATCTTCCTTTAAGTTGTATCTTGTCGAGCCTAGAGTGTTGCCTCTATAAATTGTTTCAGCAGTATCTGGGCAGGTCTTCAGAAGTGCCAGTCATGTGCTTAAGGAAAAGCGTAAGAACGTGGTGTGTATATGTATAGAGAAGCCTTCACAGCTATAAGAATAAAAAACAACCTAAGTGCCCCCCCTGGGATTTTTCTGTGTAAAGAAGCACAATTCTCGTTCTTTCTGCTGATCAAAGGTGTCTGTGGCTCAAGCTGTGTTTTTGTTAGATCTGTGAGGAATCACATTGGCATAACTCTGACCCTGGCTCAGAACTAAACCACAGTTGCTTCTGGCGCTGAGATCTGAGCAGTAGATACCAGTGCGGCACCGTACCCCGCAACAGACAGCAGCTGTCATGGCACTGACCCCTCAGAAGCCATCTCTCTTGTCCAGGTGAGTGTATTTGCCACCAGGTCAGTCAGACAGCCTGTACACTTGCACCACCACTTGGAACACTGTGTTTCTGTGTCAGAAATGTACAGCAGATGAAAGCTTATGAAAGGCTGTTCAGATCACTACCGAGATGGAGTCTTTGCTAATTTTCCAGCAGAAAAGCTACTCTGTTCTCTTCATTGTGCCAGGTGCTGAGTTTCTGGACAACCTTCCACAGCTCAAACAGCTGCCTTCCTCTGCAGATCAGCTGTTTGAGCCACGATGCTGTTCCATGCCAACCAGAGCCTTCCTTTTGTTTTCATACCTGTCTGTTTGGTGTGCTTCACAGGTACAAACCCTTTTGCAGTCAGCAGAGTATTTATCAGCAACTCCAAGTCAGCTAAGAGGTAGAAATACTGTCGATACTTGTTCATGGATCGCTGCTTGATTTGCTAGAGATAGTGGTCTCCAAGGAAGGATGGTCCTGGAGAGGAGTTATCAAGTTTCTCTTGATCTCTTTGCATACAAGTGTTATTCATCTGCCATCCTTCAATTCTGGACAGCTAATTACCTGTGGTGGGATGTGAACTTTTAATAAGGGAAAATTTTCAGAATCTGTTGATTCCCACTGGACTGTGAAGTGTAGAGTTACTGAAAACTTTGTCGACTGTACTATGCATATAGAGGATACGCCCCTCCCTGCAGTTTGGATGAGTCTCAGTGTGTCATCCACAATTTTGAGGCCTTTTATCATTATGAGAAGGCCATTTCATTGGACAAGTCCCTCATCATAAGCCAGATGCTGTCTTTCTGTGGATTATTTTAGAAAGGTCTCAAGTCTTTTACAGGGAGAAAAAAAAGAATGTTCTTCCTGCACTGAAGGACATTTGGGTGATGTCTCACTTCACTGGAGCTTTTATACTGATTCCTAAAAAAAGTGGAGCTTCCTTCAAGACAAGAAGATGATTGTTACTGTGTTCTTTTTCTCACCATAAATCATAGAATCACAGGATTGTTTGGGTTTTAGAAACCTAAAGATCATTGAGTTCCAGCTCCCCTGCCATGGGCAGGCACATCTTCCACTAGACCAGAATGCTCTTGAACTCCTCAAGGTGGAGGTAGCCTTTTACATAAAGAAGACCATCTGCATATGTGTGACTAAGGAAAAGTGATAATTTTGTTCAGCTTGTTAAAGATTGTTTTGTAATTCATGATACAATCTGTATTTGTCCCCCCAATGCAAGCACTTTAATTTTTAACTATTTCCTAAGAAAATAAGGTCCAAATAACTGTATTGCCTGTCTGTGTGACTCCCTGTTACCTGTATTTTTAAGCTGTTGACCAGTTTTGGCTGCTTAATGGGGAGCAGAGGTCTCAGACATACCAAATTCCTACAAGTTTTGTGGCAATTGACACCTTTGTGAAAGGAAAGATAAGGAGACTCACACAAATGCCCATTCCTTTTGTCAGCAGCCAGCGGGGCAGCCAAAACATACAAATTCCTAGATGGAAGCAGGATTGAGAAATGAAATACATATGGCCATATGTGCGTAGTCACAAATCTTTGTGCTCAGCTTTGTGTTTGTTACTTCAGAGTTCACTATTTTCGTGTACAAATTGAGCTCTGTTCCTTTCATCATTCAATACCTTTAATTATAGCCATAATCATCTAATATGGAGTCCCGTTATCAGATGCTCTTAACTAATTAATGCTGTAAATTACTGTAAAAATCCAGGGTGAAAGTTGCTACGCAATAAAAATTATTATTTGTGTTCCTGGTTCCCAGTGTATACCAGATAGATTATTTTAAAAGCACCATGTCCCAAACAGGGAGACTATCACTTTACTCCTCCAGTAAACACTGCAATTACACAGAAGCCTGGCGGGGGTGTAACTGTCAACATTTCTACTGTGAATTTAAAGACATGGAGAGTGTACATTCCCTGCTGCCCAGAGTTTTTCTATGAGGCTAGGCCACCATTTGGCCCTGAAGATCCCAGCAGAGTTGGTTGGGTCTGTGGGTTCACTTCAGGGAGCAGTCTGGTGCTTTACTGGTGGGTCTTCCAGTCAAGACAGATTGGACTGTGTAGGAGAGGGGTGCAGGGAAATTTGAGCATCTACATCCAACCCTCCTGGCTTATATGGCTTATGAAATGAGATCTGATTTTAAGGATAGCTTGGCGGAGATTTTGAATTTCAGATTTGACTGGTGGGAGAAGATCAGGGATGGTCCAGATAGAAGTTGATAGTTTAGAAGAAAAGCTGTATAAGAGATGAAGACAATCTGATCCATCAGTGATCCTTCTTCAGGGCTAATGTGAAGCCTTACTGCCTTACTCTTCCTCTTCTTCTCTGGTATCATTGGTAATTTTTCTGGCTAGTTTCTGGCTGCAGTTGCATTTCCCTCACTCACTGTATCCACAAACCCTGCTCATTTGTTTTTCTTCAGTGAGGCATCAAATGCTGATTAATCTCAATACATCGCCAGTGTCTAAAACTTTCCTTAGCAGCCAGATACTGCCCACACTGTGCACAAAACCACTGCTGACATCAAGAGTTACATTGCAGATCAAGGCGAATATTGACAATACAGGAGTTTTGCTGCAGATCAAGGGCAGTGGATCTCTGTGGGAGTTTCTGCACGTTTCTTTCCAAATAGCTATGCTGGCAGGGAAGTAGGCTGCTGGATTCATAACAGCAGACACAGGTCTTTCTCTGTCATGGTTTGATCACTGGAACTGAAAAACAAAGCAAGCCCTCCCTGGTTTCCACTATTAAAGATACCCTCAAGTATTAAGGTATCTTTTTCAGAAAATGAGTTGTAAAATTCCAACCTTACTAAAGTCTTAAGGAGTTTGGCAGTTGTTTTCAGTGGAGTCAGGGCTTCATCCTTCATGCAGCAGCTGTCTTGTTCTTTGGCAGGCTTGGTGGCCATCCAGTGATGAATTAAATGATTCCTTCCTGTAGTTTTGATGTCAATTTGGTAAATATGTGAAGTGCTTTAGCTTAAAAGTGAGCAATACAAAATTCTGTGCATAAACAAATTCAGTGAAATTTAAGCCTGAAAGTTTAAAATATCCAGTCATTATTAATTTAAATCATGTTATTAAGTAATTTTACTTCTGCTTCAGAAATGTATTTTTGGAAGAGGTTCCCTCATAGTAGACTGAATAGGATGTGTTCTGTTAGCATTTGTAGAACCCTATAGCCAGTTATTCATCCCACTGTTTAATTTACAACTTGTGGTTTGTGATGGGTCCATTCCAAACTCTACATCATTCATCTAGAGCTTGAGGAGGCTCTGGGACTTTGAAGGAAACAAAAATAAACCTTTTGTATCACATGTAATTTGTGAATTACAGAATAAAATACATCTTAATGATAATCTGTTTAATTAAACCAAAAAATTTTGTCGCCCTCTTGGAGTTGTGCCAGTTGATGCCGGTGGCAGACTAAACTAGCTTTAACAAGATTGTCCCTGAAAAACCAAGGCAGTATTTTAATACCAACTGCATTCTGAACTCCATTTGTTCTGTTTAAAAAGAGATAGAAGGGGTATAAATTTTATAGTAAATGTTTCCAGCACAAAGCTGGTATAAATTGTTTTGCTCAGAGAATAACTAGCAATGTTTGAAACAAAGTTTCATATATAGCCAAAATGTGTATTGTCAGGATACTTGGAAGTCATAAAAAATCCCCTTTCTATACTGAACAATTGTTCTAGTTCTCTGACAGTGCATATATGAAATTACTGTTTATTGTTTTGATCACACCAAAGCCTTCGATAATATAGGGATGTGTACATGTTTGCACCGTCTTCATAAGCCACTGATCTTTTCTAAACCATGCCGTGCTCACATTTGTTGAACAATATTATAAGAAAATTATTACTTTATTTTGACATTTTTCCTAGGAAGCTCTCCTAAACTGCTTCAAAGAATGTCAAGAGCACTTACAGGAAGTAATGAAAAGAACCTTACAAAACTCATCTTTTGTGATAATCTGCGCTTTAAAGTCATGCACTTTGTGCCAAAGTGTTATCTGAGTGCACTGTCACTCTCCTGAACTGCCACATGCTAAGGGAGTCTGCAGCTGAAATCAGACTTCAGGCACTGCTAGGACTCTGTATCTCCGAAGAACATTATTAAACAACAAACGCCTGGCTCTGGGATCTGCACTAATATTGCTAATTTGAGGCTTGATTTTAAAATTTTCCTGGTGAATTTTTCAAGGCCACAGATATCACTGAGTGGCAGAAATGGGAGCTCATACCTTACTTCTGTTAGGACACCTGAAAATCTCTCTCTTGGCATATGTAGAGATACCAGTAACAATACAGTGACGGTTTCACACATGGACAGTTTGTAGGCTTGTGTTGATGGAGAATGACTTGCAGAAATAGATCTGCCTCTCTCAAACCTTTTCTGCCTTGTGCACATGACAATAACTGCTGAATAGCCTGGTACCCTGGCTTTTCTCTGTTTCCCCTGCACTGAAGAAAACCACAATAAGCACTATAATTATAAATAATAATTTTGATACTTCTTCTTTGCAGAAAAGCTAAGGCAGTCTTTTTGTTCTACCAGAAGCCTTTTCATGTATTCATTTTAAATTAGCCTATTTTCCAAGATGAAAGTTGAAGGACAGCAATCATCACTGCCAGTAAAGGCAATAGGTCATGGAAGGGAAACAAAAGTTAAGAGGAAGAATTATGGGCAGATCAAAATCTTTTAACTCTAACATGTTTTTTTCTCTCTCTGTAGCACAGTATACATTTGTCTAGCTGTAACAAGGCAGGGAGAGATACAAAGGTGCATTCAGAATATTAGGGTGAAAAATTACCATCAGAACATGTATAAATGTGTTTATGATCTATTTATATTTAGGTGCAGTGTATTTATAGTTTTGCTGATGTAATTTAAGCGCTACGGGTTTATAACATTAAGTGTAGAAGTAAAAAAAAGAAGAAAGTGATCAATGAGACTCATCATGAATATTTCCTCTCAGGCATGTGTTGTCAAATGGTCTGTATCAATTAGTACTGAGATTTTTTGGTGTGGAGCCATTATGAATAGTCAGAAAACCATACACGCTGGATAAGCTACATTGCCATTCCATCATGGTGCTTTTGTGAGCAAAGTGCAGCATTGCTGAGGGGTGTCTTGACAGATTCATAGTTTTGATTTTCTTTTAGTGGCCTCTTCAAGTGTTAATAAAAATATAAAAGTTTTATGTCTGTTTCAGAATTATTTGGAGTGCAGCTGTCTGCCATAGTGCTTCCAAGAATGTCAAACAGAACCTGAAGGGAAAGGTCATGGAGCCCAGCTCTCACAAATCAGATTCCTGTGCCAAGGGGAATGAGGTTTTCCACCTGTGCAGAGAGGAATCTGCTCTCTGCATCTGCATCCATGGTTTTCACCAAAGGAAGTCAGTCAGCTTTGTGTATGTGGTGGATGGGGTGGGGGATGTAGGTATTAATCCCTGTGACAGACATCATGTCAGTCACAGCTGTCAGATGGAGTTGTCACCAGTTTATGTTGTGTTTTGGAGGTGTTTAATGGAATTTTCTTTGTTAAAACTTTAAAGGCAGGAAAAAAACTTAAAAGGAGGATGGGGGCAAGGAGTGGGTAACAAAGGAAAAACTGGAAAACTAGTTCTGTGCTGTGCAATGCCTCTGTTTAGTGGTAGCACCTGAGGGGCAGCATGCAAAGAAGTTGATCCAAAGTCATGAAAAAAATCTCTTTTTGCCAGCAAAGGCTTGAATTAGTTTATTTCCGTTGCTGCCAACATGAAATCTCCCCATTTCTTTCTCAAGACTGAATAATTAAAATCATTATTGCTTGTTAGCATTGTGTTGGACCACATCAGGTTGCATTCCATAAGGACTTTGCTGTGAAATAATAGAATTGTGTGTTTCCAGAGACTTACTCATTCACAAGCTTGGGTGACATATAAATGAAAAAGAAAGGGACAAAACCCTACCTCAGATATTTGTGCTGTGCAGCTCCCCGGTGGCTCTGGGATTTACATCCTGTTTGAGGTGGGAATCCAGACCCAAAGCTTGCAAGTTAACATCAAATACAGCAAATTTTTAAAACATTTTTGCAGGTTAATAATCTTCCATCCTGACCACTGTGAGCACATATCTGGTCCTGACACATGGTCAAACTGCACGGAACTTGTGTGCTTCATATTTGCAAAAGGATGGGCTCTGGATTGTCATGGCTAACAACACTATAAAAAATACATAAACCAGACTATTTACTCAGCAGCTATTAATAGTCAGTTTTGCTGATGGAGCTGGGGATCTGTCAGTCCTGTCTGTTTGCGTACAGCTAAGTCACAACAGTGCTGCAGTTTAGATAAAATTTTTGAAGGGCGTAAGCAAAATAGAGACTGTTTGTTCATTTTATTTTTATGGAGAAACAGAAAAAGTTCAGGTCTATATTTCAATTGTTCTAATACAAGTATATGAAAAAACAAAAAGCCAACAATATCTGAGAGCTTTGCTGGCAAAATCCTGAGTTTATTTGCTATTACAGCAGCTAGAGACACCTTTTGCTGATGTACTTCTGTTTCAGGAACCACTTTGCACAAACAATTTAGAGATTGTAACTACACAGGTAATCATGTCTGGTTTGGACAAGGGTGAACTGGGCGGTTATCTGTTTCATATACATATATATATATATATATATATGTTTTTCTCCATATGTTACTGTATGAAAGGATCACAAAACAGACACAGGAGAGAGTGTATGGAGGGAACCAAGCAAAACTCTCACTGTATCAAAGCGTTCCTTGGGGCCTCAAGTCAATAAACTGCAGACATCAGAGAAATGCTCTACATTTCTTTCAAGATCAATCTTAGGTGTAATAACAGTTGTATTTCTTACATGTGCAGTGGAGGGAGCAGCAAATCAGAATTTTTTCCATTTCTCCAGGCCTTTTATGCATGAGGGATGGCACCCAGCTGCTTTTGCCAAGTGTGTGCAAGTTGGACACTTTGGACAGGAGACTAGCAATCATCTGAGTGGTATAGTTGGCTAAACTACAGCTACTGGGATATCATGGGTGACTACAAATAAGTTTTAGGGTTCATATGCCATATGGAAAACATGGGGAATTGAATACACCTTTCTAACACTTAAAAAAAGGCACATAGCTTCAGAAGTACTGACTTTGTACACATCTCTTACTTAGAAAAGAGAAAGCTGCAGGATCCCAGTTCTTCAGAAGGTAGGTTTTGAAGTTTTAGACACAGGTTTAGAAGCATTCAGTGAGAGTAATTTGTAGCAACTCGAAATCAAAGCGCAGATGCGCCGTCCTTTGCTCCAGGCCAGTGGATTTTCTTGTCTGACATTATGGTGCTGTAGCCTGCTAAGATGCAGTGCAGGTGGATTGTCCTCAGTCATTTAGCTTCAAGGGAGCTTACAGGAGCCACCAGTGCTATCAGAATGGCACAGAAAACTCATTTGAGCATCCTCATGAAAATTAGGAGTAGCAGTTATGGGTTTCCAAACATGAGAACCCAGACCTAAGGGTCTGAGAGCACAGCGTGGTTGACTGCAGCATCTCACCTGAGTGGTGAGACTCACAGTCAGTTTTTATGTTTGAGGCATTTCTGAGAGGAAAGGAGCTCTAATGAAGCACTGTTTATTTGTTTGTTTATATGCTTAGACCAGAAAGGCCAGCAGTTCAACAGCTTGAGACTTCAAAGGCTACTGTTGCCTCCAGTGTGTGGTATCAGGGTAGTTAAAGATGTTTCTTTTTAGTAAGTCCAGCAGAAAATTCAGTCTCCAGGGCTGCAGGAAAATTTCCTTAGTTGGACACTGTAGAAGCTATTTTCCTGTGTTTCCCGTAAATTATTTCACAACTTAAATATGTTATTTAAATTTACACTCTGCCGGATACTCTGGGTTTTTTCCACTTTCCTGTGTGCTAAAGACAATGATTCTTCATAAACTGTCAGAGGCTAAACAGTAATGCTTTGCCTTGGTTTTATTAGATTGTGATGCCCTTTTATTGAGTAATGAACACCATGAGTTAAAAGTCTGCATATCATCCTTTGATGGTGACCTGGACCTTTTTAAAACCATTACTTGTAGGGCATTCAATGCAGTCAGATGCATACTGATGAAATAGCAACCACGCAGAGCTCCTGCTGACTATGTACAGGTAAAGCTTGACAGCCCAGCATCAAACAAAAAAATTGATTTCAAACCCAGAAGTCAATATCTTGCTTTTGCAAAGGCACTTTGGCACTTGAGAGGAAAGTTTGCATGTAATGTACACATTTGATGAACAAAGTACAGAGGAGATGGCTTGTTTGGATTTGATTTGGTGTACCCGTGGTTTTCTATAAGCAGTGAAGCCAGTGAAGTGTTGATCTGTGCAGGTGGAGAGGAGCTTCAACTCACTGTACACATGCACAGATAGCATCTAAATGGGCTTGATTTTTGGTGTACTTGATCTAAACAAAGGAAGTTTCTTAAGTACAGCTATGACCTGGTAATGTTTCAGAATGAAGTCTTAATAAGTTAAAAAGTCTAGTCTTTTCAGTCAGTAACAAAGTGCCATTTTATCTGCTGCCTGATTCTGAGGTCCCTTATGTTCACTTGCTACTTGTTATGGTCAGTTTATGAGATGGAGAATGATTGCCTCTTTTACACATGGTATACTGCTGGAAGTCAAGTTTAGATTTTGATAGTTACAGAGTCTTTCTGCACTGGTCCTGATACATGTAGCTTTACTAACAGTATCTAGAATAGCTATGGACAGTGTCTGGAGACATTCATAAGGACAGTGAGTAGTGTTTTCATGAAAATACACTGCAGGTTTTATATTCTGCAGCTTTTTTTGGTGCTCACTCTTCGTAGCACATGCTATTGCAAATTCAATGTCCAAGTTGCACATTTAGAGGGATACTCAAAATTATTTACATCTGTATAGCTGATGTTCCTCTAATAAGTCGTTTCCAGTGTTTGAGGATTTTTCTGAATAAAAGACTGCACCAAAGTTGCATGGGAAAACTCTTCTTTAGGCTTTAGTCATCCACAGTCAGTTGTGTATTTATGCACATGGCATCGTAAAGTACAGGTGACACGCACGGCTGTGAAGATTGCACCTCAAGGAATTCAGCTTAAAAAAGACTGAACCAGAATACTCTCTAGAACCAGGACACAGACACTGATGATTCTAACTGCATGATGAGGACTATGCTTTTCTCTGGTGAGAGTCCTAATGGAACAGCAGCTCCCTATTATTCTGTTACTTAAAATAAAACAGGAAAAAACATCAAGTTAGCTGTCCTGTTGCTGTTTTGTTACTTAATGGAGATTATACATCAGCACTTTGCTTTCCTTTTATGTTTCAGTGTCATTTTGAAAACCAGGGACACAAGATGTTGCTACAGGAAAATATGTGTTTCACAGTCTGTTGAAAACAATCCACTTGATAGTAGGAGAAGCTAGTCTTAAGTGAAATACAGTGGATGTACATCTTAAGGAGAGATACAGTCACTCAAGTTGTAATGCTGATTCTAGTTTTTAAGTGTTAGTGAAGGAAAACACTTCTGAAAACACTTTATCTCTGCTCAGATAAATCATCTGCTGACTGACCTATGTCACTCCGTCTCTTTTCACCCTCCTGTGCAGTGGCTTCTTCACTGGACTGTCCCATGGAAACAGACACTGTTGTCAGACATTCCTTGAAGGAGGAAATTCTCCTCTAGGTTGCAGAATATCAGTGCTTGCCATGGGATGGACCAGCTTTGTACAAAAGAGGTACCTTTGCACACTGCTTCAGCTCAGTCTAGATGTTGCATGTTCATCTAGATTGTCTAGATCAATCAATCTGGATTGTCTGCAGATAGAAGAAAAACTGGGTCTGCAATTCATCCTGGCTGTCATCAGAAGCCACTAAGGTACCCTCCAAGCAGGCAGCTCCTCCCGCTTTGATTTTCCTCCTTATATTTTTCCATTATCTGCCAAATTGGGGGTTAAATACTCTGCTCTCTTTTCGTTTTGCAGACACCATCATTGGCTTGGCATGTGTCTGATAGGGAACCTGTTTCTGGCAAGTAGTCTCACTTTTATTAGCAAACTCCCTGTGTCCCCTACAAAGGTGATGGAAAAGACCCAGTTCAGTTTTTCCTAGTCCACCTGACCTTAAGTGCTTCATCAGATTCATGAGAGAAGCACCCCAGCTCCCATACCCAGTGGCACCCAACAGGACAGGGAGCGCTGTGAAGGTGATTTCAGCTGGCTGGTGCAAGTGCTGTGAGTGTACATTGGCAGCAGATTGAAGTGGGTCCTTGCTGAAGCAAGGCTCTTTGCGGTTCTGTTAATTGAATGCAGAGTACATTGTTTTAAAAAAATTATTTCCTCTGCAAGGAGTAGCATGATGGAGGCTGGGGGTGTTTTTCCTTGTGAGTGGGCACAAGCACTATTGCCCAAAGTCACACTAGCAAGTTCATCATCACAGCTACAGTGGAGCTGAAGTTCAAGGGAGCACAGAGTGATTCATTCCACCTGGCAATATATACAGTGAGTAAAGAGAAATATTTCCTGTACCTAATCCAGACACCAGTTAGGCATCAGTCTGTCTGAATGTGAGCAGACATACGAATGACAAATGTGTGGAGGAACAGAATAAGCTGGGAAAAAAATGAGAATGTATTTTTCAGAGGTTAGCACATTTGCCCTGAACACAATCCCAAAACCTAATGAATCAGAGAGTGTAATTGTTACATAGACTAATTTCAAAACAGTACTACTCATTAAAGATTAAGGGAGAGAAAAGGAACATGAGGTTCAGACCTTTTATTGAAATTTTGTCATACTAGCTCCTCATTGGTAATTTTATATGGTTCACATTTATTCAGCTCTTCATTCACAGCCTTCTGTCAAGGCTCTCTAATATGTACCAAGTACAAGCTTCATTAACTGTATTATCTTTCAGCTCTGCTTTATCTGTGATTACCAAGCCAATGTTTCTCAATGACATTTTGTTAGAAAACAAGTTTAAAAAAAACCACAAAAATACCAACATAAAAACAGCTTGTTTTATCAGTGTTTTTTGCATTCAGATTTCCAAAGTTTCCTTACACTTGAATACAGACATGTTAGATACACTTTGCATACCCATTAGAGAAAACGAGGCTTATGGGGAGCTCTTTAAGTTCTGGCTATTTAGACTTCCACAGTTGCCAGCCTGTCTTCTAGAAATGTTGAACTTTATCTCTGGGATGCTCTTTCATTGGCACCTGGTGTCTAAGACTCGGACTGGTGTCTAAGCCCCCTTTGCTATTGACAGGTCTCTTCTGTTCTCCCTTCAAGGCTCAAATCAACCCTTAAACTGTTTTGCTTGAGTCTGAGAATATTAGAAATTTGGATAGGTGGGGATAGGTGTTTTACAAGGTGTTTGTTTTATTCCTTGGTATTTTGTTAGCTCAGCTGATCCCTCTGAGTAGCTTATGTCAGGTTTTTCATTCTAACAACAAGTAGAGAGGGAATGATAAAGTCTGTGTCTTTTTAGAAACCAAAGAGGAAAATTGCAAGAAGGAAAACATTGAAAATTCTCTTCATTTGGAGTAAACAAAGATAACTTACAGATAGTCACGTTTAACTATCTTATACTTGGTTAAGAAAGGTCTTGGGGAATCTTGTACAATTTGTGCACTGGCCATGGTGTCCTGCTCCTTTATAAAGTCTTCTGAATTTCTGTGGTGCTGTTGTCCCAGTAAAGGCTTGCTGGTGGATGTATTAGACTTCCCCTGTATCCCACCTACATGGAAGGATCTCTAAAAATTCAATTCTATATAATAGACAGCAGATAATCCGAGCATCTTCCCGCTGTGTAAAATCTACGCACGTGCATGATGTAAGAGAGTCATTGCAGCCAGCATTAAGTTCTCCTTCCTGTGGGGAAATACAGCCACACAGTTTGTATCACTCAAACATTATGGGTCTAGTTAATGATCATAGAACCACAGGTTTGGGTCGGAAGGAACCTTAAAGACCTTTTAGTTCCAACCCTCTGCCATGGGCAGGGCCATCTTTTAACAGACTAGGTTGCTCAAAGCCCCATCCAGCCTGTCCTTGAACACTTCCAGCAGTGGGGCATCTGCAGCTTCTCGAAGCATACTCAAATGAGGGGACAGATGAAATTTTGGGAAATCAAGAAAGTTGTTGTTGTTTTTGTTTTCTTTGGGGTTTTTGGGGTTTTTGTTTATTTGGGGGTTTTTTTTGGGGGGGGGGGGTTGTTTGGTTTTTTGTTTTTGGGGGTTTTTTTTGGTTGGCTTTCATGATCCATTGCAAATCCCATAGAAGCTTTGGTCACAGCAGAGAGTAAAAACCTTAACAGGGAGTTTTTGGCATCAAGAAAATCCTGCATGGCTGCAGTAATTTTCTGTAGGGAGATTTCCTGCCTTGCTTTTTTGCTCTTTACCTTATTTCTGATGTTCCTTAATTTGAGGAGAAGACAATGAAAAAAAAGGATCATAAGGCAAGTGAAATAATTACTAATTCTAGCCAAGGTATATTAAAATTCCATAGTGCTCGGACATGACGTAAGTGTTCAGAATTTGTATATGAAGGAAATAAAATACATTCTGGAAGGAAAAGCTACCTAAATGTCAGAAAAACCGAAATATAAGCTATAAAATCATGTGAAAAATCACATAGACCAGAGTAAGATAGATGTGCTGTCTTTACTTAGCAAAGAAATCACGGAGGATATGAAAATAGAGAATGAAAATAACACATTTTTGCTTGATTCAAAAGCATTATCCATAATAGCATCTGCAATGTGCCTGTAATAATATGGTGTAAATTGGAATTTACATAACAGATCTTTGAAAACAGGCTCTGACTGAGAATGTGATAATGGTGCCTCCAGAAGGAAAAGTCAACCAATAGCAGGAGAACTTTGCAGAAGGCCTATTGCTTATTCCAAAATCCATCCATTTAGCCCCTTTGTAGATTGCATAGTATTCATCTCAGACATGAGCTGTGCTGAAAACTTGAATAGCTGGTCTTGGAAACCTCTGGTATGTTTCTCCTGAATAGACAAGTCATTTTCTCTGGGCTGAATTAAGAAGTTCTTATTAATGGTGATAGATTGACAGCCCTAAAAGTTGGAAACCCTCTAGTTGTATTCACCTCTCTGAGCTGGATTTAATACACTCTTCCTGTCTTGATTCCTGTCTGTTGAGTAGGAGAAGAGTCATTAATTTAACTAAATCAGGACTAGAATTCCTTCACTGTTGTTTTTATTGCCTCAATGGTCAGGACTTCAACTAAACAACAGTTCCCAGTAATATCCAGTCCAAGAATGGTTGGACACTTTGATTCACATAGTGCTGCAGAGCTGAGGTCAGACCTGATTTAGTTCTGATCTTTTTTGTCTATACAGTCCATGCTCATTGCTCTTCCCTTTCATTTGCTGGCTGATGTGCAAGTCAGAGGCCAGTATTATTGTCATTATAGGGCTTTTTTAAGTTTGGTTGACCTTTGCTAAGTCAGATTTTTAACAGTTCCTTAGATTCCCATGAAAAGTCTGTCTGACCAAATGTAGATGACCAGCACAGACCTCTTTTTGAACTTGTTGTTTTCTGTGTTACTGATGTAAAATACAGAGACTAAGTAGGTATGTGTCTGACCTTTCTGGGGGTTTAGGGTAAAACTGGATTTTAGGATTGGGACCCTAAAACCACTCAGTTGTCCCTATGGAATATATTTGCGTGTCTAACCTGACAAAGCCAGAGGTAAATATATGTTCAGTCAGAATAATGGCACCCCATGTAATTAACACATATTTTTTTTGCCTGACCACTTCAAGCACCACAAGGTTCTGGTATAACCAGCCATAGTTAATGATGAGGCAGTGTGAGTCAACACAGGGTGAGGAGGGGCAGGATGGGTGTCTCTCACACATCTCCAAGTTTTATCTAATGTGTTTAACTTTCTGAGAAGCTACAGAGATACGGTGAATGCTTTTTCTGTTCCTCTCCTAAATCCAAGTCCTAATCCAAATTTCAAAAGTATCTTTAAATGGCTGATACCATTCATCATAATTTACAACTACATACAGTTCTTTCAGTTCTGAGGTCTCTAATTAGAGAATAAATTGGTGTTAATTTCTCATGATACAGAAGTCCGATATTAGATAGATAGGATAGACATTCTTTTCAGATAAGGCATCACAGAAGTATTGTGTATTAGAGAATCACAGAATGGGTGAGGTTGGAAGGGACCACAGTGGGTCATCTGGTCCAAACTTCCTGCTCCAGCAGGGTCATCCCAGAGCGCATTGCACTCGATTGTATCCAGACAGTTCTCAAATATCTCCAGTGAGGGAGACTCTTCAACCTCTCTGGGCAGTCTGTTCCAGTGCACAGTATTAATGACTTCTGAGCATGAACCTACCAAAAGCAGAGAGATATGTGTCCTCTTTCTCATATGCAGTGTGCTAAACTGTCAGTCTCCCTCCAGTTCCACCAAATATTTTTGTTTTCTTCATTTCCAAAAAAACATGAAAAGAATGTTTTATGGTTAGCTAAAAAAAGTAAAAGTACAGATATAATCATCACTTGCTTCATCTTTCCTAGGTGTTTGTCTTCCTCAGTCTGCCTTCCTCAGTTTCTTGGCTAAGAAATACTTTGAGTTTTACTCAAAGTAGCCATATCACTGATCTTTAACATCTTTCTTCACTGTATGTTGTTTCATTTTCCTGACACCTCAGATTTTATGCCACGTGCATTTTTTTATTCAGTTTGAGTACATTTCTAACAGTACAAACTATTGGATTTTGTTAAACTGTATAACCCTGACATGCTTTTATGGCTTTCCCTAAACCCAGTCTATGATTAAATGTATTCTCAGTCTCTTCTTGACTTAACTATTGAAAGTTCTCAGGCAAAACGGGCAGAATAAACTTTTCTGGGAGCTGTATATCTATCATAAACTGGCTCTAACATGTTATCTATCCAGACTGGTTGTATTTTTCATGCTTTATCACAAATCAGTGCCACAGACAGATTGTGGTTTGCAACCTGCAGTTGTTCATCGGAGTTAACTTGGCTGTCAGAACAGTATTTCTGCAGTGCTTTAAACTTTCATAACTTTTGTTCATGAGACTGAACTATTTTTCTAGCTGGCTAAGGGATCAATCCTGTGTCATTAGAACATATGGAACAAGGCTGTGTTAGCCTTTTGAGTTTCCTTTAGGATGTGTGACACCCCAGCCTTCAATACTTTTTAAAATGTCTGCACATAAATGACCACAGTATGGAACTACTCAAATCATGAACCTTAAAAGTATTTTACTTATGTTTTAGATCATCCTCCAAATATTCAAAATCATTCAAGACTTCGAACTCCACCACCTCCAATATCACATGCTCACACCCCAAATCAGCATCACGCAGCCTCCATCAATTCCCTGAACAGAGGGAACTTCACTCCACGCAGCAACCCCAGCCCAGCTCCTACGGACCACTCTCTCTCTGGAGAACAACCAGCCACTACTCAAGAGCCAGCTCATGCTCAGGACAACTGGTTACTCAACAGCAACATCCCACTGGAGACAAGGTAGGTCACTTTCTTTAACACTTAAAATGTTCTGACTGTGTGTGCTCAAGATGTTACGTAAAATACACACATCTGCATAGCCAGCCACCTAGTTTGTGAAATGGTGTTTGACTTACGCATTTTGCATTGTATTTGTTATTCCTTGTGTCTTTTTATTTGGACTAGGAGAAGAGGAAATTGCTCTTCTTTCATAAACTAAAAATGTTGTCTTTAACAGCTGCTCCTAAGGTTATTTTCCTCATTTAAAATTGGAATCGGGATCATAGATTAAAATGTTCTTGGTTTTCTTTCTTTCATTTTCCTTTAATGTCTTTTCTTCCTATGTGGTAGGATAAATCAATATCCTATTTAAAAAACTGAAATCAGTCAGTATATTGAAAAGATTTAGCCTTGTAGCTGTGCCTCACCAGCAGTACTTTCGTAGTATGTAATTCAGGAAAGGTTGATCTTGTTTCACCTAATGAGGAGAGGTCAGCTGCTGCCTTTTTCACCACTGCTCCAGCAAGCATGAAACACTGGATAGCCCAGCATCAGTCATTTAATGGTGTTTCCATTTAGCTTTCAAATTCTTTTCCACCTATGCAACACCTGAAGGGTGTGACAAGAGTGTACCAAGTTGTTGTAGTTCATAGCTTTGTTCAGGTTCTGTGTAGGTTCTGGAAAAGAGAGCTCTCACACTCCCTCAGCCTCAGTCCTCCTGTCTGATGGTGAGTGCATCTACTTGTGGTCCCAGTCGCTTTCTCCAGAGGTTGTGCTTCACCATTTCCTTTGCTACTGAGCAGCCACTGGGGATGCTGGAGTCATTAGCTCCCATACATGGTGTCTTTTTCAGTCTGCAGAGAAGCCTTCCAAGCCTAAAACATGGTGCACTTGCTCTATTGTCTTTGTTCCTTCATTTGTCTAACCTTCTCAAACCAGCAAGATTTTAGACAACAAAAAATCATACAATAACTGAGACAGGGCCCAAATTTGTCACATGATTGCCTGTAGCAATCTCATTGAGAGCAGCAATAGCTGTAGGTGTATCATGGGACAAATTGTACCCAGTTTTGCCAACTTCTGCTAAGAGAGTGTTTTTTTAAAAATAAGCACATCTGTCAATCTTTTTGAGAATGAGCTGCTGGCTCTCTGAAACTTCCAAAACAACCTCAATGTCATATTTTGTGGCATTTAAAGATAATTAATTTCTCTGTGACTGCTTGATTAAAAAGACTTAAATAAGAAGCTGGATCCAAAAGATTAAGACAAAATTATAAGCAAGTAATGCAAGTGTGATTTGGCAACAGTTTCAGTAATTATATTGTGTTAGTAATTCTCAAGCACAAATACCAAAGCATTGAGTTTTATGTGATAATTCTTATTAAAATTACATTTAAAAATACTTAGGCCCCACTCCTACAGCTCTTTTGTGATAATCCTCTATAATTCTGAAGGAAGCCCTGTGCCTTCTCCTAGCCAGGTGGTGAATTCTTTATAGAAGAGATAATACACTGTTTTAGTAGTGCAAAACCTTAAAGGCTGTCCTCATTTCTTCTCTGTGAAATCATTGTAGATGAAAATTTTTCAAGATCTGAAGCAGACTGCTCTTGTTGCAGGTTGGATTGGTCACATTATTGCTGTTAATCAGACTGGCACTTGAAGGTCTACCTGCATGAAGAGCTCTTTCTGCATCATTTGATGATTTCACTCCAGCATCACAGATCAGTCACATTTGTACTTGGTCCTCAGTCTAACCATTTTATTAATTTGGTAGAAAACAGGTCATTTAAAGACTGATAGTGAGGCTTTTGACACACTGGTTGAAAAGGTGTGATTTTGCCCAGTGTTCCTTTTGACAATAATCATGTTGGAAAATATGTAATTTTGTGCCAACAGCAAATGAACACTACTGACCGTTCCTTCACTTATACAGCATTAAGAAAATAATATGTGTTATAATGGTGTCATAAAGAGAGGAGGCTGAGCTGCATAGATGATCAGTATATCTGTGACTAACCTCCACTCTGACAGTCATCTCTTCTGGCATACATAGGTCTTCCATTTCCTCCAGTGGGAACTGTGTAGACAAAAGACCAGGCTTCAGTGCTGTTTAGCAAACTTGGATGCCCAATTCAGACTCTTCCATGAGAGTGATCTTCCCCATCTTCTCCACTGTAAAGATTTTTAGAACCACAAAAAAGGACCATCACCTAAGAGAATAAAATGTCCAATATGTAGAAATATAAATCCCGGCCAAGAGATGTTAATCCAAGAATAAAGGCTTTTGAAGTTAGGTGATTACAGTAATCTCATGTCGAAAATGGAATTGTATTTCTGTTGGGTTATTTTTAATCCCATATTAGTGAACAGAGAGAGAACACAAGAAGAAAAAAAGCTGCATCTTTTAAACAAGGATTGTCACAGGCTGTGGAATGTGCCTGCAGTTACAGAATTTAACCAGAGTTTGAAGTGGCTTGATTTTGACTGCCATGGACTCCAGGCAGTTTTCAGAACTGGGAATTCAGACTGGTTTGTCGCTGCCTGGAAATTTCTAAACCATAATGCAAGGGCAAGCGGAGATATGCAGCAGAAGTATACAACTGACAGGATAAGCATATCTGAGAATTTTGTATGTTGCAAGAGGAAGAGCCCCTCCTCTTCTCTCCCTCCTTTTCATTAGTTTCCCTTTACTCCCTTTTCTCTGTTTCTCCTTTCTCCTCTTTCTTTTCCTGCCTGCTCCCTTTTTTGTTGCTTTAAAAGCCATGTATTATCAAGGTTGTGATGAGAAGATCTTTGCTCAGCAGTCACTCCTGACAGGTAAGTGAGTTCCCCCCATATTTATTCCTCAGTCTTCTTCCTTCTTCAGCCTCCTTTCTGTTCCTTTACATTTGACCTTGTGGAAGCAAATAAATGCCAACTAGATGGACGTTTAGTTGATAAACCAGCAGTTTTCAGGAGACTTCCATTCCCAGGAAATTTCATGTGGTAATCATGTAAGGTCAGATTTTTGCCACCACTACTGCTAATGAGAAAGGAGAGTGTTTTGTAACTAGCCAGCAATTTTCAGGTAATCTCCAAGGGAGCAGACTCCATGAGCCTTCCATGAGGAGGACAGTCATGCATCAGTCCCTCAGGTGACCCAGCGACCTCCTTGTTACAAATGCATACATTATGAGATTGTGTAACCCTCCCCTCTTCTATTTTATTGACAATCCACAACTGAAATTCATGGAACCAATTTGACATGGATTTTAACTAACGATGAACTTTTATTGATTGGTGTGTTGCTAGGTGCCTTGCCTCCTACCCATTAAATGCTCAGTGCATGCACATATGCTGCTTCTTTTTGCATTGAACTCAACATCCAATCTTTCCTGCATTCCCAGGGAATGTGAGGAAGCCGCAGACACTTGGGGATGTATTGATGTCTCAAGTGCTATGGCACACAGCTCATGCATGTTGATCCACTTTACTCCAAAGTTACGCATAGGAGTCACTTCACTTTCATTCAGATCAAGGAGTAGATCTGTTCTGTCAAAGCAGCCCAAAGGCCTCTATAAAAGCAGGGAGTTGAGCTAAACAAGTGCTGGCATTAGCAGCAGGAAGATGAGGAAGTAGAAATGAAAATTAGGTTTGAGAACATTTTAGAAGAAACAGTATCAAGGTTTGTATAATGTGACAGAGCTGGTTTCTCTTGGTTTAGCATGTTACCTGAGTCCAGTTTCTTTGACAGGAATTCTTGTTTGAGTTCATGTCACTTGTACCCTCTAGGCTCTTAATCCTGCATAAGTGATAAAGTGTCACAATGCTGTTATGTTTCTTGTACTAGTTTTTGCCAGGGGATTTATTCACATTCAGGCTTAGATTCAGTTTTGATGCTGAAAACAGACATGGGCAAAATCAGGACAGTATTTTGTTTTAAAAAACATGGGAAGAATGTTCTTCTGCCAGGCCTTGAGAAACAAGCCCAAAGGTGAGAAAGACACAGTTTGTTCCCAGCTGTGCCTCTGAGTTAATTCTTTATGTTCCTGCTATTCTCCTCAAAAAGTACACAACAGTTTAGCATTTATGGGTCAAAATGTGACTCATAAAAGAAGATGCCGGGAGGACAAACACTGCAAAATGCCGCTGCTGTGTGCAGGGTCAGTCCCAAGCATTTGCGTGTGCAGGCCCTAAGTATCTTGCTTATTGCCTGTATTATCCCCAAAAGATTATAGCCAATACTCTGGAGTTGGAATTTGGGTTACAGCTTAACCTGTTTCTAGCTTCTATCTTCTTATCACCAAGATACTTTCATTTGGAATATTCATATTGAGCAAAATGTACATTTTGAAAATTTACATTTTACTCTATATAGTGAGTTGTTATTCCACAAAGGAAAATAAATTAATCAAATTGGAAACTAAAAAGTTCTCAAATCCAAAATTGAACCTAAAGTAAAGGAGTGGCAGATTTTTGCTGGAAATCCATAAGAAAGTTAGATGCAAGAGTGCTACCAAGGTACTGGCCACAGTGGGATATAGACACTCTGCTGTGCCTTTTCAGAGTTACAGTAACACAGATGCAGGACTAAACCAGGTTACAGCTGGGCTGGATTGAAATCTGGTCCTTTGGATCCAGGGGTTTGGAAGGTTTCATGTGTCACTGGCAATAAATAATGTGCAATGAACAAAGACATCAACTTTTTGATACATGCACATGGGCGTGTGTGCTTGTATATGTGTATATGCATATATATAGTGTATATATAAAGAAGTGAACATTTTTAAAAGCTCTATATGTATATGTGTAGCATCTTATACATATAAATATATGGTCCATCATTCTAATTCCATGCACAACTGCACTATAACCATTGTGGTTTATAAGATCACACTTCATATATGCATGACTCACTGGCTTCATTCATGTTTCCATATGTATGTAGAAACATAGCAAAGCAGACATTCCTAGAGACATTGCAGGACAACCTCATTGAGATGGACATTCTCACCTCCTCCCGACATGACGGTGCTTACAATGATGGGTACGTGACACTTACGTGGTCTTCCTGTTTACTGTACAGTCATTATGATCCTTGCATGAAAGCATTTGGTCATATCAGTGATGTTTAAGGGCAGCACCATTGCTGACCCCTTCCAATATGGCTTTAGAAAATGAATTTCTGGGGCTTGGAGCATTGTGTCCTGTACATATTAATGAAAAACTCATTAATATGCTAGTGAGTCACTGCATGCCATTTGCTTTTTATCCCCTTATTGTTTTGAAAGTAATTTCATTTGTAAGAAGTACCTGCAGCAATTTCAACTCCCATATTAACTAAAATTAATTTACTTTTCATAAAAATCTGAAACCTTTATTGTGCTGACAGCCTGATACTTCATTGTTAAACTGATATCTTCCACATACCTTATCTGACAAGTGTCTGCTAGTGGTATATATAAGCCAAGACTTCGAGTTTGACTTGGCCATCCATTCTGGCATCTTTACACAAATTTTGATCACTTAACTTTTAAGTTATAATGGACTTTTAACTTGATAGCTGGTGCCAAAACTGTTGAATCTTGTGTTGGCAGCTCATAATTTGGTAGTCATCCTTCACACAAGAGTTTATTGGTGTACTTGAACACTGTAGGTGCCTCTTTGCTCAGAACAGATACATCTCTATCTAAATAAATACTTCTCAAACATGGGATAGTATCTGACTTACTGTAAAAATTCTTTTTGTTTTATGTAGAGCATTAGTAGAAATAAAGGATCTTTCTCTAATGCTCAGCAGTCATGCTTAGAGTACCAATAGAACCATGGCTGTGGTATTACAGACACCTATTTTGGATAAATGTGTTTGGATAATTACATTTTACTGCATGAATTGGTGGCTTTTCTGCACTGCAATGTCTCCACATGTGACATTTCCCCCTGTGACTCCACAAGTAACTTCATGGGGAAAACAGAGTCACCTCTTCATCTGTTACTAGCCACTGGCTTGACTGACTCCCATGAATCCATGCTGATTGCATTTACTCCAGCTGCAAATCTGGCCCCATAAGCCATGGCAGAATGTGCAAAGGGCATTGAGGCTGTTTCTCAGTCCTCACAAGCTACATTTTTGTTTTACAGAAGCATGGTGGTAGATTAGTGCACTCCATTTCCCAGGTTTCATTTCCAGAATTTGAATGCCTTTTACAGCATGATACCCCACCAAAAGCAGGTTGTTCATTTAGTATTCCCATGGACAGAAGTTCCATTGGGACATTTCATTTCAGAAACTCACGGGCTTCAGTGTGTTCTTTTCATGCTGACTTCCATGAGTGTCACCTGAGGTGCTCATGGGCTGGCTCTCAGGCTGCGTTTGTCATAGTGAGCAAAATACACTGCCTCCCAATGTGTCACTGGACAGGAAATGCTGTTGCCTTTGACAGTAATTCACACTTCTTTAAAGATAGGCTTCAATCCAAGGTGCTCTGGACTGCTTTGTGGAAGCAGGTGCCTCTCCCCACTGGCAATACACAGGACTTTGATGCTTTTAGCCACGCCATTGTCTGACACTTAAATTTGCTGGATGGGGACAGTGTGAATATTCCCCTCTGTGACAATTTGGGTGCTATGGAATGGCTTAAGCTCCTTTTCCCCATCTCCATTCACCGATGCCACACAAAAAACGCTCTCATGCAGTGATCAGTAAATTGATAAAAGCCCTCCCTTCTTTAATCTGACCTCCGCTCCTCTTCAGCCTCCGTAGGGCATTTCTGTGGGAGTGCAAGCAGGCTCCCAGTTCTGCCCGTGCCACCAGTCTGTCGTAGCTGTGCTTGGGGTTTTCATCTCACTCTAACGCCAGCTCTTCCACAGAGGGGACTCCTGCCCTTGAAGAGTTCTCTGTGGCATTGTTGGCACTGTGATTTTTTGGTTTGGTTTTGTTTTCTTTTACTCTGTGTGACTTGCCTTTGATTTTTATTCTTCTCTTTTGTGCATGCCATCAATGTCCGTAGCCAGCATTGTGTGGAGCTGCTTTCCTCGTCCAGGCAGCAGTTGCCATTCTCCCACCCCATGCCTCCCTCAGCATCGATTTGTGTGAGGAGTCACTCGCTGTTGATCTTTTTTCCCTCAGGCACTTCCTGTTCAAACCTGGAGGCACTTCTCCCCTTTTTTGTACAACGTCGCCGGGATATCCCCTGACGTCCAGCACTGTGTACTCGCCTCCCCCTAGACCCCTTCCCAGAAGTACTTTTTCTAGGCCTGCCTTTAACCTGAAGAAACCCTATAAGTACTGTAACTGGAAATGTGCTGCTCTGAGTGCCATTGTCATCTCAGTCACTCTGGTGATCCTGCTGGCCTATTTCATAGGTAAGCTTGTTGCTGTTTGTTTTTCTTCTTTTTATTTCATTTTTCTACAAACCCTCCCGTACTGCTAATATTTGGGAAACAGAGGGTCAAGACTGTGGTACAAAGTGATGGGGAAATAAGGCACCTGTTGACTTGTTTGTGCTGCAGTGTTGTGGTAGGGAGCTTAATACCTGTCATAAAGCCAGAAGGGCTTAGTAAAACATAAGTCATATGAGGGAGTTGTACTCCCTTCAATATCATGGACTGTTTACATTCTGCAGAGGAAAGTGTACCTGGAGTGAGGCAAAGCCACCAGGTTTTCTCTAAGCATCCCGTTAAAATAGGTGGTGAAGTCCATGTCCCAGTCTCAGTCACTTCCTGGTGTGTCAGTGTTGACTTTGAGGGGACAGGGTCAGAATCAAGATCCTGATACACAAAAGCGTGGTTTAATTCTATCATTTGGTGACACACCCATTTCAGTGACATTTAACTAATTATATTGGAGTTCACAGCGTGACCAGGAGGATGGAGAAGGACTGGATTGAGATTGTGGTTCAGCAGAGCCTTTTTAGAGTAGGTGGTGCTGGTGAAATTTGCATCTTGGGTGGAAAAGCAGTGGATTTTTCTTGAACTGGGCATGATCTGAATTTCTTTGTTTTATGTGGCTTGTCAGTGTTCATTGCAAAAAAGCGTTCTTAGTATATGTTGCAGAAGTAATTGAACTGCTAGAAGCGAAAATTGTATTTTTAAGCCTGTAAAGTTGGAATGTTACCATTACTTTTCCTTCAGTTGTGTTCGATATGTGTGTTAGGTCTTAAAAAAGTCCATTCCTAGACTTCTATGTTAAACTGTCCGTTTGGACAGTTTTGGAAACTGTCCATTTTTGGAGTACAAACTCCAGTTGTCAGACACTTTTAGATGTGATCATGGGTGAGAAAGCCGATTTCTCATGGCACGAATGAGTCTTTTTGATTTTGCTGTGACTTCCTGTGCGCTAATGATCTATAAA
Source organism: Promerops cafer (assembly GCA_013398275.1). Lineage (NCBI taxonomy): Eukaryota > Metazoa > Chordata > Aves > Passeriformes > Nectariniidae > Promerops > Promerops cafer. The sequence goes on along the minus strand of VZSE01015389.1, from coordinate 264,300 downwards.
AGGTTGTGGTTAGAATTACAAATCTTAGTCTGGATCGAAAGATTTTGCTTTCATTTTACATGAATATGATTAGCACCACTACAAAGGATTGCTTTTGCTGTGTTCCTTTTATATACACTTCTTTAATGACTGCTACTTTTTTGCTTCTGCCTTGCATCATACTCTGGTGACTTTTATGTCTCCTGTAAGAGGAACAGGAATGATTAATTAACCAACATTAAATCAGCAGCAGTTTGATGAAATATGCAGTCAGTTTTCATCGTTTGCTATGTACATTTGGAATCACCTTTCTCATTTGTCTGGTATTCTCCTTATGTCCTGAGCATGGTTCCTTTGGACATTATCTCAGTGTGTCAGAGGAGAGCCATTTCAGCTCAGCGTAGCAGTGCCAGTTCATTCTGGAGGAGGAGCCGTATGCTGGTTGATGGATGGAGAGGAGTTTGGTTTGCCACTCTCCAACTCAGAACCCTGGCTCAGAGTTCACAAAAGATCACACTCCTGCTTAAAACCACAGTTAATGTTGTTAAAAGGAAGGTCCATTGAGTGCCCTCCCATCCTTTTTATCCTCTCCATTCAGGTGAATTTGCTGGCATTTGCCAGACACCATGGATGGCTGGCAAGGTGCCAGAAATGCTGAGCAGGTTGAACTACTGTAATTATGGGTCATAATTACTAATTTCTAAAGGAACTACCAATTATTAAAAATCAAATCCAGTGGCTCAGTTCAGCATAAACATATTCAACAAAGATTTGTCTCTACCAGACCCAGTGTTCTGATCGAGAAAAAAGGCAGATATTTAATTAGATTTTGATGAAAAAATGTGTTTAATTTCAAGTATAATCAATTATTAATTACTGTAATGAGTGACTCTGGCGGGGTTTACTAATTAACTCATTTAAAAATTATGAATAACCTTTGCATTTGTAATTATTTTTTACATCCTGTCAAGTTGCAGATGAGAATTGTATCACCTAACCCAAAAGCAAAGAAATTAATGAGGGAGTCAAAATGTACTTTCACTAAGTTGAACAGAGACGTTTTGCATTATGATATGAACTATGTAATTCTTAACAGGAACTGCTTTACTATGCCAAGTAACCTGGTCTGTTTGCAAACAAATTATTGGTTTTCCTCCAATTATGGGGATCCCCCCCATATTTGCATAGTTGCATCTTCTTACAGATACCTTTTCTTATGTAAGCGGTACCTTGCTCTTTTCAGTGCCATGGGGACAACCTGGGTGGTAAGGTGTAACTTAGTCATGAGTATAAGGTCTAATCTGTGTAACAGTCTATGAGTATTGGGAACTTGACTGCTTTCCATCTGCTCTTGTTAGTTAAAACAACCATGGAAGTTATATTTTAATGACCATTTTCATCCTTCAGAGCAAACTGAGGTCATTGGAAAGGTTCCCATTTAAGTGAATAGACTTTAGGTTGGGTCCCATTGCAGCAGCTTGGCATTTAATCTGGTTTTTGTACACTGGTTGGATAATGGAAATACTTCAGAGTGGTATCTAGGCCTTCAGGATGTTCCTCACAGCATCAGGCATGTCACAGTCCTCCGTTTAAATATTAAAAACTGCCCACTGCAGGCCTTACCTGTCTGTAGTGTGGAGACACTGAAGAGACTTTGCTACGGGCAGTACTTTCTGTGTGACAGACGCTCAGACACAGCTGTGGTGGGTGCCCATCTGAGGCAGGCAGAGCTGCATGGAAAGAACAAGGCAGTGGTCGTTGCTGAAGCCAGTTCCTTTTTGAAATTCACCTGGAGAACTTGTTAAATCATTTGAGGCTAAAAGACAGAGTTTCTATTATTTCATGTAAATCTTTATGGCATTTAGCAGTCTGAGGTTCATTTATCTTGCTGGGCTGTTTCAAAATGAGGAGAGGAGACATAAATAGGCGTCCATGGCAGCTGAACTGCTGCTGTCATGTGTCAACACTGTGATCAAGGTGAAGGTTTTACAGGGCTGAGTCACTGGTCTGGAGAGATAATGACAAACAAAATGTAACAGAGTGTATTAAACACCAGAAGCTGGTTTTCATTTGAATTAACCAGCTTTTGATTGACTTGTTGCCCCCTTTTCAAATACTCAGACGCACACTAAGGCAGTGCCGACAGTGCCCATGAGTGTTTTGCACACACACAGCTTATGCAAATCCCATGAGCTCCACAGAAGCTTGTCTCGTGGGGTGAGAACACGAAGCAGAAAAGCAGGGGCACATCAGGGCTGCAACATTAAAGTTATGGAACCATTGAAATCAAAGGCCTGTATCTGAGCAGCTCAGAACTGCCCTGCAAATTTGCTATTCCAGGAGTTCCTGAAGAGACATGACTTTAAAATTGAATTCCCAGTTTTAGGAATGTCCGTTCAAGAGACAGCTAGATAAGAAAAATTTTTATGGCTTTTGCTGGGATTTGATGGGGTCTGTATAGCATTGAGTTCTGCCCTGGAGGGCTAATTTCTAGCAAGATTCTAATGGCACAGAGAATCCCATGAGGTATGTTGCTATGCTAATACTTTGCCAGCAGTTCTGTACCTTGTACATGCCAGACCTGCTAGCAGAGCATTGTAAAGAGTCTCTGACATTGCTGTACTGCTTGGGAGGAAGTTTAGAAACAGAAAATACCTGTTTGATTGTCCAGATCTCCATGCCCAGCAGCTGTTTGGCTAGGTCTGTGGAACAGTTTCTGAATTAATTAGTGATGGAGAATAGTTTCTGCCTGTTTAAACAGAAGTTATTATCCTCTGCCTGATGTAGATTCCAGACTAGATGGAAGTACAATTTGATGTTGTTAGGCACTTGCAATTTTCCTATACTTAAGCATGTGTTGCGGTTGCATTGCATGAACAGCAAGAAAGATGGGCATTTGATTTAGATTAAAGCTAGGGCTGGAAAATATATTATGAAGCCAAAACAGTCATTTCTTTTTATTGGAGTCTGAGCTCTCTACTTTTCAGCTCTGTGTTCATTTGAAGTCTGTACAGATGCAGCTTCACTTGAAGAACACTGTTGCTTGCTGCAGGCAAAATGCTTTGACAGTAAAAGTGTGCTAGGACTATGATGTGTTTTATAAAGTGTCTTTCTTTTTATTGTCTAAGAATCACCCCGAAAGCTAACTTTAGCTTAGTTTGTCCATGATTCTTTGATGCTATAGAGCAAACCCAATTTAAAGCAGCTCTCCAAAGCTCTTAGAAATCTAATTAGTTAGCAATGGATGTATAGTGTACCAATTACCACGGTGTTTACATAGTAAGAGATCAATAGGAAAAGTTGCTAATGCTTAATAATTAAACTTGATCCATATCTATTAATCCTACATTTATACATTGATATTAAAGTTTTTATTAACATTAAAGTATAAAACAATTTATTACCCTGCCAACAGGCTACTTTCACTTTCTGCTTTAATATTTCTTTTCTGATCCCAGATTAAGTTCTATTTTGCTACTGTTGACATTTGTTCTTTTGATTTACAAGGATTGTAAATCAAAATCTTTGAATGTTTTCTATTTCCATCTTGTCTTTGATAAAAGGCAGAAATGGGAGCTAAACAATCTGTTCTAGCAAAGCCTTTATGTTATGAAGTCAATCTGTTACCTGAAACAGAGCTTTGAGGTCCTTTCTTGGCTCTTTCACATCTTCACAAAATCACTGGGGTCTGTTCACTCAGTAACTGCAAACTCATTTACTTAATTTTACCCTTAATCAATAAAAATGTCAGATCCAGTCTAAAAGATGGTTTAGTATTACCAGTGATACATTTTATGTATTATAAATGTTTGTGAAACAACATTCCAGGACACTGGTTGAGAGGGGACCATCATCACGAGCCAGCACTACCATTTTTCTCCTGTATAGTAGAGCTTGAATATGTGGGGTTTTGGTTTTTTCTATTAAAGCTGGCTCTTACTGTACCAATAAGAGTTATTGCAGACAAACATTGGTGGGGCAAGAGGGTTAGTGCCACTCCCTCACTAAGTAGGACAGTTTAGACAACATCTAGCTCTTCCTTTCATGCCCCATTTAGGAAACACGGGCCTTACTCTTCTCGTGCACATGCTGCTCTTAAACTGCAGCAACTCCATTTCCTTCAGCACTGGCTCAAATGCAGTCAGAGTCAGTGGCATTGGGCCCAGTGTCTGCAACAGGACCTGGAAAAATCTGCATATATTTTTATAAATTCCTGGTTCTGGAAATTGACCTGACTAAAGATAAAATCTAAATCATGACCCATGTTAACCCTTCAATCCAGTTTTGAATGATCTTTTTTGTTGTTGCGCCCCAAATTTTGCCCCTGTAAATTTTCTCAGAAAGGCTAAGGCATGAAAATAGTCTCCACCTCATGGAGAGATGCCATCAACTTGAGCCTCTGACTACTCAAAATGGCATGGAGTTGCAGAAATCTTTCTGTATTTTTTTTTTCTGTAGCATAGAGATGGGAAGATCACAGGACTCTGTGTTCACCTCAGTCACACTTCACTATGTTAGAGAACCAGCGAGGGCAGCTGCTGTGGATAAAGTTTACAAGAGGCTGGTGAGTAGCAGTGAGCTCAGGAAAGCTGCCTCAGGGAATCTGGCAAAATAAACCTTCCCTGGCCAGATCCACAATGAAATAGTGACTCAAATGCTTCAGCTCCACCTCTTTACTAGCATTGCCCCACCTCCCTCTCAACATGCACACACACATGGAGAGTAATTATCAGAGAAACAAGAACAACACAAAATTAAATCAATGGCCTTAAACTGAAAGAGAGTAGGTTTAGATAGATACTGGAAGGAATTTTTTCACTGTTAGAGTGGTGAGGCACTGGCATGGGTTGCCAGAGATGTGGCTGCCCCATCCCTGGAAGAGGTCAAGGCCAGGTTGGATGGGGCTTTGAGCAGTCTGGTCTAGTGGAAGGTGTCCCTGCCCATGGCAGGGTGGTTGGAACTGGATGGTTTTCTTTTTTTTTAGGATCCCTTCCAACCCAAAGCATTTTAGGATTCTGTGTAAATTAAAACCACATTTAGTTCAGTTACATTCAGTCTTACATTTCTGCCTGTTTTGTTGTCTTTTGCTGCAGCTTTAAGTACATGGTGGTATGAATTATAATGTAGATCCTTTATTTTCTATCACCTGCAAAGACAGCAAGAGCTCTTTGTATTATTAGGTGATTGTGTGCATCTTTTTCTTTACTTTGAATTTTCCAGTGTATGTTTGGATAGCAGCTACTCTTAGCTTTATAATTTAGAGCGAAGAAAGGACAAGTGATTTATCCACTATTGTGCTTGAAAATAAAGGTGATAAAGGTACAAGATGCCACTTTAAAGTTATTCTTGTGAAGATCAATTCATTCAGATGGGTGTTAAAAACCTTGCCATAGAAACTCCATTAAAGAACATTCACTGTTTAAATCAAAATAAGATTGTAACCTGGCATTAAAAGTGTTGTGATTAGAGAAATACACCATGATGGATATGCTTTTGAAAGAATCACAGAATCACTTAGGCTGGAAAAGACCTCTAAAATCGTGTCCAACCTTCAGTGAACATGACAATGTCAAATAAACGACAGCAAAAGTGCCGTGTCAAGTTGTTTCTTGAGCACCCCCAGGCACAGTGACTCCACCACCTCCCTGGGCAGCCCATTGCAATGCTTAACAACCCTTTCCATGAAGAAATTCTTCTGTTTTCTAACCTGAACCTCCTCAGGCACAGCTTGAGACTGTGTCCTCTTGTCCTGTCACTTGTTGCCCAGGTGAAGAAGCTGACCCCCACCTGGCTACAAGCTCTTTTCAGGTGGCTGTAAAGAGCAATAAGGTCCCCATCTGAGTCTCCTTTTCTCCAGGATAAACACCCCCAACCCCTCAGCCACTCTTCCTGGGACTTACTCTCTAGACCCTTCATCAGCTTCGTTTCCCTTTCGGGACTCAAAGGAGAGACACTTCTGCAAGAAAATATTACTGGAAAAGTAGAGCAGAAGATATTGTAGACCTGCTAATTTTGCCAGACTTGCCCAGTCTGTGGAAACTGAGAAGTACTAAAATATAGGTATTTCATGTGATGACAATATGTTCTGAACTTAGAGCCAAGAAATTGTGATGGTTATTCACCAGCAATAATAATAATTAATTATTAATTTTAATGTCTTTCAGTTAGTTTTTAAATATATGTCTACGTCTTTATACCCTTGAAAAATGCTTGTTTGTTTAATCGTATGAAATTAAATTAAATGTCATACTAAACTGTAATCTTGTCAAAGAATGAGTAACTGTTTGTTAAGATCATTAACTGTTTGTTAAGATTTTTTTCTGAAAAGCAATATGATTGGCCTGAGTACCATACATTCAATTTCATTATTGTCTATCAGTTCAATTCTGTGTTTTCCATTATTTTTTCTGTAATAGATATCAGACTACCCAAACCAAGTAACTCGCATCCTGTCCTTTTCCCTTCTTAAATACTTGTAGAGCATTAATCCTGTTCTAATTTCTTGGTAGTTGGTTCAGTATTAATCCGTGACTCAGATTCTTCCTTCTTCTTTACTGGGTACAAGTTAAATGAGCCTGCAGATTTAAAAATGTTTGTCCTTAAATAGATGTAATTTAGTATAATTTCTGGTTATTAATGGACTGGAAAAAAACTTATTTCCTGTGAAATGATTGCATTATTGTAGTTATTTCCAAAAACTAGAACAAAAATTCTTACTGAACACTTTAGGTTTTGCTACAACATTATTATCACTTCCTTATCTCCATCAATATTGCCACTCATTTTACTAGGTTTCAGTACACTTTAAAAAAAGTTCTATTGTTCTGTGCGTTTTTTTCAAGACATGTATTTTTTTCTTGATGTCCTCAGCTTCTTTTTGCCTCTCTCCATGGCTTTAGATTTATATCGATTACTCTCTGTTTCCCTATTGTTCTGGCTTTTATATATTAGGTTTTTTTATTTCCACTTATTGTTTTATTTTGACACTGATTGAAGAGGTCCTTTTGTCAAAGTCTGATCCTCTTTAATCATTGTGGGATCATTGAAAGAATGACTTCCATTAAGAAGTAGACCACCAATATAACTGATTGTTTAACCAGTCGAAAGCAGGTTGTGGCTGTGTATCCAGAGGGCTCCAACTGATCTGGGAGTCTGCATCAGTGTGCCATGAAACCACGCACTAGTTGGCCCTTTAGAAGTCTGATCCTTCTGTAAAATTAAGAATCTTTAACACAAGGAGAGATTAATGTAATTCCATCTGGTTTTATTAAATGGTCAGATATGGGCTCTCAACCCATAAGCTTTTATCAGTTGCTTTTAGTGAGGTTTATAGTTGGTCTAAGCCCCCAGAAAAGAAAATAACAGCAGGCTGACTCCAGAAGTGCTGGCCTTGTCTTTATGACAGTGGCACAGATGTGCTGCTATAATCTTTATTTCACAACTTAGATTGACCTTTGCACACAGATGCTGAAAAAATCAGTTTTACGGATCTTTATATGTCTTGTGGAAGGAGTTCTCCTTGAGTCCATGTTTTTATTTCATACTAATTAGTGTGAACTAATGTAATTTAATTGCAGTTAAGTGGAGAGAGAAAGAATTGTTTCCTCTAATGGGCTTTTTTTCAATGATTTTAAATACCAAACATTTTTGTGGGTAGCTAGTCATAGAGTAATCTCAATTAGGGATGTCACTGGCAGTGAAAAATGCTTCTCGGTTATAGTTTAGTGTTTCTCTCCCATCCTTCTCTAACATAAATTAAAAGATGGCTTCAAAGCCTGCTTTGCAGTCAGGTCATACATTTCTATTGAATGTGTTCAGTGATGCATTCTGAGAGATTTTTACTTGTAGTTAAAGTTGAGCTATGTAGTAGGTAGACATCTTTATAGGGTGAGGTGTTGTTGTTAAGTATACTGCCCAGCTAACATCCTAGATGACCTGCAAAATAATGAACAGAAAGTCCAATCCACTCTCTTCCTCTTTGTCAAGATTTCAAACCACTGTTCATGCTGAAACTTAAAAGCTCCGAAAGGACCTCTTACATACTTCTCTTTGAGATAGTAGGATCTGGTGCTGTATAGATAGAGGTTGTTGAATCTTTGTGTTTCAGTGCTAACCTATAAACTCTCCCATCATCTCCAGCTTTTCCTATCTTCTTCTCTATTTGATTTTATCATACCTTAACTTCCAAGCCTGTCCTTATTGCACTCAGAAGCTCTTGTGTAGACAGATTATGAGAACAGAATATGTTGGCTGTTTTCAAATATGGTAGCACATGACAGAGCAGCAGCATCTCACCTTGCTTGCCCAGTACAACTGCAGCATCTCTTCATTAGGCAAAGAGACTCTTTAAAAAGTAAAGCAGAACCAGGCAGTTGGCAGAATGATGGCTATGCTTACCCTAAGTATTTCAGAAGAAAATCTAATTGGAGTATCAATGGAGCAGAATCCCTTTCAATTATGGCAGAAATTATAATGAAATCAAGCATCAAAAGAGTTTCCTGAGGCTTTTGGTTAAAAAAAATAAAATCCTTCAATCTAAGCATAATGATATTCCAAACAGCATTAATCTTGGTGGTTAGTAACTATTGTTTTTTAATATACCTTCCCCAGTCAGGCTTTATCATGGGCTACTCCAGGTTGTGGAAAATGTACATGGGACTCTTCAAGGTACCCAGCTGGTCCAGAAGGGATACTTTTCTCTACTGTTAAACTCTTACGGGTATTCAAACTATCTATTAAGAATGATCTCTGGTCCTTGCTAGCTGAACAGTGCAGAGGAATTTAGAAGTATTAGCTGACTAGAACCAGTACCATGGTAGAGTTCTTTCTAACAAATAAATGTTACAGACTATCAAGTTACACTGCTTAGTTCTGTTTAATTCAGTACTATCAACTTAGTCTTTGGGGAGGCAGGGTCAGAGCAGTGCGCTATGTCCCCGAGCAAGTGCTTTGATACATTTGTATTTCATGATGAACCAAAATTATCATGGCCTAGGTTATCACAGGGGAACGTTTGGGCCTCTCGCTACAAGAAAGACATGGAGCATGTCCAGAGATGGGCAACAGAGCTGGCGAAAGGCTGGAGCACAAGTCTGATGAGAAGCAGCTGAGGAAGCAGGGGATGTTTAGCCTGGAGAAAAGGAGGCTCAGGGGGAGCTTGTATCTCTCTACAACTCCCTGAAAGGAGATTGTAGCCAGGTGGGGGTTGGCCAGTGACAGGACCAGGGGAAATGTCCATAAGTTACACCAGGGGAGGTTTATTGGGGTTGGATATTAGGAAAGGTTTTTTCATTGAAAGGGTTGTCGAGGAGTGGAACAGGCTGTCCATGGTTAAATCACTGTGCTTGGAAGTGTTCAAAAGGCACATGGATGTGGCAGATGGAGATGTGGTTTAGTGGTGAACATGTCAGTGCTGGGTTAGTGGTTGGATTTCATGATCTTAGAGGTCTTTTCCAACTTTAATAATTCTGTGATTTTATACCCTAAATAGATGTGAGAGTAGGGGTCTGGATCCACCAGCTGATGTGGTCACTCATTTAGGCAAAATTCTGCTATTGGATCTGCTCTTGTTTTCTATTTATATTGCAGAAGTACTGAGGTAGTGGAGAATTGTGACACCTCTTTTTTTTATTAGGAAGAATAAGCAATGGTGTGTACTTTATCACATCTCTGATCCACCCTGAGCTGGCTACCACAACTAGAAAATCTGAGTTCACACATGCTCAGTAGGGACCTAGTTAGAGTGCAGTAGCAAAATTGTCTGTGCTGAGTGTTCCTTCCCTTTCCAACCCCCTCCTACTGCTACCAAGCAGACTGCACATATGGCATCCCTAGAAAGCAATTGAACGTGCTACAATGCTAGAGTTGCCAGGGTTGAGTGGTAATTTCTGTGCAATTGTTCTGCTCAGCATTGGGCCAGTGGAAAAAATAGCCTGTGATGAGGGAATTAAAGGCTATTACAGAGTACATATGCATACAGGGGCTGATGTAAAATCACAAAAGCAATCTTAATTCTGTTCTTTGCTCATTTTTGAGTGCTTGACTTGGCAAACTTCAAGTTTTTTAGCAAATGCTTTTTTTAGGTAAAATTAAATATAAAGATGCTTGTGGGTCTTTCTAGAACACTGTGGGTTGCACTTGCTAGCACTTGCCTTATTCTATGTGCCGTATTTAGTTCTAAGTCCAAGGGAACAAATCATCAGGTTGTGTTAAGTTCTGTTATTGAGAGAGCTTTTCACACTGATCTGAACCATTCATTTAGATTTATAGCACCTGAAAGTATTGTGCTGGATTTTGCTCATGCTCTCTGGACAGAAACAAAAATTATTGTATTGTTAATTGTGCCGTGTCACCCACTTTATCGGCTTTCTCAGACTGTGCATTTGTATCCATTTGCCAAGCTTTTGTACGGGGAAAAAAAAAGGGATTCTTTTCGGTCTCCAAATTGGAACAGTGTTTGTTTTTCTAGTATGTGTAAAGAAAAACTAGAAAATAAATTAAAACATTCCTAGCCTGCTTTAAACATACCTGCACTTTTGTCATCCAAAGCAGCTAAAACAACAAAATGCTCCTGAGCACATGTACAGTTAAAATTTCTTCGTATCTCTTCCTGCAAGGCTGATAGGATTCTGCTTTAGAGCTCAGGTCTGACAATGCTGATGAGCACTCTGGCCCAGATCTACGAAATGTGTAAATTTGTTCTGAACTTGAAACACCTCCATCATCCTCTTGAAGTCACTAGATTTACTTAGGCTAAGTAAAGCTCAAGTTAAACCTGTGCTTTGGACATCAAGGGATTCTGAGATTATCATTTTGTTAATTTTTCTCTATCAACTAGCACAGCCCAACTGGGGATCTGGTGCTTTTAAAATGTGCATAGCGACTTATAACACTAATGCAGTTTTCAGCTGATTTTAGGATTAAAACACAAGCAGTGGTCTCAAAGACATTTATTTGTCTTACTATAATAAAATCGTGTTCGTGTTCAGAAGGACAGATTAGCAGGCAGCCATCTGAGAGATCAGCTCACACATCAAATTCTACAGCAATATTTAGATCTTCATGCTTAAACTGGGATATTTGATTTAAACTCTGATCCCACCTGTGTTGTGCTGGGCTTTTAGAAGAGAGATATCTTTCGTGACTTATGCACAGCAAACTGTGTTTTTTAGACTTTAGACAACTTACTGTATTATTTTTGGAGGGCAGGTTTTCTGCCAGTTTCCTAGTTGAGATAACAAGGAAGGAAGCATGTGAGAGCCTGTGGATTTACCCATGTAAATTACACCATTTTTAATTAGTGCTTCACAGTTTATATGTGTGTAATGAAAGGGCATTTGTAAAACTATACTGTCCACAACAGGCTAGCCCAGAATTTTAGTAAATGCAAAGCAGGATAAGAGGCCCTCTGGTAGAGCTGCTGTCCTCATTTCTCTAATTGAAGTGAGTACCCCAATGGGAAAACCATTATTTCTAATGTTATATACACAAATTAAAACTCCATTTAGAGGTATAGTGGGACCATCTTATAATTGACTTTGATCTTGAAGAAATATCTCCATAATACTTACTTTAATATGGTCTCTGCCAGAAAGGATATCCAGAAGGCAAAATATTATTTTACTGGGAAAGGCCTGAGCATGTGTAACACCAAATTTACCAGAGCTTTGAGGGCTGAAATAAGTTTCTTTGTTGCAATAGGCTGCCTAATAGCCAAATGCTGCTGAGGTCCATCTTTCCACTTCCTATTCTATTTGAAATTGGTGTAAATGGTAAAGTAAATTACCAAAGGTGTTTAAGCAGTCAGCTCCTCAGATAAGCCATGCCACTTTTATGTCTTTTTTTCTCTATAGATTAATACTTTTAAAAAAATCCTCCTTTAAAAAAGCATAAAAATATTTAAATATATCCATTTAAAACTGCATTTTCCCTTTCCTGCAAGAAATTACAAGCTACTGTAGCACTGGAGGGGCCAATGATAATCTGTTAATGATTTGAATGGACAGGCAATCATTCAAAAGACTTTGATCCTCAGGGGCAATTAGGAAGACATTGAATAGGAAGTGCTGACTCTTTGCATTGAACAAACATTGAGTTTAACTGCTTCATTTTACAACATGCCTTTCTAGTCACTTCCTTGAAGGTTTCAAAGAAATGTGGTGCTTCAGCTGGAAGCATTTCTTCTTCCTTGTTAAGAACAATTGGGAACTAAATTAAAATATAAAGTGTTCTCCTAAGAAGACGCTATTTGACAGACCATCTGCTTCTATCGTGGAAATCATGGATACAGCTCTTCTTCAATCAGGAGAGGTCAAGGAATAACTAGTTAGTGTCAAATCAAAGCAAGTAAATGCATTTGTGGTAGGATTTCAGGTGATTAGCACAATGCTTTATTTTCTCAAAGGGTAGTTCTCACCTTGGTGGCATATTTTTAAGAGTTAGGAAGCTCTCTATCATTTTTATTCCTCCTTTGCACATGGTGATTCTGATTGAGGGAAAGAGAAGATGTGAAGTATCTCCAGAAGAACCACTTTTGGTACTTGCATAGTTTAAATGTGAAGCAATAGTCAGGCAGCAAGGTAGCGTCCCAGGAATTGCTAGATGTATCCTATGGCATGTGTCAGTACTGAGCTGGCTGTAAAAGCACCTATGTCATATTTTTGGACATTTGAGGTCCTGAAAAAGTCCCACAAAAAAACACAACACAGATATCTCTGTTTTATCAGCGAAATCCTTCCTCCCTTAACCCTGAGATGGGTGGATACAGAATGTCCAGTTCTTAGATGAAGCAATTGCATCCCAGCCCAATGAAGAGTCTTCAACCCCAAACTGTGAAGGAGGCTTGAAAACCCTTTTTTCTCATTGAAAGTGGGTCATTGAGCAGTTAGGAGGGGAGGCATATGGGGAATTTACAATAGTGAGCATTACCCCAAATGTCCCTCCTGGTGCCTTTTTTATTTTTCTTAACTATTGTCTTGTGTCAAATAAATCAACAGGCAGGAAGCAGAGCCATGGGACCTCCCAGCCGCAGGCTTATAGTCTTCACTTAAACAACATGTAATCAAGCTGCCTTTTGGGCTCCATTCCTTTGTGACCTGTTAATTTTACATTTCTAGCTTCACAGCAGCTCTAATCCATCTGGGTTGTGGAGAGCCTGGTATGCAGGATTCTCTGTTCCCACATGACTGCAGTCCTGTCCTGGTGTGCAAATTCACATTCATTCAGGCAAAAGATGATTTATGAAGTCAGGTTTTCCATTTCCTGAGTGAGAGTTTTAAGCCACAGATGGAAAGCATTTATGTATAGGAAATAATTTCAGACACTAGGAATGACACAGAGTGCTGTACAGAGTTTTTGGTCACAAGGTAACTGCCAAAGTCTGTGCAAGAAGTGGCCTTGCAGGAATCCTTCTCTCCTTTTGCCATGGTGCCTGGCTGAGTGACCTGGGTATGCATGTGTAAATGATGTGAATTCATGATTCTACAAACCACTGGGATCTTCAGTCAGGATATTAGATCTCAGTTCCAGATCTGTGAACCTGTTCTTTGGGTATTAAATCACTACAACACTCAAAAGTATCCCTGTACTCCTAGATGAACAACAGCTTGGATCGGTCTAGTCCAGGAATTGACCGTGCAAACAAGTAGAGCAGATAGTATATGCTCATCCAGCTTTTTGTTCTCTTCCTACACCAGTAGGGCCACAGAGCCACTTCAGCCTTTGACTCTCGTGTGTTCTGCCATAGTGGGACACAGAAGCCTTGTCCAGCACTGAAATGGAACAGCAGTGTAAGAGAAAAACAGTTTGATTTATTTCTTTAATGTTTGTTTTACTGTTCCCATTCTTCTTAATCTTCCTTGATTTATTGAAGATTGACAAACCAATGATTATTTCGTGCGGAAAGGCTCCTTTTCATAATACTGGATGTCACAAAAATGTGGTTAATTCTGCAACAGTCAATTTTACCACTTACACAAAAATCATATGATTTCAGTGTAGAGACAGTTATCCAGATAATTACAGTCAAGTTTCTTCCAGAGACAGAAGTGAAAGCAATACATTTACTTGAGTTAAAATTAACCCTGAGTAATTCAGTGGTGAGATTCATCTTTTTCTCAATTAGGAGAAAAAAGCAAAGCTCAGGTGTCATTTTGAAGAGCATGTTGTTGTAAGTCTGACTAAACATGAAGGTTAAAGGGGAATATGAAACCACCACATATCTTATGCTTGTTTCCACACAAAGAGGGGAGAGCAAAGAAACAAGCTGTAAAAACGTCTTCTCAACCACTGACTGAGCTTCAGCTGATTTTCCTATTTCAAATCCCTTATACGTTTTTGTTTAACTTACCTTTGCTCTATTCTAACCTTCTTTTTCCTCAGTTTCTCTCATTCCATATTTTTCTCACCACCCTCCCATTTTTATTCTTGTCCATTGTGGCATCAGTCCTTCTCATTTGTTCCTTCTCACTAGAGGTTTTTCCATTTTCTCCTTTTCCCCATGCTGCACTGGGAGGCTTTGGAAAACCCTTCCCCCTCCCAAGAGTGGCCTTTTAATTTGTGTTGGCTTAGGCTTAGCTGTCAGCAGTGCAGCGAGGTGCTTGTAGAAACCAATGGAGTAGCAAAGCCAAACTTCTCCAGATGGAGCCCAGTGCCAGGACAGCTGAGCTGGGGAGGGGTGGAGTCGCTGTGCAGAGAAACTTTGCTTTTCCAAAGCTTGTGCCCTCTCCTGTGTTATTTAAGCAAATATACTGACATATATGGACATATATTCTTACATAAATATAGATTCAAAACCTGGAGTATTCTTAGTGCAAAGCAACTGGCTGGAGTTTCCACATGAGAATCCCAAAAGACTTCCTGTCTTGCCTTCATGCCCTTTACCCCTGTGCTTGCTGTAAGTCTAGGCTCAGGTAGAGATCATTAATGTGTTTTGTTAAGCTTCGACTCTGAGAAGCTCTTTATTCATCGTTCAGGGCAAGATCAGTTGTTAGCTGGAAATCAGTTGTTATTTTAATCATTCCTTTGTTTCTGTAGCAGCTTTGCCTGTGTGAGGAATCACCAGGCCAGCTGTGGTACCTGCAGGACTTAGCCCTGAGAGGGCAGGGGAGAAGGAAGAAGCAGAGTCTGTGAGCTGCTGTGAGAATGCTTCTAACAAACACTATGGAAGCAGCTGGTGGCTTCAGCTTTAGCCTTAATTCCAAACATCATCATTGATTGGTTTGGTTATTTATTACACTTAGCTTGCTGCTTTGGGCAAAGCAACAAGCTAATAAAGGGCCAGCAGTTTGTTTTTCAATTTTTTGCTGAGTGGTGTGGTTTCTGGGGGTCTCATATGCTTCAGTAAGCATGTCTTGTCTTTTCTTCTCCCTGTGATCTATCACAATCATCTGCCTCTCCCTGCTAACTCCTTCACTCCATCAACCTGTCCTAAGAGATGCCCATTTTTTTGACCATGTGAATTATTAGCTTTGTTTGTCCTTTTTCATTCTAAGTGCTGTACCACTTCTTTTGTTCTCTGCTCCGCTGAGTAAGTTGTTTTGACTTTAGTGTTTTGCTGTCTCATAAGCAAGTGGCAATAATACAAACATACTCAAAAGCCTGAGTGTCTTCAAAAGAAACTTGGAAAGAATGTTCCTCTTTATTTGGCTTAACAGCATCTGCTGATGCTTATTCTGGTGTCCACAACTAGCTATGGAGTAGGAATAATGCAATATAGGAAGAGATAATATGTTAAAATCAGAAGAATCATGATCCTGAATACTTGGTTCGACCAGTATGAACTTTGATTTATTTGCATGATTAAATAACTCAGCTGATGCTAAACTGTTTGCAAATTTTCTTCGCTAAAGTGAATCTGAGTCCAGCAAAAGAACAGCCATATCACACTGGCATGGTTTAAATGCTGAACTCTGCAAAGTAATCAAACTCTGAAGGGACTGGAGTTTGATGTCTATTTTTTTTCCACCAAGAAGGCAGGCACAGGTGACTTAGGACTGAGGATAAGGTGGTTTACTCTGCCATAGAAAATTCTGTCACCCATTCAGCAAGTTTCAGGGCACCTTTTGCTAGCACTTAGCTAGGGGAAAGGTCATGCAAGTCAAAGCTTTAGAGTCAAAACATGAGCATAATGGGCCAGATGCCTTTATATCATCTAAGTTGGTGGTGGTGAAACAGCCCAGAGAGCGTGCGGGGTTTCCCCTAAGTATTGTTTTCATTCCAGGAGAAGGCAGACAAGAGAGTTTTCTTCTCCATGGGGAATATAACCAAAGCTTCTGCAAAGAGCCTGTCATGGAGCTTCCTAGGCAGTGAAAGCTAGATGGTATTTTACAAAAGTGTACATTTTAATGATTGTTAATTGCAGAGTGCTCATGTATTCATGGGGAGCCTTCAATATCTGAAAATCTATTGAGCATCATGTTGGAGAGGGAGAGGGAGAAGGACACAGGGGCTTTTAGGAGGGCATTTACTCTCTGTCAGTGACATCTTGTATCTAGCTGAGCAGGGGGCAAAAAAATAAGCCAGAGAAAATGTCCACAGTGGGTTCCATTGACCCAGAGACTAAGAACATCAGAAATCTCAAACTATGTTTACAGCTTTACTTCACTTTTAGGAACATTAACACTTCAAAATATATGATTATCCTTCTCATCTTGGTTACAGGGCTTTTCCGTGATTATGGTCCTTTCTTGGGTTTTTTCTGTAAGAAAGAACTTTGCATCAATTTAGCACAGAACAAGGTTGATTCCTAAAACCTTTAAACACAGCTGTGTGCAACAACAGCTTTACACATCCCATTGAGATGTAAAGACCCAAAATATCCACTGCTGTTACCACTTGACTTTTTAGCACCAGTGTGGCAGTTAGAGCAAGAGGAGAAATGAATCTTCCACCAGGTTGCCAATCAGACACTGCTGGTATTTGGAATATAGTAATGAAATCACTTAGTCAGGTGACATCCTCATAGCATACCTGCTACAAGAGTGTGTTTCCAAAGTAAATCAGACTCTTTGTTCTTGTTTCAGGTTGACTTTTGTGGTTATTGCCTACCTATAGCAGAAATTGCATGATGTCTGTTTGCCATATGAGTGGGGATATTTATAGGACTTTATTTTGTGCTTAGAAACATCAAATCAGAAATCCTGATTAGAGCAGTAGCTCTGAGCTTTTACACTGTTTTCTGAATTTTTTTAAGCCACTTGATAATCAAAATGCTATTCAAACAATTCTGGTTTTCAGCGTTCTGCACTTCTATATGCATGGTGTGCATAGTTCTTATTCTCATGGCTTATCATTGGAGACCTTCTTACAGCCTTTCTATACTTTAAAAGGAGGCTTATAAGAAAGATGGAGAGAGATGTTTTACTAAGGTCTGTAGTGACAGGACAAGGCCATAATGGTATTAAATGAAAAGTGAATAGATTTAGATTAGATATAATGAATTTTTTATTATCAGACTGATGAGGCACTGGCACAGGTTGCCCAGAGAAGCTGTGGATGCCCCATCCCTGGAAGTGTTCAAGGCCAGGTTGAACGGGGCTTTGAGCAACCTGGTCTAGGGGAAGCTGTCCCTGCCCATGGCAGTGGGGCTGAAAGTAGATGATATTTAAGGTCGCTTGCAACCCAAACCATTCTGTGATCTGTGTGATGATGACATCAATGTACACAAGAAGCTTTTTGCTTTAGACAAAATCTACTAGCAAAGGACAAAAGTTAACATTAATGTAAGTCTGTTAACTTTGTGTGGTAACATAGTATCTATGTTACAGATAATTTTGTCATATTTTCTATTTTGGGACATTGTAAGACACTTTTCAAACATTGAGAATCGAATGTTGACATGGAATGGTTGATCCACTTGCTCAAGTGGATGGATAATGTGCAGAAAAGCTGTAGCACTTCCAGGGTGCCAGTTCTGTCGTTACACTGAAGCAAGATGATCACTTCTTAAGACATTTCCTCTCAGGTATTCTAAATTAATTTTCTGCTCGCAAAACAATGTTGAGTTTTTCACCTTCATTTGCTTGCAGTAAATAATGATCTACAATAAAAAATTCCTCCTAAGGAGGCAAGAAGCAGCAATGGCCTTTTGGGGAAACAATGGCTTTGCAATGTTCCTAAAAATCTTTGTGGCACTTGGGCTGTGATGTCCAAAGGACAGAGCAGATCAAATAGTGTTAAGAAAAAAGCAAGCCACTGGCTCAGTTCCTGCCTAAACCAGGGATGCCCAGTATAAGGTCATGCAGGTCATTCTAACATGAAGACATCTGAGAGATGGAGCTGGTGTTAAGCACTTAGGGCCAGCAGTACTTAGGCCTGACTTCTGTCTAGGATTGCCCGAGTTTGGAGGAGTGAAGAGTACAGTTTCCATTCTGTTTGGAACTACAAACATCTATGTAACTACAAATACCCCATGTTGAACATAGGAACTTGCGTTCTCAGAGCATCTAAGCCCTTGAGCTCTGGAACAGCTCTGCGGCACCTGGGTAACACTCTGGTCCTTGGAGACGTCCAGCCTGGATGGAATTATAAGATAGCATCCAGTACTAAGCTTAGAACAAAACTGCTGGCAGAGAGCTGCATGAAATGCCTCTTAGAGCTTGTGACCCTGTAAGCATAGCGTAAGTTAAGTGAATTAGCACACAATTGCATTTTAATGCCCGAACAAGTGAATTGAGTTAGTCCTTTAATCTGCTGTAGTTCTCCTTTCCTTTTCTGTGTAGTAGAAAAAAGCAGATTCATACCTGATGAGGTTTTATGAGGTTAATAGCTATGAAGTGCCCAGGCACTCTGATGATGAGGGCTGTATAAACACAAAGATATTATGCAAGCATAGCGATGCCAAATGCTTGATGCAGATTGCTTGTTCATGGTCTGATTTCCTCTCTTCCCTTGCACAGTTTCTCTGCTGAGTAAATATATCCCTTTTAGATGAAAATACTTGTCCCTCTGCCTAAACTACCCTGGTTAAATTACCAGTAGTGTTGGTAGCATTCCTTCTTATAAAAATGAGTGTTGAACAGGTCCTCAGGAGACCTTCCTTGCTGTGCTTCTTTGCTGTGTGGGAGTTTAAGGAGCATATTTTCTTTCCTAATGGATAAGATTGTTAACAAACACAGTCCCCTTTTACATGGTAAAAAAGAACTTTGCAGTCATGTTTTGTGATGTTGTAGTTGTGCAAAGACAACCTTGTTTATGTTTGTAAATGATAGGTGACCTAATTGAGACTGAAGTGGGAAAAATCACGTTTTGCTAAATTGCCGAAATATGCTGTCTTCAGAGAGCTACTCAGATTACTTTTCAGTCGTCTTGTATAGATTATTTCTGATGCAGAGGTTTAATAAACTAACCACTTGTCCCTAACAATGGTTGCTGATCTCAGGTATATGTTTGTGAATAAAAATAGAATTATAGGCCATGGAAATGCTCTGTTTCTTTACTGGTTTTGTTTATACTAAGTGGCTGTGATGTCAGTGCCATTGTATCGTTTCTTGGAGAAATTATAGTGTAAAATATCAAGGCTTTCTCTTCAAAAAGAAATGTCATTCCAAATGTAGCAAATATCAGATCATTTAGCTGTGTAGAGCCTGAAGCTAAGCTGGATACTGATTGAGTATGAAATGTTTATGTTGGGGATGGAAGAACTGATATGGTAAGCCACAAGCCACATTCTTTTGTTTTATATTTGGAAGGGGCAAGTATTAGTTGTATAAGTATATGATTTCCATACTCCTGATACAAGTGTTTGCTTTTTAAGTAGTCTGTCTTGTTCCTTAACTTCACTTGTCTTTATGTAATGCCTTGAAATAGACTCACGTGTGCACTGGATGACTTTGCGTGGCCCAGAAGCATACAGAGAGCTTTGCCCTGCTATCACACAAATCTAAATGGTGCTGCTGGTTTTCAGTTCTCAAGGATATGTCTTTGATCTGAATAGAAGAGGCTGAGTTGTACGGAGGAATGCTCAGACATAGTCGCTCACATTTGTGATGCAGAGCACAAAGGCATGTGTGCAAGATGGGTCTTGAATTGCCTCAGTTTTTACTTGGTCTTAACCAGGAAAAGCTGTCAGAGATGTCTGTAAGGGCTTCTGTGTATAATTGGTGGGACAAAAAAAGAGAACCTATATAATACACTTGTGAATATGGCAAAAGAAACTGGAGTGCAATTCCCTAGGATTTATTGGTGTATTAAGAAATAATACTCCTTGTATTTCCGTGCTCACCACATTGTCATCCCAGCCTTGGGAGCATGGTGAAACATTCTGCCTGGTTATCCTGTTACGCAGACCATGAGTCACGAGTGGTTCTGCTGGAAGAAGCAGAGTGGATTGTTACAGGTGATCTAAATCGAGTTTAAGTGGGTGGAAAGACCTAGGGAGCTGGTATGGTAGAAGCAGCAAGAGCTGTCTAATTACATTAATCCCATTCTTGTCCTAAAGCAATGACCACTAATAAGGCACTGGAGCGAGGGTTTAGAAAGAGAAAGTGCCCCTGTAGTTCTGAAACTCTCCCAAACAGAAAAAGATGACTTTTCTCATTGCTCACCACAGCCATGCACCTGTTTGGCCTAAACTGGCACCTGCAGCCGATGGAAGGGCAGATGTATGAGATCACGGAAGACACAGCCAGCAGTTGGCCAGTGCCAACGGACGTCTCCTTATATCCTTCGGGGGGCACAGGGTTAGAGTTACCTGACAGGAAAGGCAAAGGAACCAGTGAAGGTATGGTTGGTGTGTGTCCATGTTGTGAGTCCTCTGTCTGCCTCTAAACTCCAGCCGTCCAATCTCATGTTCCATTACCCTCAGTGCTGCCATTAGCAGGTGCTTTTCCAGTCTTTCATGTCTAGAGCTAGTAGTTGTCAGTCCTGTTTCCATATGTTTCTAAGTTTCATACCCCTCTGATGTCCACTAATGCAATAAAACTGTGTGAAATCTTCTCCATACATTCAAGGCATTCTCACAGACTACTGAAGCCAGCATGAAAACCCTGCCTCGAGTGGCTGTTTTCATGGGAAAACATTGTCTCTTGAAAAGTAAATGATTTCTGGAGCACTGGATCAAGCTTCCTCTACAGAACTACAAAAATGAGTTTGACTATTTGTTGCCACTTAGCAAATGTTTTGAGAACCAAAATACTTACTGAGAGCTATTACACTGTAAGTTTTGGCACTCCAGAGTTGGACATAGCTTTGCAAAAGTAGCCAGATAAAAGGCCTAGTCTCCACAAAGTATCACGGTGTTGACAGAAATTAGAAGCAGCTTATGGGTGCTCAATTCAGCAGCACCTTATTCAGCAGCTTTACATCATTGTGTTCTTTTTTAAAAGGCACCACGGCTAAAAGTACTTGTAAGCTTTGCAGTCTTATCCCTCCCCAGACATAGCTGGAGAAATGAGAAATGCAAATTTTCAGAAAGCTTTTTTTGTTTGTGTGTCAAGCTTCTCTATATATAATTATGAGAGTCCAGTAAAATTGAAGTAATAGACTATTTTTGATAGTTACTTTGGTGGAAGTTTTTTTGACAGATAAGATGTATGCTACTGTTCTTGCAACTCACTGAACTCAAAAGTTTCTGCAGAGTTCTCTAGTCTTTGGCTGACAGCCTGTGTTTACATGTTTAATTTAAATTAATTGTAGTGGTTTTTTTTCTATAAGAGTTTTTCTGTCTTTATTAGTCCAAATAAAGGCCATAATTGTGTGAGTTCCTTAAAACAGTGTATTTACTGATAACTGATGGCTGCCATCAAGTTGCTACAAGGAAAAATCAGCTAAGCAGGTTATTCTCAGCAAACCTTACTAGACAGTACAGCAAGCTGCAGACAGCCCTGCTGTTGTACTCAAAAATACTTCATGACAGATCCTTTTTTTCCCCCTCTAACTTGCCATATGTTTCATTTTTGAGTCATCTAGCTTTGATCTGTCCATTCCCTTTTAAAAGTCAAAATGAAAATAAATGTATCTATTCAAAACTGCCATCCAAATGAAAGACCTCCACTTGATTTTATTTTAGCCACGTTTACAGTGACACGAGTAGAAGTTTTGATTACTGCTCTGTTCAAAGAGAAACCTGGGAAATAGCCTAGTTATGTCATGAGAAGACCCCTCAAGTTAGTGCTTTTATAGATGTTAGGGATCTGTAGGTTTTAGAGGAAAATACCGTGTCCTGACTGAAAAACACATCGGCACATCTTTGGTGCAGGAGTGACACTGTCCAGCCTTCAAATGCAGCTCTCTCTCCATCAGGTAACTGTGTAACTAATTCTAGTCTAGCAGTGCTGCAGTGCTTCTGTTCTAAACGAGAATGTATGTGACTGAAATTTATTTTTAAAAGAATTGAAATATATTTCAACATCTTCCGGATCAGAATGAAATAGGCTGGAATGTGTTAGGAACATCCTCAGAGTTGATCTGAATGAATCATTACCAGTGTCTTGCCAACTCTCAGTACCAGTCATTCCTTCTCCTCTGTGGCTGTGATCCAGAACAGCATTTACCTCTGTTCAAGCCCAACCCTTTTTACCAAAGCACTTAACCACATGCTTACATTTAAGCATGTAATTGACCGTGGTTGAAGTCAGAGCTGTGTGTTCTTAAGTGTTTTGATGGGTCGGGGAACCATCCTGTGAGAAATACAGAGAGATTCAGCAAGGTCTGAAATGAAATAGTTCATTTTGATATCCAGAGAAATTAGGAACAGTTACTAAGGCAACTAAAAAGTTCAAGGTAACATGCAGAAAGAGCAAAGTAATTGACAGCCCAATTAAGAATTCAGACCTGAAGTTAATTTTAAGGAGTCAGGTATTCTGATTAAAAGTCAGTTTCTGATTAGAAGCTGAAATGGCTTTTCTGTTGTACTTTCTTTGTGAAGTATCCAGTCAGTAGGGCCTAATATCATTGTAGATTGCAACTGGTGAAACAGAGAGGGATTTCAGGGACTGAATTCAGGCTGGTGACGAGAGCTTCTCCTTGGACTTCTGTGTCAGGACAAGCTTCAGCCTCTGGCGACATGACATAACAGCTCTTAGGACACCTGCTTCTCAGACATACAACTGTCCACCAAGAGGAGACATAAACTTTGTAATTTTGTGTACAAAAAAATATTTCTGTGAGACTGTCTTTTGCAATCACAGAAGCATTTTCGTTTGCATGAGCAAGTGCTGATATCTCTACAGAATACACCCTGTGCTCATTTTCTCCAGGCTCTATCTTGCATAGCAACATCTGTCATATTGAATTCTCACCTTTCCTGATTCACTCTGATGTACAGTCTTTATTAATGAACAATCATGGAGCATAGCAAATACTTAAGGTTTTCATCTGAATATCTAAGAATCTATAAAACATGTCAGTGGTAATCAGAAAAAATACACCCTTCATTTGAAACAAAACATATGATGTCTTTGGCTCTTCTTTAATAGAATCCTCAAGCTTTTCATCTTACAACAGTGCAGTAAGAAACTTTGCATGAAGATAATTTGAACTGTTTCCTATAATCCCGACAGTGTGCAAAGAAAATTTTAGTATGCCAAATAAATACTATCAATCCAGTTGATAAAGTAATTCTTTTCAGAATCTAGCTGGTTGATTTTCCTTGTGCAATTATACTCTATTAGCACAGAAGGATTCAGAAAGAATGCCCATTTACCTAAGCTGCTTTCAGTTATCTCCTTTAATATGTATGTGGACTGAAAAAGGATAACAAGTCAGCATTTATACAGTCAGCCCCTGTATTTATTTGAGAATGATGAGCAAAGATAAATGGAGATGTTATAAAATTAGGAGCAGGTTTTGTTGTGTGAACATACAGCCTTTGCATATACACCTTTTGTGCTGGTATGCATAAAACTTCTGCCTCAAGATGTCTCATGCCATCAAGTCCTGCTCCAGCAGTGTCCTTAAGCAGTTGCTAACTTTAAATCAGAGTTTAGTGTTACTGGAGCCAAAAGGAAGAATTCTCTATCCTTAATAGTTTATATGCATATCATTTCTATATTGATTTTCAGAGACAGCTAACAATTTACATCTGTTTCTCCTGGAGAGTTTGTGTTGGGATGCTATGTGGAGAAATTTAAGGCAGTACTGTATTTAACATTATGTAATCTTAAAGGAAATGTTATTTGAAACAATAAAATGCAGTGTTCTACCAGTCACCTTTTCAACATGGCAAGTAAATTCTGAGACTATTTGACATAAATTCATGATAGATGGGAAAGTATTTTTTTCCCCCATTCCTCAAATGCAGATACTGGAAGAAAAAAAATTCATAATGTGATTTTCCTACAAAAGAATATATGTAGCCAGAAGTTTCCTTCTCATTTTGTTAGAATCGTTTGCTCTGTGAAACACATAGTAGTGTGTGCTGTAATGGCACAGAAATAAGAAACAAATTTATTTGTTGTCCAAAATTAATAATTAGTCCTTGTTGGTGACATGTTGCTCTCCTTACTAAAGCCAGAATCTTTCAGGTGACACTACTGCATGCTTTTCCACTAGAAGTGTCCTTATTAAAGGCTGTTTGCTAAGCAGTTGCCTTCTTCATCATCTCTGTGCCCTGAAGCCAAAGCTGTGGCCGCTGGTTGTAGCACAGGCTGAAAAGGGAACATTCTGGCATTTGATTTTTCATTCTGCCCCTCATTCCCTGGTCTTCCTTTGGGTCCAGATTTTTGAAGCAGCCACTTGCTTTGGGAGTTATAACTGCATAAATTTCTAACCTGGAATTCCTCAGGTGTGTTTTTAGGGGTGCCAAGCTCCCTGATGACTCCCTTGGACATTATGGCATGTCCTGATCCCATTTGAATACCCATTTGAATAATCCAGCCTGGTAGTTTTAGAAACAGATGCTTCCATTTGTCTTCTGAAAGAAAATGGATAATAATAGCATACTTTACAGATTATATTGAAACCCAATTAAAACTCTCATGTTTCTTAATAGATACTACTCAAGTGCAGGGTATGGTCTCCTTTGTTTATCTCAGTCATTTTTTTTCATTAGCTTTTTTCTTACTATTTCAAATACTGTTACCACTGTCAATAATTAATTTAATAGGGAAACATTTTCCTTTCCCCACTTAGGCATTGTTCATGCTGCTGGTCTCCACACCACCATTCCACTCTGTGGCACGTCTATCTCATCCTCGCTACACTTCTCTTTACTATTTTAATGATGATTTCTCCGTTCCTAAACTTATATTAATTTAAGATACAATGTCAGATAATTTATCTTTGGAATGTAATTACACACTCTCTGATGTTACAATTTAAACAGAAGGCTATTTTTCTCCAGGTTGCTCTTCTCATGCTCGTGTTTTCAAACAAAACAGTTACAGAAGCCAGAAATAATCCTGCCAGTTTTCCTCCCATAATCACATGGATTGGCTAGACAGAGTACTCTGAAGATTTCAGGACACTAATAGACTGTTTCTCAAGATCACTGTCAGAGATACCAGTATGATTAGATTACTTTCAGGATCTAAAGACTAATTCAAGAATTTTGTTCCTGTGTTTTGGCAGGAAAGCCCAGTAGTTTCTTTCCAGACGACAGTTTTATAGACTCCGGAGAAATTGATGTAGGCAGACGAGCCACGCAGAAGATCCCTCCTGGTATCTTTTGGAGATCTCAGGTGTTCATC
This sequence comes from Promerops cafer, assembly GCA_013398275.1. Taxonomy (NCBI): domain Eukaryota; kingdom Metazoa; phylum Chordata; class Aves; order Passeriformes; family Nectariniidae; genus Promerops; species Promerops cafer. The sequence goes on along the minus strand of VZSE01015389.1, from coordinate 238,696 downwards.
GACCACCCAGTGCATCTGAAATTCAATGTGTCTTTAGGAAAGGCTGCTCTGGTTGGCATCTATGGCAGAAAAGGACTCCCACCATCACACACACAGGTAATGGGACCTTTTTTCAATTAAATTATGTTGTCTCAAATTGATGTCTGTATGATGTATTGTTTTATTTCATCTGTTTCTTTCAAGAATTTGTTGCATGCTTGCAAGATGCCCAAGATCATTTATCCAGAGAACAAGAATCAGGAGACAATTTAAAAAATTTACACAAATTAATCTGGTGGGCTGTAGGCAGGGGCAGAGCAGACAGTTGCAGCAGGCAGCAGGCTGTCAGAGGAGAAGGGTTTTGTGAGGCTGGTGGTCACTGAGGGTACCAGCTGGTTGCTCCATCCAGTGCTTTGCACAAAGGCAGCCACACTTCAACTGCATCCAAAGGAATCTTCTCTTACACAGATTCGTATACCTCAGGTCTGTCTCTTTCAGCCATTGCCTTTCCCATCTCATGGTAAGAGCAGCAAGACCCCAGTTGGTCACCGTTACGGGAGCAAGATTCATTTCTGTCTTCCATGCTGGTATGCCTTGAGCCAACCCTTCACATGGTGTATGCTGACTGTCAGCTTAGACTGAGGTTTGTCAGGGCCAAGTAATTAGTGTATAAGAAAAGAAAACCAATTTTGCACAGAAAGCCACCAACTTAGGCAGAAATCAAGATCCAATTATTCTGTAGGACTAAAACAAAAACAGATTTTTTTTAGCATACTTTGACAAAAAATAAAAAATCAAAAAATCACTTTGTGGGAAAAGCTCTGAAGAACCATCCCCTTAAGTAAGGAATTTTTACATTATTTTGTCTCCTTTCTGTTTCAGCTTCTAAGCTGCTCTTACCCAGATTGATTAATACATTAGGGCATAATACACTGGCAGTGCAAAGTATCTTACTCCCACTTGCATCAGCAGGTTATCAAAGAATAAGCAGGTTTATGTTAGTGTATCTTGCCCTTGCCCTCTACTATTAGCTGAAAATACTAGAGATTTGTAGAAATACTCTGTGGTTTTTTTGGTTTTGAACAAATATTTTTATTATGATCTCTTTAGATAATATGGTATTTTGCACATTTTTACACACCTCCCACTTATTTCTGACAGAGGTGACATATATCTAGGCTTTTCTGCCTATTTTTCTGCAGAATTAAAATATTTGAGTAGGATCAGCACATCGTAATTTCAGTGCCACAGTAATGCTGTTACTGCCCTTTTGTAATCAGTCTCTTTTCACAGGGAGATTCAAACATTTATAACTTAAAGATCCTGTGTTAGTTAAATAAAAACTCAAGTAATGATTGCGTAATACTAACTTTAGATCAGAACTCTGTATTCATTTTATTTCTTTTCATTCTTAAATTTTGTTATGGAACAGAAGTTACTACATGGATACGTTAAACTGTTTAAGTAAAAAAACTAAAATTTAACACATTAACCTCACTTTTTCCACCGAGTACAGTCATTGGTTTCCCACAAAGTCCCAAGTCCTGCCAGCAGATGTGTTCAAGTGCTGTCCAAGGGGCCAGAGGTCCTGCCAGGAGCCTGCCCCAGCACAGGCTTGGGATGGGGTCACAGCCTTCTTTCAGGCATCCACTTGCTCCTGCATGGGTTTTCTCCCCAGGCTGCTTGCAGGGGGATCTCTGCTCCCCTTTGGAGCTCCACAGGCTGCAGGGGCACAGCTGCTGCCTCACCGTGGTCTGCGCCACGGGCTGCTGGGGAATCTCAGCTCCAGCACCTGGAGCACCTCCTGCTTCTCTTTCTGCACTGACCTTGGTGTCTGCATAATTGGTCCACTCACATATTCGCACTCCCCTTTTCTCTGGCTGCAGTTACTTCTGTGCAATAATTTTTTTGCCGCCTTAAATGTGTTATCAAGGAGGTGACAATTGCTACCATCAGTGACAGGCTCAGCCTTGGCCAGTGGTGGGTCTGTCTTGGAGTCAGCTGGCACTGGCTCTGTCAGGCACAGGGAAAGCTTCCAGCAGCTTCTCAAAGCAGCCACCCCTGCAGCACCCCCTTCTACCAAAACCTGGCCGTGCAAACCCAATACAATGCTCAAAGTCATATCTATCCATGCTAAAATAACAAACTATTCCAAATTCTCTTTGGGAAACTTTCTCTGGCTGTGGTGATTGTTTTCTGTTTTAGGTTGCCAACAACTGGGGTCACTAATAAGTAGGAAGAAAACGTAAGCTCCAAATTTCTATAGTCTTAGAAAGAGATCATGCAGAAGCCCAAAATAGTTTACTGTTAGCAGAAGGCGTTTCTTCTCATTCTTCTCAACAAATCATTATAAGTTACACAATTTCGTTATGGTCTATTAGATATAACCTTCCTAGATCAAATCCTCTTTTAAACTCATTTTAACCTAGGCCAAATTTTAATAAATCATAAATTTTAGGGATAGGTCATCACTGCTTGCAGAGGGCATTTTTCCATTTGTACAGTTTGAATTGCTTAATATGGTATTTTATCAATTATTTCCTTGCTGGCAGTAAGTAATTGCCTATTAAAAATCCTTGAATGTATTAAAATGCAATAAAGCCCAATCCATTTGTGGCTCAATTAATATTCACAACTAGTAACTAGTAGCTTGTCAAAGTCATCAACATCTGCAGCAGCATCTTGCAGATACTTATTAAAAAAACCTTTTGTTTTTGGCAGAAAGTCCCAAGTAAGCATAACCCAGACTGAAGTGGAACAACAGCAGCTCACTGTACCTGAGTGGTTTGAAATTGTTTTCATCTCACTAACCTCTAAGTAACTACATCTAATATATAGCAGGAGGTGGATGCTTGTAAGTACAATCCACAGGACAGTTCTTAGATGTCCACTTCACAATGAGGCAGGTTGCCTCCTAGAAGTGTCTCTTTGCTTGCAATCCAGTGATTCTAGAAAACTAATTCAAGCTGCCATGGAGATGTCAGCACTTGGTGAGGTGAACTTTACCTATGATTTCTTAAGGTCTACTTTAAAAATTGAGTCAAGCTGTTCCATCATGCTCCAAAATGAACATGGAAATGCTTTGGATTTTCTCTTACTGGTTTTATGTCCTTCAGTTCACTTGTTCCTTACTCAAACTCAAGCTCTGTTGAGACATTCCCAGCACCCAGACACCATGATGATGTCCTCTGTCAGTGTCCTGCTCAGCTGTGTCAGGCATGGTCACACTGAGACCTGATGAGGCATCAGCCTAGGCAGTAGCTCATGCTCAGAGTGGCTACTGACACCTGGGTCCCAAAGTGTGCTTCAAACCAACCACTCACGAGTATCCTCTTAAATCCTTCTGTTGTTTTCATAGAATCATAGAATATACTGAGTAGGAAGTGACCTATGAGGATCATCAAGTCCAACTCCTGGCCTTGCACAGGAGACCCCAAGAATCACACCATGTGTCTGAGAGCATTGTCCGGACACTTCCATGACCACTTCCCTGGGGAGCCTGTTCCAGTGTTCAGCCACACTATGAGTGAAAAACCTTTTCCTGATATCCAACCTAAACCTCTCCTGACTCAGCTTCAGTCTGTTTCCTCAGTCCTGTCACTGGTCACCACAGAGAAGTAAGAGATCAGTGTCTGCCCCTGCACTTTCCCTCAATGAGGAAGCTGCAGACTGCAAAGAGGTCTCCCCTCAGTCTCCTGTTCTCCAAGCTGGGCAGATCGGTGACATCAGCCACTCCTCATATGGCTTCCCCTCCAGAGCCTTCACCATCTTCGTGGCCCTCCTTCAGACACTCTCTAAGAGCTCAATGTTTTTCTTATATTGTGGCACCCAAAACTGCCCCCAGCCTTCGAGGTGAGGCCGCCCCAGTGCAGAGCAGAGCAGGACAATCCCCTCCGTTGCCTGGCTAGCAATGCTGCGCCTGATGCCCCCCAGGGCACAGTTGAAACAGAAATGTACATTTTTAATTACATGTGTTTAGAATTTATACTTGCCTTGTATTTTTAGATTTTAGATTGTGTATTTTTATAATTTATATTTACGTCATATTTTTCCAAAACCGAAACTCTGTCTCTAGCGAAGCTAACTTGGATGGCCACCCAAAAGGAATTACCTTTGCAGCGTGGCACCTTTTACATTCTCAAAAAGTCACTTCAGCACCAAATTTGAGATCTGTGTACTGAAATATAACCAAAAGAAAATAAAAATTAAAGCAAGATTCAAAAATAATTTCTTGTAACTAAATAATTTAAAATACATAATTAAAATAATCTAGGGACAAATTCTGTCATTTTGTATGTGAGCTATGTCACACATAGCTTATTGCTCAAAATGTTCTTGGAAATAAACACTTCTTTTTTTAATTTAGTAGCTTAACCTTTTTTTAACTTTTCCTACATAGGAAAGAGCATGTCATCAAGTCCTTATCTTGGTTGACTTTGAAGACCATACCAGACAACTTAATAACAAGCACCCAAATTTTGTTACAGTAAAGTGAAAAGGGATAAGCAGCCTAAATATTGGTGCCACAGTCAACTAACACTCAGCAGCCATTCAGTGCAGCAGCATTTACAGGTTCAGAAAAAAGTGGTGTTATTTCTTTCTGCGTGTTTTTCTTCTTCCTGCCAAAAAAAAAAAAAAAAAATCACAAACTTACCTGATCAGCTGGATGAGAGAGGCAAATCCAAGTGAAGTCAGGCAATAGAAAAGCTGAATAGTACCTCAACTGTTGGATTCTGCTTGCGAGGTGTCCTGGTCATCTAAACACATGATAAGAGTCAGATTAGATAAGGTTCATTTAACATTTGTGATATCTGCTAGGCTGCTATCCGCCTCATCCCATTAATATAATACCAGACAAAATAAAGTTATTGTGGAAAATCAGTGGGAGATTATTTAAATAGGGAACTAAAGGGAAGTTGCAGTACTAGTATTAAAGCAAAGCAGTTGTTCAGTTGAAGTTACCCTTGCAAAAAATAAATGCATCCTTTTGAAGAAAATACCTAGAGCCACTCCTTAAGTGGGACTTTTCTATATTATTTAGCCCTTCTCCATCTTCATTTACTATGATATTTTAACTACTTTTTCTATTATTTTAACATAAAACCGTTGTTGACTGAGCAGAGTACTTCTGCAAAACCTCTACCAGAGTTTGCTTTAACATATTTCTTTCTTTTCCCTTGGTGACCCCTAGCAACTCTGGCTAACAGCCCATTTGGGCTAGATATATTTTTCTGTCTTATTTTCCGTATTAGACAAGACATAAAAAAAGATAACAAGCTGCTTAGTGTCATATTTACAGTGCAGTTGAGGCATGATCTCATGTTTTCCTGACTATATTTCTACAGAATGAGAACACCTCAGTAAGGCCAATATGCTGCAAGTCACCTTCTAAACAAAGACGATTTCAAGATTCACATAGTTACAGGAAAATACATTCATACTAGCTATTTCCAAAATGGTTATTTGCAGGTAGTCCAGGAAAGTACTTGAGTTACCAGAGCAAATCCTGTTTATGATGCTTCTGCAGACCCAGAATAAGACACTAAGCTTGAGGAAACCTGATAGACACACAAACATCACTCCCTCTTATGTTTCAGTTTGACTTTGTCGAGCTCCTTGATGGAAGACGTCTACTGACACAGGAGGCGAGAAGCTTGGAAGGACCTCAGCGACAGCACAGAGCTTTTGTGCCCTTGACCAGCCACGAGACAGGATTTATCCAGTATTTAGATTCAGGAATATGGCATTTAGCCTTCTACAATGATGGCAAGGAATCGGAAGTGGTTTCTTTTCTTACTACAGCTATTGGTAAGGATTTCCTCTATTATTCCTAAACTCCTAAGTATGCCTTGGGGCCAGGTATTAACACACGTACTCAAATTGCACGATGGCTTTGTGTGGTTTTGAAGAAAATGCATGGAGGGGATTGTATTTAGAACATGCTGAATACTGTTAGACCCTAAATGTTGAGTAAGTACTTTGTAGGCCTTTTAAGTAACTATAACCGTAACGAGATTCTGCCCAGTGCCAAACATGGATTACAAGCTGGAAAATCCTTGCTTTATTTTCTTACTTTGATTTTCCTTTTATTTATTTGGCTGTTGCTGATTTTGTTTGATTGGCTTTTTTCTCCTTCTGGAGCAGAGGTGTAGGAGTGATCGAAGAACAGACAGTAGCACCATTCCACAATTCTGTGTGACAGACAGTTCTGCCATTGAACACCATCAAAATCACTCAAGCTGGAGTTCAGGCAGAGTAAGGGGGCTAAAACTCCAATAAAGTGCACTGCAAGCCTTGGTAGTGGCAACCACAGTAACAGGAGTCCCTGTTTCTCCTTGCTAACAGAAAGAAGCTGAGATTGCTTAAGAAGAACAAATTAACTAAATAGGTCTTTTGACTTCTCTGGCAATAAAATGCCCTGTCAGTTAAGCACACAGGCATGGATTTGTTGCTGTCCAAGGAGGAGAAGATGCTGCCAGTGGGTGCCTGACAGGACACTGAGTATTCTTCTTCCACCCTGTAAATATCTAAATCTGTTTCCAATTCAGTAATATTTAATTTTAAATTTGACTGACCTGCTGAAACTGTTCATATACCTAAATTCATTTGGCTGTAATTTAAAGATTAGTCCATAAAACTAGCACTCAGCTTTCTTCTGACCACAGTGTTTAATGGACTTTTTTACTTTGCAGAAAAAAGCAGACTCATTCCAAAGCTGCCATTAATTCCTCTCCCAGCAGAGGCTTTGGTGTTGAGTCTCAGCTGTCTGCAATAGTTACCTAAGAGCTATGGACTGTAATTTGTCTTGGCAGGTTAATTAAAATTCTTAGGTCTTACTAAAGCGAAGTCATTAACATCCCAATATTCCATTTTAGCACTAAAGTTTATCTAATGCAGAAATGGAAACTGCTGTAATACTATGTTTTAAATTTAAAACCTGGAAATGTGATGTTCTGTCTTGTTTGCAGCTGAGCAACACTAGAAGTCGTTACTTCTGGAAGTATATTAGCTTATAAAATTGAAGTCTTACTCTGTAGAATGCGGATTTACTTCAATTTAGTTTACTTTAGTAGTTTGATTTTTTTACTTACAACAACCACAGAAGCTTAAGATATTTTCTGAAGGCAGATTTTTTTTCCTTGTCTAAGAATGTCTTCAGCTCAAAATTTCCCATCACAGGAAAGAAATCAGTAAGGCTCTAACAGCAGAAAACACGTTTAAAGCACTGTCACTACTTGTTCTCGTTTTCAAAGTGATGATTAAGTGTTCTAGCCACACTTTTTTCTTGGCCTCATTGCACTAATACAGGGAAAAACGAGAAGCAAAAAAAGAAGCATTCTTAATTTGCCTTTAAGCATCAAGGGAATGGTGTGGGTGAGAAGCATGTCAGATTGTCTTCAAGGCAGTCTTACTTTTTTTGTTTTTACTCTGCTGTACCTTCATGACTGCATGATAAGCAGAACAGTCCACAATATGGAGCCCATGATATATTCGATATATCCTCTGCTGACCTTGAATCATTCCGTGTTTCTGTGATTCCAAAACAAGGAAGTTTTTTTTTGCTACAGAGGTGGGAATCACTTTATCCACTGGCAGCTGTATATCAACAAAAAGCTGTAGTGTTAAAAAACCTCCTTAAGTACAAGCTAAAAAAATAAAGTACAAGCTAAAAAATTAAAATTTTTAGGTAGGAAAATGTGGCTTTTTGGCTAGAATTTGTCCAGAAAAGTGCAGTGTTTGTATAAGTACCATAATAACACTGTAGTAGCCTTAACAAGTTGGTACCTTTCTCCTCAATCTAGATTTCAACAGCTTGTTTACAAAAAAAAAAATAAAAGAAACAGTCAGGTGTTTTGTGTAACTCTAATGCTTCAGAACCTTTCTAGTGTATTCATGAAGTCTGGCAAGACATGGTTGCTAGATTGTAAGTACAAAAATACAGTGGTACTGTAATTATTTTCTTTCACTGCCCGAGGAAAGGGGATAAAGCAACCTGACAGTGCTTATGAACCAGTGTGTAAAGTTGCAACACGAAACAAATAAATCAAGTCACACATGATGGGAGCCTTAGATCTGTCTGTGTGGGGTGAGGAACCTTCAAAGGAGTTGTGTTGACTGTCAGAGGCAAGCTGCCATTTCATTTGTTTCTTGTGGCAAGACCACCTAAAAAAATCTTCCTTTATTATTCCACTAACATAGGGCTTACAGTAAGAGTGAGTTTGAAAAGTATAGCTGTGATGCAGGAAGAAGTAGGATCCAATGATCTGAGAAGAGGACCAGCAGCCTAGAACTCCTGAATTCTGATTGATGTGTTAATTCTGCCCCAGCCTAGGCTCATGCTTCAGCTGCTCACTGTGTAAAAGTGAGGAGAGTGACATTTCCTCAGAGATGCTGTGAGGGTGATAGAACTGCTGGGAAAATGAATGAAGCATTAATTAATGATCACAGATAGTAGTAGAAAGAACAAAATTGATAATGGTGATCATAATGATAAGTTCATAAAGCCAAACTGTGCAGTCATTGCTTCAGGCAAACAGTGTCTGTGACTGAGGACTCACCAAAATAAATGGCAATAGCTTTTACTTCAGCAATAAACATGTTGGATGGAAAGAGTGCTGATTTTCCAAGTCTTATCTGCTGTGTTTCAACAGACCGAGCTGTTCAGAGCCAGCAAATCATTGCAGGCTCTGTATGACAGTATCAACTGCAATTACTGTGCAGTGCTTGCCTGGAATGATTTGGCTTCCATTATTCTAGTGAAAAGTGGAGAAAAATGGAAAAAAGCATCTGTATTCCCAGTTTGATAACACACAGTTAATTTCATAAATTGTGAGGCTGTCCATTATACAGCTTTGGAATGTGATAAAGCTGTAACTAAATCCACTCAGGAACATTAGCACAGATTTTGAGGGCAGGAGATGGCAACTTGGCCTGTTTTCTAAACGGCTGTGGAATCATCATCACTCAAGGGCTAGGTAGTGTCAAAATGTGTGTCTGTTACATGCACTGAATGTAAACCTGGGGAGAATACAGCCTTATAATGCCTGTCAGAGCTTATATTTCTGAATAATACAGGAAATTCAGGTGGAGGGAAAAAGATTATTCTGGAAAAGTTTTCAGCTTTTATTAGCATTTTTATACCTCATTCTTCCAAATTGCAATTCATTATGTTATAAAGGAATGGACAGTCAAGGTCTCTCAATAATAAATTAACCTTTTTATATATTACATTGGTGGCACTTTCTGAAATTCCTAATAGAAACACTTCTTTAAGAAGCACCTTGTGCATTCACAATCTGCCACGATCTGCCTGATAGTGGTAACTTATTTAGAGCAATCTTGTCTAGTGAAGCAAAATAGTAGGCTGAGGAATCAGCTGGAATCAGCACATCTGAGACAAAGATTTTGGCCAAAAGTCTGCTCAGTAGAAGCAAGAAACATCTGAGAACCTGGAAAGAGCATCTGTGGAGTCAGAGTGTCTTCCAGCAGCTGTTACTGCTGAGCTCAGGCAATCTCGACTGTGCAGGGCCATTGAGAAATCAAAAGGAAACGCAAAATCAATTGTCTGTGAGAGGAGAGCGTCGCTGTTTACCAGCTTGTCACCCAGCAAGCAACAGGAAACACATGTAGAACACCCGGGATAGGATGCAAGGCTTTATCTCATTCCTATCTTCTACATGAGACAACGCGTAACTTAAGAAAAGGACCATTCTTTCTGCCCCCTCTACCATCCATTAAAAAACCCTGCTGTAAGTAGTTTCCTCCACTGAACTGCAAGATGAGATTCAGTGTGATTTTTAAGGGGCTGCCAGCACATCCAGCGCTTGGGAATACACACTGAAAGGCACATGCCCTTCCTGCAGTAGCCCAGAGTGTCACCTATCCCACACAGTCCCTAGGACAGCACTTCACACTCAGGAACGGTGCCAGCAGAGGAACACTTGACAGTAGGACTGAGCTCAGAGGAGAAATTGCAGGGCACAGAGACAAGCATGGGACTGGGAACCCTCCTTATTTGAGAGGTGACAAGAATGGCTTCTTTAGCATTGTGTGAAAGTGCCTTTGTGTTTAGCTTGTTCTTAGGAAAGGAAAAAGGAAGCGTCTGAGTAGCTCAGATTTGCTTCCCTTGCTTTTGCTGCTTATGTGTAAGCTAACTTAAATTCTAGCAATTTCCAGTTCAGAGAGGATACAGAAGTGTGATCCACTTAAGAGTCTCAAAGCCATTCGTGTTATTTACACTTGCTTTGCTAATGTCTGGAAAAATCTAAATTGGTTTCGTGTAAATATTGAGGAGTCAGGATACTGTGCAGAGTAACATGGGATGTGATCTGTTCGGGCTTGCACTTTCCTTTTAGCTCCTTAATGCCTCAGTTACTCAACTTAAAAGTCCCCCATGTACTATTAGATCTTCCGGACGCTGAAGGAGGAAGAGTGGTTTTGATGTCCCAGCTACCCTTTTCTGAACTTCTCCTTTGGCTAAAGAGGCTGAAAGTTCAGCAAGTACTTTGCTGATTCAGAACTCCTCAACTGCTAATGAGACTCCAGCTGCTCTGTGGAAGAGCTCAGTTCTCCCCTATTGCATGAGCATGGTCATCTTAGCCTTCTCTTTCAGAGAGGGACATGGAGCACTTCCAACCAGTGGTAAGCTTTTGGAGATGATTAGTTAGTAGCCCATTCCTGCCCGCACTCGCAATTCTTTTTTTGCTCTGCACAGAAAAAGAAATACAGCAATGTATGAGAACTGTGTGAGGAAGGAAAATCACCTAATTTTTGATGTTATTGATCTCTCTGCTACAAAATAACAGCAGAGCTTTGCAGTCTCTGCAAATAGTTTTTTTCAACTTCGGCTCTGTGTGCCCCCCTACAAGCAGACATCTGATGCTCTGTCAGATGGGCAATGCTTTTTTTGATTACTCTTGTTGCTGCCAGCCCCTTTTTTGATGCTTTGTTTCCTGCTTTCCACTCTTACCTAGCTTCTCTGAGTGCGGCCAAGCTCATAGGTCTCAGGTAGTATTCAGAAAAGATACAGTCACTCGATTCATGTAGAAAGCAAAAAATGCATTTATGAGTCCCTGCCGGGCTGTGTTATGTTTTTCTTTCCTTGTGTATTTGATCTCATGAATGACATTCTGTTGACAGGTCTGCTTGACTGAAAATGCTTATCCTCAGAGCAGATTCAGGTTATGCTGCAGCACTGCAAAGTGTCTTACTCTAAACATCCAGCTGGCCAGAGTGTGAAGTCCTCTGTGAGAATTGAGCAAGTCCATACAGAAGGTTGGCAAGAAGACAGGAGATTGCTCTCTCCATCCTAGCCACATCCAGCCCAGTCTGATAGGTTCAGTATCACAAGGCAAGACAGAAATGTGGGGTGATCTCCTCTGCCTGAGCTTTGTGAGCTGCAAGAATTCCCCACTCCAAGCAGGTGTCGTAGTGTGCTTGGTAAATTTCACTTTCATCCAGCCCATGTGTAAATCCAGTCTGTTCTCTTTACAGGGCTTCATAAAAAGCAAACATGAGCTGAGCCCGGACTGGGAAGTGGAAAGAGGGCTGTGCAGAGGTGAAACTTTTCACATTAGTTTGCACTCATATCCAGAGTTTTTTTGCTATTCTCAGTAAAACAGTGATGATGATTTTGGATAGATAGTGGTACAGCCCTTAAAACTTTGGCAGCTGGAAGTCAACATCAGCTTTATCAGTGCTCCCTTAATCTTTTCATGTTTTTCCTCAAAACTGATGAACAGCCTCATTTCCCAGTGAAGTGAGCCAAGAGGGTGAGCATGTTCCAGTGTTGGAGTTTATCTCTGTGTCTGCCTTTTCAGACAACTCCTAACAGATCAAACATTCCTCCTGGTTCTTAAATCTCTTTCAGCTTCAGTCAGTAATGTTTGTACATGATCCTATGGTACACTACTCCTAAACTACAGCTTTCTGCCTGTTGCTGCTTAGATCTACAGCACTTCCAAGGAACAGGAAGTCAGACCAATTGTTTCAAATTTAGATGTTACTTGTAATGACCTTTTTTCTCTCTGCAAGTGTCTGAAACAATTCTTGCATAATAACCCTGCTTCCCAAGCCATAATGGCAGGCAAAACTATTATTTCAGGATTTTGCTATTGAAGACGTAAGGCATCTCTAGTAAAGAGTAAATTAGGACGTATTTCAAAGATAATTAAATAATAAGAAGCCTGTAAAGGTCAAATGCTTGGCTGTGAAAACTTCCACGGCTGCTCTTTTTGTGTAGAGTGCATCTCTTCATTGATGATCAGGGAATAAAAGCTAGCAGTAGAAAATTAAAATGTATAAAGCTAGCTTAGTTTTAAAGCAGAGATGCAATAATTTATTTAATATTAGATTTGAACTTTTATTTTGATTTCTACGTGTACACACCTTTTTCAATAGTTCTTACAATTACAAGTGATAACTTGGGTGGGGAAAAGAGAAAAATGGACAGGTACTTTCATTTATATTGTTCTATAAAAGAAATTGGGCCATGCTTCTAAAGACTGCATGGATGCCAGTAATTATTCATCTCAGTAGAAGTTAGATGTCTGAATGTCTTTAATGTTCCAGATTTTGTCTGGTTTTAATCATTCTTTAAAGTGGTAGAAAAACGAAGGTAGATTTGTCTTTTTGAAAAGCTTTGCCTACATCTGTACTTACAAGGACTGGTAGCATTAAACTTGCATATCTGTGTGCTGTGTTCAGGCAGGCAAGTTCTCTTGATCTAACAGAGCCTGTACAAAAGGTTTATTGATTGAGGGAATTACTTTAGTTTTAGGGTCAAGAAAAGGTTTATTTATTGCTGAAGTTGCTTTTTCTTCTTTCTTTCTTTCTTTCTTTCTTTCTTTCTTTCTTTCTTTCTTTCTTTCTTTCTTTCTTTCTTTCTTTCTTTCTTTCTTTCTTTCTTTNGCCTTCCTTCCTTCCTTCCTTCCTTCCTTCCTTCCTTCCTTCCTTCCTTCCTTCCTTCCTTCCTTCCTTCCTTCCTTCCTGTTATTTCTGTGCCTGTGTTTTTCTGTTAACTTTTTTTTCAGAAGAGCAGAATTCTGCCTTAATAACATGGCATGTAAGTGCTGTCTGAGCGGTTCTGGAGAAATGTGTAAAACAGTGCATATGGTTTTCGTTTTTACACTTTTGTATATAGCTCTTTCCACACAGCCCAGACTGCGGGCTAATGTAAGCACAGTTTGTTTTATTCCTGTGTTGTATTACCGAGCTGCTAGAGCAGCTTTGTGCATGCTTTTCTTTCCATGACTGCTCCCCTGCTAAAGCACAGAAATAAGGTTGTGGGAGTTACTTGTCCGCTTTGGCAAACAAAAGGAGAACTCTTTCTGTACTAGAACAACAGACACTTCAAAGCCTCACTTTTCCAAAGGCTGTATTCACATGTACGTAGTTGCATGCAAGACCACAGAAGAACAGAAGCCAACAACATCAGCACCTCAGGAGTCACGGGACCAATCGTCATTTTACACAGGGGCCGAGCAGATGAGAAGGATATGGACTGTGCAGTTACTCCTGGCATATGTTGTCTTTTTAAATTGTAACAGCTGGTCTGTATATTAGATGTGTGACTGCTTCCTTTTGCTGAGTGCTACAACAGTCTCAGAAAAAGTTTCATAGATTATTTTAAACTGATTTCTAGACAGCTTGCCGGAGGCTCTGAGAAGAAGCAAGATTGACCACATTTGTGTAGCAAGTCTGCAAGGGGCAGGAACGGAGCCATAAGTACTGCTTTTTGTCTGGCCCTGACGGAAGACCCCCAAGAGTTCAATGCAGCTGCCTGAGTACAGGACTTTGGTGGCACCTGAGATGCCCCAGAGAACTGGGGGCATCTCTACAGGGGGGCAAGGCTGATACAGAACCTGGAGGGGAGTCAGGCTCTTGTGTAGCAGTGGCTGCAGACCAGGCATCCTGCTTGAGAGCGTGTCCCTGGCCCCAGGAGCTTACCTAACTGAACCTCACGTGTCAGTCATTCCAGCCAGTACATCCTTAGTTATCAGGCTGGATATATTAACTAAAGACTTGGTGTAAAATGAAACTTTTTTTTTTAATGCACCCAAAATTATAACATTGCCAAGATTTCATATAATTTGTTTGACCAAAAGAGATCACATTTGTAGTTCTCTGTGTGTGTATGCAAGAATGGTTTGGTTTTTTTTCCTCCTGTAATACACTAACTTAAAACATCATTTAAAATGAAACTCAAGGCCAGATTTAGCCTTGCCCTGAGCTATGACAGCAGAAAATGTAATGTACTGAACATGAAGTAACTTCCCCCTTGCTAGTGCAGCTCCAGAAGTTGAACCCTGAAGGCTGAATAATTGTTGTTTCCTGTATTAGTTTGTAACAATTTATGAGAGTGGGAAGGAACAAAAAAAAATTCTTTGCAATCCCCTGGGCAAATAGGGGATATGAGAGTTTCATCTACTGGAGTGAAATTCAGGTTTAAAAATATTCCAACTTCAAAAAAGGGAATCTAGGAAGAAAATAACTGTTCATAATGTGTCTTTCTAGATCTCCACAGACATGTCATAGTTATGTTACAAGTATGGATTAAAGTCTTGTTGTGCTTGGAAGCTGAATTGCAGAAGGAAAAATAAGAAGGCTTCAGTCCAACAGCTATTCTTTGTTTAACATCATTCACTGAATTTTTTTCCCCAGCTAACTTCCAATCTGTGATCACATTTCAACTGCTTTGGAACAGAGAGCGTTTTCAGATGGTCAGTGTATGATTCCTTAAGAACTGTATTTCAAGATCCTTTTTGTGCTTTTAGCATTGCTCACATCCTAAGGAAAGAAAACAGTGTTCCCTGTTTGGCCCTATGGACAGCAGAAATACATTAGCAGGATTTCCTAAAAGTTGGTGAAGTCAAGGGACATGTTACCATCGAGTTAAATGGTCATATGCATTGACCAGTGCCCAGGTGCTTTTGAAATCCCATTACACTTTATGCTTTCAACCATCTGAGAGCTTCAGATTATAAGGCATGCTGCACTGGAAAGATTTCCTCTTAATAAGGAAGCAGTATGAGAAAGGAATGAATCAGGGAGATAAAGCTCTCTCTCAAAGGGCAACCCAAATTCAGACCAAATGTGGCAAAGGTTTCTGAAATGATCAGGCTTGTTCTCTTTATTTACTCCCCAAACTATTCCCACTTGGTCCCTCTTTCTGTAGAACAGAAGTTCAAAATAGGACAGAAAAAGGCTGACTTTTTAGTATTTCCAGCTGGGCCTGGAGTCAAATGTGCTTGAAATAGTGTGAGAAAGACTGATGTGATTGTGGTGAGAGCCATTTGAGTACCTAGATAGACATCTCAAACCAGGCCTAAAAGCCAAAGTACAGACAGCTCAAGGGAAAATGTGCTCACATGATGTACTGTGAAATTTGGCAAAATCAGAAGCTCTTGATTTCAATAAGCAGCCCAACAGCCCCTGAACACCAAACCTTCTGTGCTTCAGCATCACCTTGTAAAATGGCCCAGCCTGTAGAGTCACTTCTGGCAAGGGCAGGTGTCTGTTGTCAGTACCCTCGTGGAGATGGGGGTGTATCTGCAATTGCAAATTGCTTTTTTAAAACGTTCTTACAGAAAAAGAGGAGGGAGAATAACATGAAATCAATATTGTGGTTATTGTCCTTCTCTCTCACTTTCCAGATTCAGGAGCGATTTAAAGAGTTCTTCAAAGGACTGCCTGCTTGTTGCCCTTTTCCTAATTTAGCATCCTTATACCTGCATGTGAAGATTAGCGTTCCACTGGGATGTGAGAGCAAAACAGGGTTATATGCATGGGTCCTTAATTAAAACAGACCTCCCAGCCTTAGAAAAAAGAAAAAAAAAATCAAAATCTGGCACAACATCAACTGACATTAGCAGTATCAGCATCACACTAGGTGCCCTACAGAAGAGGAAACTGTGAAAGAGCACTCAAAAATAATGACTGAGTTTCCATGATGCTGTCAAGACTTTCATATCCCAGGCTGCCAGGTGTGGATTACTTGAGCTAGAAGTATAAAAGCTGTACAAAACACAAATGAAGCAGAAAAATTGAAATCTCAGCAGGTGATGATGTACTGTAAGAAGGAATCAGTCCTTTAAAGCTTCATCTAGGGAAGGAAGAGGAGGAGCAAGAAAATACCAGACCCAGCATTTCCACATTTCCTTTGTTCGCAGGGCATTTTCTTTCCCCTTACCTTCTTTTTAGCTTTTTTTTTGGTTTTTTTTTTGGCTCATAGTGTCAAATCTGATGCTTGAAGACATTTGAAACCTGTTTTATCCCCTCTCACCTCCACGTCTGCCTTGGCATTGTTATCACAATTGCAAGGGCAGGTGACAGTTCTCTAGGCTTAGAATACAACCTCTCCTGCAGTGAAATTCAATCAAGTAGCATCATCTCTTTGAAAAATAAACAAGACTGCAAGCTCTGCAACTGGGAAGTAAATTAAATGTGTTCACAGAGCTTCAGAATCCTCTTTTCCTTTCATGTTATACTGCTTGACTTCCTATTAAAATTATTGCTAACATAGTCGGGGCAGTGACAAGGAGCATTTTTGTGAAAGAGAGATGTTATTGCAATGAACTTGTAGGTGTCAGTTTTATCCTGGACAAGCAGATCTAGGAAAAATAATATGTGGCTTTTTAAGGTTGCTCTAGCGCAGCAGCAAAGAGTAAGGTGAAATAAGGTGGTGTTTCTTCACTCTCCCAAGAAGTGTAATTCCGTGTACAGTGAGAGGAATGTGGGTCACTCCTCATGTCCTTTTTGCAGTGATGTGGCTGACAGAGGATTTCAAGGTCAAATATGAACCGTGGAATCTACCTGCTTGCTGCCTTGCTCCCTGTGCTCTCCCTCACTCCCAGCAAAACATTTTTCTTAGCCAGGGGAACACAACTAGGCAGAACATAGATCAGTGGACGCTTAGGAACAATATATTTCTGTGTGACAATAAATATATGTATTTGTTGGATACAGTAAACAATTCTATTCATTTGGTTTACTTCCTTTTTTAGTTTGCTTGCTATTTTAATTAATGCATCTTTGTATAGAGATAGTCAACATTTATTAGGAAAGGGTAAAACTTTTTATTGTACCAATTAGTATGTATGCAATATCTTCCTGGGCTGGTAGATGAGTAGCTGTGGCAATTTATTTTAGGCTGAGCAGCTACATATATCTTCTCACCAGCACTGAACAAAAGCTTTTGAGGCCATTTCGTATGAAGTGGTGGAATAGACTACTAGTTGAAGGAACTGGACAGCATACTAAAAAAAAAACCCCTGCTCTCTTCTGTGCATCTCATTTCTAATATGGAATATTCTCATTGGTACAATTTTTTTATATTCCTTGAACCTTGATTCCAGACCTGAGACTAGTATTGATTCATTAAGGTCTAATTGTCCTGCTGCAGTGCTATTCCTACATGTTTCTGACACTAAACACTGCCATCTCCAGAGCAACTTTTTGAGGTTATCAAATGAAAAAGTTACATTTGAATTCATACAGCCACACTGCACTTAATGGCGTTTAATCAGTTCTTAGAAAGCAGTCCTGCTGCTTATTAACTCCCAAAAATCTACTGCCTTCAGTTGCCAGCTAGATAACTATTTTTTCTTTGCCAATAGATAGTTACCTCTAAATGCCGAGGGAATGATGATGCTTGGTGGCAAGTGCAGGCTATAAAATATTTATCTTTAACACACAATTGTGTTACTGCAGCCTCTAATAGGATTTGGTGTCAGGCAAACATCTGCCTTGGCCTCTGGCCCAAAGATAGGGAAACAAGCTATTAAGTTGAATGTTGCATAGTAAATAAATAAGGCAGAAATACTGTTAAAGTAGCTGTACTGCTGACCAGCAAACATGGTGAGTATATAAAAAAAAGTCCATCAAGAGTCTAGCAATTTGTCTACCTTCTTAATATGTTTATTGTGTTGCATCTGGATTAAGGTAATTCATGTCAGTAGTTGTGAGCCAGGCTGACAGATCTTTATAGAGTTCACCACAGTAGAATTGGCTTTCATGGGGCTTTTTGTCAGCAGCAAAGTGGTCCCCTGAGCAGACCATTAGCCTGGGAGCTTTGTCGCTGTCACATGAGTCAATTTATTATATGAAGCAAATGCTGTGTTGTATTTGTCCATGCCTCAGATTGACAACCTAAAAAAAATGAGAATGGTAACAATTAGCAATTTCATATTGAACTCAATAATACCTTTAAATAAAAGATAGTGTAGTGTGAAGTCTTACTGTGGGTATGGGCTGGATCATGCCAGTTTATGGCTTCTCTCAGAGTAAAGGGTGATTACAGTGGGAAAACTAGCAATGGGATAAAGGTTTCAGCCAAGTTTCCCTCATAATCTGCCAGCTGTGAGTTTACTTGTACTGAAAAACATCCCTTGAAATAAATGGCAAAAATAGCGGATCAATGTTATTTTGTGCAATATGTTGAATTACAGCTGCTGAGGATACTTAGGGAATTTTTTTTGTTTCTTTGTTTGCTTCGATAATTAAAGCTCATGAGCAGAAAGGACCTTAAAGAGTACTTCAGAAGAAAAGTTTTACTCTTGGAGAAGTCTAGGCTTTCGCACTTAATGGATGTTTTCCATTTCTTATTTTTATTAATCCAGAAAGTGTTTTGTCCTCTTTTTCCTGGCTGAGGTCAGTTGTCCTAGGGTAGGGGGTACCTGCTCTGTCAGACAGGGCATTTCCATACCATTCTCCAAAATGAGACAGTGTGGATCTGAAGACCAAGTGTGTCATTATGTCATTTAGAGTTTCTCTCAGAGAAGTATGAGGATATTTATAACAGAGAACTGCGAAGATGCTCAGAGGGCTTGAAAATCTCTCCTAAGGAGACAGGCTGAGGGAGTTGGGGTTGCTCAGCCTGGAGAAGAGAAGGTGCCAAGGAGACCTTAGAGCTCTTCCAGTACCTAAAGGGGCTACAAGAGAGCTGGAGAGGGACTTTTTACCAAGGCATGGAGTGATAGGACAAGGAGGAATGGCTTTAAATTGACAAGTGGGCAGGTTTTGATTAGATATTAGGAAGAAGTTCCTCACTGTGTGATGAGACACTGGCACAGGCTGCCCAGAGAAACTGTGGCTGACGCATCCCTGGAGGTGTTCAAGGCCAGTTTGGATGGGCTGTGGAGCAACTTGTGGGAGGTCTCTCTGCTCATGGCAGGGAGATTGGAACCGGGTGGTCTTTAGGGTCCCTTCCAGTCAAAACCATCCAGTGATTCTGTGATTCCATAAAATGACTTGTTTTTTCAGTTGCTAATTAGATTGTGAAGCTGGCAGAACACTTCATTTCATAGGCAATCTTCTGCATTCCCTCTTAGAAACCCCACCACCTCAAGTTTTGCCGATGTGCCCCTGGTGTGAGTTGTTTGCTTTCGGAAGTTTCACTCCTGCTGCAATTGGTGGTTGAAAGGTGGCATGAAAACTGTGTTTTCAGTGTTCTCTTTGCACACAATAGCAAAACCTGATGAAGGCATCATGCATCATCCACTGGCTGTCCCTCCAGTTATTAATCTCTGCCCTTACCAGCTGGTGTCAGTCAGATCTCTTCAGGGATTTGGAAGCCAAGAGAAAACTGTGGGAATCAGACTGGAAACAGAGAACATATGTATCTCTTTCTAAAAAAGAACCGTTCATGGTCTCACAGTGAACTTTAACAATTAAATAAAACAAAACAAAAACATTGTCAGGATTCTCTAAAGGAGTTCCCATGGTACTATTCATAAAACACCATATGGAATTTTGTATATATTGGAAAATACTCTTCTAATTATGTGAACAGCTTACAGAATAAGCAGTATAATGGAGACTAGAAGCCAGCCACAACTGCAGTGGCCTGTTTTTACTTGTTGACTGATAGTGTATCACCTCTGTAGCAATGTTGACTGTGAACATACTCAAAAGAAAGACAGCTGCTTTGTGCCACTGACTTAGGAACTCCCTGAATGTTAAAGTTATGTCTCTTCTATCCCATATGATAATAATTTGGCTAAGCCCTAGGTTCTGAAAATGTCTGATTCTTTATTCTTTCCAGGGTTCTCCCATCACAACTCCCTAATTTCTGAAGCCAAGTCACCTGCCTCCTCCTGTTTAGCTTGAAATGTAGGTGTTAGAGCACTGTGCATGAATGTGTGTGCACTTAAGCATGCCAGAAGGGCTAGAACATATCCTGAGGTGCCCAACTGGCTGTCTGTAACCACTGAAACAAAATTTAGTCCTAGGATGAGAACAGAGGTTTTTGTGAGAAGCCTTGAGTGAGTATAACTTGCTAATGCCTGCAATCTTCAAAGTAAAAAGAAATTCCAGGTTGTGATTCTGCCTAAGAATATAAATAGGAGCATGCTCAGTGTTGCACACTCAGGTTGCAGACTTGCTGCTCACAAGCCTCAGTCTCAGCCTTGTTTGTGCTCATTAGCTCTGGAGTTTCTGGGGGAAAAAAGTGTGTTCATTTACACTTCCTTAATGGAAATTCTGTGGAGTTGTTTGGGAGTAGCTTTGAGACAAAGATGCACTTCATGAAACTTCATCGCTTTTCAGAATTGATTCTCAGTAGTGAAGAACTTTTGGAAGTGTGTGAAGACCTTAATTGCCCTGAATCACCAGGAAAGTTTGCATCCTTAACTGCTAAAAAACAGCAAGTGGCACAAGTCAGAGAGTTTCTTTTCACTTCACACAGAGTTTCTTTTCATTTCATCTCATCTCTATCAGGCAGGTTATTCCAGGGCAAATAGAGGTAGTGTCAAATGAGAATACATTAAAATGTTACTTTTGGCTATATTAGAAAAACAAGGGACATCCGAGAAAGCAGCAAAATGGGATGAAAGGATTTTTAAGGGCCTATTTTATTATTAATAGTATAGGGTATTTAGGCAACAAGTAAGAGCTACTGAGGTGCTTCAGTGAGGAAGGTAAAATGGGTTTTGTCCACCTGTATTTCAATTCCTTTTGAGTTAGCCACTATATGGCATAAAGCAGTTTGGCCACACTTGGAAAGAAGTGTCTGAGAAACCAAAGATTGAGGAGATAGTGATAGATAAAGTGATATGTGTACATATCACTGCAGCTTTACAAGGAGAGATCTGCATATGAACCAGAAAATAGATGTGAATATTTTTTTAATGCGTTAGTGTCAGTCACTGTCAGCAGGGATCTGACCAGTTATAGGTGTCTATGCTGAACTAGTCAGAGGAGGAAACAATACACTGCCAGAGTAAAGGTTCTTTCATGGATTCACCCAGAGATTCTGGAAAGGTTGGTTACCTAAGAACAGGTCTGCCCCATTTTTGTGGTCACTCTGAACTTCTAAATCCCTTTATACATAGTCGTTGTAGTGGACAACGTAATTCAGTTTAATCTGCAGTGAATATGGAATTGGTGTGCAGTCTTGCCTGTCTTGTCCTAGGCATCACAGACACACCAGCTAAACCCACTGTAACTGCAAAATACTGTTTCCAGTAACAAAGATTATCATTTAGCTGATGTGGTGCATTGTCACACTTGGGAAAAGTTACCATGCTTGATCTTATGCTACTTTTTAGATACTTTCTAGATGTTTCTGTGGGTCTTCTTACTATTTTGCTTAAATATTATATTACAAAAATATACCAAGAAAGCTATATGGATATTTACTCCTTTTCAAGATCTCAGTTTAGTCCATTAAAGCAAAAACTTGGGAAAAAGCTTTTAAAAATAGTTTTTAATATTCTAAAAGTGTTGTTAACGCTGGGAGTCTGTCCTACATCAAGCCCTGGGTTATTCCCCTTGACTTCAAAGGTCACACATGTTGCATCTATGCAGCATTGCTCCACCTTGCAGCCCCTGACCCAGTGTGGCAGTGAGGTGTAATGGGACAACTGCACTGATGCTCAGTGACACGGCCCTTCTCTTCCCAGTTTTCAGGCAGCAGAATAAAAAAATACTCTGGCTTTTTTTCTGCTGCATTCATTTTTTTTGCCACCTTTTGAGCTTAACCACCTTATAGGAGGGTCTGACAAGTGCCAGAACCAGCACAAGAAGAGGGAGCTTAGAGTTGTTCTTAGGATGAGGAGATTAGAGGAAAAGGACTGGCCCTTTCAGCAACAGGAGCGGTTACATCTCCTTGCCCGTCTCACTGTCTTGTTTCACAGAACTCACACTCTGTATGTTCTTCATGTGTGTAAGTATGTACATAAATAACATCTTTTTCCTAAATCTCTGCCTATATTTCTTGAAGAGAAGAAAAATGTAAGTATTGTAAAAAAAGCACAGAGAAAAAAAGGCATAAAGTGAATTCATTTTTGTTTCAGCAGTGACATTAACCCATTTCGAAGTTCGGCAAATTGTATACACATGGGCTAACATTAACTTTTCATTTACAGGATAGATTTGTGTTTATACCTGCTGTGAAGTGAGAGATGATATTTCTAAATATCAGTATAAATGCACAAGGCCTGAGTCAAAAAATTATTTCTTTATTCTAGGAAGCATGGCTGCTCTTTGATTGGAATAAAGATGGCAGCTCAAGCCTAAAGGGTTGACTGCATGTTGTGACTGTATTTCCATACACCATCAAGTGAATACCTGCTTAACTGCTGAGTGTTAGAAAACTGACAGCACTTCCTTGTACCTTTCTTGCTGCATGGAGCTGTCTGCTTATGAGATGTCTGAAGCCAGGACTTAAAACATAAACGCTTCAAGCTGGTTTTATTATTTAAAATTGCTGTTGTCCTTTATGAATGATTAAATTACACCACAGCCTTTAAAATGTCCTTCAGAAACCTCTGCTCTTTGGCAGAATCCAGAAACCAGCTTCCTTTCATTTGTGATTAGAAACTAGTCTGCACATCTCTGCTGTCACTGGTTCTCTTCACTTGCACTGATTGGGAGTTTACAAATAACTTTGCTCCCACAAGGTCTCGTGAAGTATGTCTGTGCAAACGCAGCCATTATTCACAGGGCTGAGATTTTCACCCCACTCCACTCACTGTGTACCACCAGTGCCCCTGATGTATAACCAAATCCAGTGTTCATCTAATAGGCATCTCTCTCAGAGAAAATGCAAAATAACACTGTAGAATGAACCATGGTACTTATTACAATGTCTTTCAAAGCCCCACTCACATTTACTCAGTCTTCACTCACAGTTTAGTGTAAGAAAATAAGACTATTTTCATTCTGTTTTTGATGTGTTTACCAGCTTGCGTAGTTCTTTTATGAAAGATATGTTTTAGCCCCAATATTCTGAACTCTCCTCAAACGAGAAGTTCTAGATAACATTTTGCTTACCTGTTAACTTCCCCTGAAAAATGAATAGCTGGTGTTTTTGCCAAAGTCAGAGAATTTAAGAGGATAACTGGAAATAGAAGAAAATGTGGAATAGACCCATTCCTGTTCCACCAAATAGAATATTAGCCCCAGCACTCGTAGCTGTTAAAGATATAAATTATATAATGTATAATGTATTATATTCAATATAATATTGCAGAGCAAATAAGAAGAAATTTGGTTAGAAGTATTTCTTGAGCAGGCAGATAGGATGAACCAAGGGTCTGTGTTCATTCACTAAGTCCATAGGGGGACATATCTATCATCATTCAGCTCTTTTTGGCACAAATAAATGCCTCAAGGTCACTTAATCAAGTCAACAAAACTGGACCAAAAGTGCATGTTCTGTCATGAGAATGGTGTGTATTGCATCCCAGCAATAAATTCAAAGAGGAAAAATGGTTGTAAAAATCTACAGGGAGAAAAGACATTTGGAAGTTTTCAGGTATAGAGAATACCAAACCTTGTGAGTGCTGAGCAGCTCGTATTTAATCACTTGATTTGCAGTTGAACCAACCATTGGTGTAAATGGATGAGCAGGGTTTAGTGCAGCTCGCACTAATGCTTTCGCCCTGAGTGCAGCAACTGCTTCCAAGTTTCAACTGTCCTGCCCATCCAGAGCCCTCCTAAACTCAGAGGTGTTTTCTTGCCTAAAGAAGTGTCTGAATTCTCTTTTGTTTTCCAGAATCAGTGGATAACTGTCCCAGTAATTGCTATGGGAATGGAGACTGCGTGTCTGGGACTTGCCATTGCTTCCTTGGCTTTTTGGGCCCTGACTGTGGCAGAGGTAGGAATTTAAGCTTGATTAACTGTTACCTTCTTGCATTCAGTTAACATTTTTCTTCTGGAAATTATGTTAATGATGGTGCCTTTTGCAAAGTACTCTTCACCCAGTGTGGAGATGCTGCAGTAGAGTGGAAGCAAGTTGATCTGTGAATTTTGTTTGCCACAAATTTGCTAAAATTTTGCTCAGCAGCTGAGGGATCCATGGGTGTTTACCCTGGAGAAAAGAAGGATCAGGGACATCCTACTGGTCTCTACAACTACCTGAAAGAAGGGTGATGCCAGGTGGGTATCAGTCTCTTCTCCCAAGTAAGTGATAGGACAAGAGGAAACATCCTCCAGTTGTGCCAGGGGAGGTTTAGATTGACTATTGGGGAAAATTTCTTCAGCAAAGGATTCAGGCTGCTCAGGGAAATGGTGGAATCACCATCTGTGGGAGTGTAGGTGTGGCATTTAGGGACATGGTTTAGTGATGGGCTGGCAGTGCTGGGCTAAGAGTTGGACTCGATCTTGGAGGGCATTTCCAACCTTAACGATGCTATGATTCTCTACTAACGGTGACTGCTGAGCCCTTAGAAACAACACAACCCCTTGGGCTGCTTGTGGACAGGCAAAATGTCACATTGGAAATTTCGTCTCTGGAAGTGACTTTAGAAAGCATGAGTTATAAATGTGGCATTATGGTTTGTTTAGCAGAGCCCTTTTATCATGGTGTGGCATGACACTATAATGATACTTTCTTTTAAGATACTGATTACACAAAAAGTACTTTGCAAGTCTGCCTGAGCCTGGCTGTGGGGAAGAGGGCAGCTTTAGAGCAAGGCTAGGAGTTGAATAATGGCAGGAACAACTGGTTACTCTGGCCAAAAGTAAAAACACTGGGAGGACTGGGCAGGAGACTTACCCCAGTAAACAGTATAATACATTTTTCTGCTCAAGTGATAAGTATTTTTAATAAATGGCTTTGGAAAGGTTTTCTTTGGCCTGAACTTTTTTAGGTTATTTAAGCATTTAAAAAAACAAACTGAAAAACTTTTAGTAAGAACACATTTCAAACCAAGATATCAAAACCTTGCATGTGGGAAATGACAGGGTACTGTGCATCAACCTTTTCAAGGCCTTTTTTGGCTGAAACAGTCCAACAAACTAAGTACAGATTTATAAATCTGGGGAGTGAGGTAGAATAAAACGTTAGTGCCCACCCAAGGAGCTGCGGTAAGGCTGTAGGTCAGGCCTTTACCCCAGCTCATCGCTGCTTTGGAAAGCAGGCTGGCGCCTTCCCAAGAGAGAGCTAAACTCTGTCCAACCCCGGCCCTCTCCCCGTCCAGCTGAGCTGGGTCACATCCCAGCAGCCAGCCGGGAGACAGAGATAAGGAGCTGAGCACCCCCAGGGCAGGCGGGAGCTCCCTGCCAAGGCAGCGAGGCCGGGCTGAACCCTGCGGGGTTTCAGAGTTCACAGCCCAGTAAGATGGATGTGGCAAGCTGTGTCCCTGAGAGCTGTTATGTCAAACTTCTTGCTGACTCAGGTTACACTTGGTTTGCATTTCCTTACACTTGGTTTGCATTTCCAAGCTCCTTTTCAAATCCCTAGAGCTGGAGACAAAGGGAGTTTTTTCCATGTCCCATAGCATATTCCAGCTCACACCTCCTAACTTTCAGTAGGGGCAGAAGTTCAGGGCTTGTTTCCCCAAAGGCTCCCTGTAGAGTCTGTGGAGAAGAAGAACTTTCTTCACTGTGAGTCAGAGTACTTAAACTCTTGTTCTGAATCCACTTTCAGAGGAGCTCACCTCCCCTCCCAGGCTATATCCTGAACTTTCTCAGGCTTTTCAGTGGAGTTATGTGAGTCTCCCATTTCACCAGAGCACATGCTCTAGCTGCTATGAGCACCTTTAATTAAACTCTGTCTTTTCATTCAGAATCATCTGGGTTCAGATCACGGGTTGCACTCTGCCTTTAGGAAGACAGAAAAATACCTGGAATGACAAATTTATATTTGTGTATGCATGTCCACTCACTGGGCGTGTTAAATAGATCATGTTGCCATGAGCATGAGATCCAAGGATTCCAGCATTGACTTCCTTTTGGTTTTCAGGGGCATCCAGGACTCTTCTTTTGACCTACAAATCCCTCAAAGGCAACATGTGTAAGGCTGTTATGGTATCCATCTGCAACCCTTCACAATCCCTTTACAGAGCAGTAATACTTAAATAAGCAGGTTCCTGCTCACATGGATTTCCTGGGTGTTCCTTTATTTCAATTCAGCCTTGTAATTCACCATCCAAATGAATGGGAAACTGGAGCAGAAAGCCTTTCTCTTTTTAGTAATGGTTAATTACTAATGTATTATTAACCAATTATTTTAAACAAAATAAATGAGATCAAGTCACCAGAGGTGTATTGCATAGGCTTTTTGAAGGTTTTCTTGGACACGGGAGGTGGTGTTTTCAAGTTCTGTATAAAGTAAACAAACAAACAAATTATCTTATTCTCTGATGCTCAACTTTGCAAGAAACAGAGTATGCATTTGGGTTGCTGCTATCATTACCACTCTAGAGAATTACTATAATTTTGCCAGCATACAAGTTGTTGGAATCTGAATGATCAAAGAATAATTATATATCTTTATATATGGAAAAGAGTTGCACAAGTAACAGGAGAGAAAATTCAGAAACCTCTTTTGTCTTTATTCATTATTGCATGCTACAGAGGAAGTCTTGTTCTTGCCATTGCCTTGACATTTGTAGCAGTGCTTTCCAGGTGATGCTGAAGATGTTCTCCACAGAAGGCTCTGTGGAGTGTCAGTCTCACTGCAGATGGCCAGTAATTTATCTGATCTTTTACTGAGTGATCAGCTGTCTTGTCAGGAAACATGTTAAGTCTTTCTCAGCAACCTGTCCCTGTTTAAAGGCAGTTATTCTTTCTTCTTGTTGAAAAGAACTGCAGGCTATCCTGTGCCAGTGCCTTGAAAAAACAATGTCCATTACTGAGCACTGAAGTTTGAGATGGGAGGGGCAGAAAATTCCATCACTTAGCTGAAAAGTGAAATTACAGAGTGAGTGTGCTGTGAACCATGCACACAACACAGTGTATCTTAAACAATTTAAGTCTCATATTGCATAGGTAGATACCATCTTGCAAATGATGCACTTGCAATGCATCACTGCAATGTGTTTCCTTTAAAGTGAACAGAGTGCTCCTTAGTAATAACAGTTGCCAAATTCCTTTCTTTCCTAAACCTCTTTTATCTTGGTCAGGCAAATATAGTTCAGTGCATATCAAACTGGTTTAACAGTCAAGAGTTGGCAATGCTTTGTATTTTATTGAGGCTGCTGTAGTTCTGGAACACTCAAACTGACTTGGCTATAAGGACACGTGAAACAACTCACGATGCGCTTTGTGAGATTACTGCCTTAAAAGATGGAAGAGAAGGAGAGGAAAGCTTTCCTTAACCATGCAATACCCCTTCCCACACATAATCAAAGTCAGGAACAAAGAAAAAGGGGATTCATCACATGCCTAATCCAGTTGAATTAAGAAGCAGAATGGAATATTCATTTCACATTTGTCCTGCATAAAATTTTTCATAAATTGCCTTTCCGAGGGGCAGATGAGAAGGCCAGCTGCTCTCACCTAAGGCTGATGTGCAACAGTGAACAAGAGAAGTCTGTGTTGAATATACATCCTTGCAGCTCAGTTTCAGCAAATTGAAATGAAAGAAAGCAGGACTTAAGCAAGAAGTTTCAAGGTAGAGTGAACAGGAAAAGGCTGTTGTTTCTGACGGACTTAAATCAGGATCTTCCCTGGCAAAATCAGAACAGAGGACAAAAGGAACATTATGTGGCTTCTGTGGAGAATGGAATAAGGAGAGGGCATCATTTGAAAGGAGCTGGAGAAAGCTTGGAGAGCAGTGATTACAAAAAGCTGTGTAGGCTGAGGTCTGGTCCTTGGTGAGCTCTGCTTCCTTGGAGAACGTGTTCTGTATCCTTCAGTTCATCCTATCCAACTCTGCCTGGCATTTTCCAAATTTAGCTCTGAAAATGCTTTATCCTGGGAGCCATCATGCCACAGCTTGAGCTTGTCATCTTCCTCTTCTTCACTTTATTACAGGGAACAAATCCTGTATTTGGGTGGCTTGAGAGTCAGCTGACATTGCTGGAAAGAAGGACAAATAAAAATCCTTTGTAAATTATACAAATTTCAGAGGACAGATTTACACAGCTTTTATTACAGGGAGCTTGGAAACAGTGGAGGCCAATTGTGCCTTGTGGCTAGTGATGAATCAAGTCCAGCAGAGGTGATTACCAAAAATGGGGGCTGGACATTTGGTTAGAACCATAGAATTGTTAAGGTTGGAAAAGACCTCTAAAACTCTTCTCATCAAGTTCAGCTATTAACCCAGCACTGCCAAGTCCACCACTAAGCCATATCCCCATATGCCACATCCACACATCTTTTAAATTCCACCAGGGATGGTGACTGAGTCACTTCCATGTGCAGCCTGCTCCAGTGCTTGACAACCCTTTCAGGGAAGGAAGTTGATAGCTGATGGTATGACATGAGCTAAATCAGGGAAATAGTCTCACTGTGGCATTTTGGGCTCTGAGAAAAGCAACTGAAACCCATAAAGCTGAGAGTTAACCCAGGAAAAAAAACAGGGAAGTGATTTGTGTGTCACTGAGGTCCACAGCAGAGGCAGTGTCAAGGTAAGTGGCAGCAGGTCAGGGATAGTGATAAGCAATCTAAGGTCAGTGATGCTGCAGAAAGAAGACATCAGTACATTGTAAAATCACAATACAAGAATACTATGAGTTTAGTTAGTGAAAAAAGGTATGAGAGACACAAAGCAAGAAGATAGTCTAGCTTAAGGACACTATTTGTTTGTTTTAAACACTCATAATCTAGCTTAAGGCCACTGTTTGTTTGTTTTAAACATTCATAGGAGAATACAGTTAGCAGCTGGGTATCATCCATATGAGAGATTTGGTTTTGGCAAAACAAACAGCAACATATCCTGGTGAAGACTGTGTATGAAGAATGTAAATTACGTGCTGGGCTCTCGTGCTTCTTTTTGAAATGATTTTCCATTTGCTTTAATGTGATTTGTGTTGTCTGTCCATAGCATCCTGCCCAGTGCTGTGCAGTGGAAATGGGCAGTACATGAAAGGAAGGTGCTTGTGCCACAGTGGCTGGAAGGGAGCAGAGTGTGATGTCCCAACCAACCAGTGCATTGATGTCTCCTGCAATAACCATGGCACGTGCA
This sequence comes from Promerops cafer, assembly GCA_013398275.1. Taxonomy (NCBI): domain Eukaryota; kingdom Metazoa; phylum Chordata; class Aves; order Passeriformes; family Nectariniidae; genus Promerops; species Promerops cafer. The sequence goes on along the minus strand of VZSE01015389.1, from coordinate 209,364 downwards.
TCATGGGCACCTGTATCTGCAACCCGGGATACAAAGGCGAGAGCTGTGAAGAAGGTATTTGCAAGATGCATTCAATTAGCCTTTTGCTTTGATTGTTGTTCTCTAATTATATGGATGGAGGCAATTCAGAATCGGACTGGCACTTAAACAGACCAGTAATAGGCACCTTAGAGATACAATAGATGGATACAACATAAAAATGATATGTTGTCATAACTCCTCGTTAGCTATCATACTTGTTCAATAATTGCATGAAAAGCCATCAAATGCTTCAGATAGAAGAATCTAGTTGAAAGACCAGAACATCTAATCATATGTTCAAATGTTCTTATTAAAGCATCGTTTCCATTTACACATCTAAACGTATAATTACTTTTACAGTGCTTTCTTCTCTGCTGCGCTATGCCAAGCAATTTCAGTTGCTTACATACACAAAATGGTGGCGTGTGAGAGAAAGTCACTGATCCTTGTCAGCTTTAAAAGCTTAGAAATGCTCAGGACATGAATTAAATTCTGCTTCAAAGTCAGATATTATTTTAATGGCTCTTCCATAGCTTTTTTCTCCCATTAGCCCCCCAAACATTTCTCATTTATATTTAGATTTACGGCAGCTTTTAGTACTTACCTTTAATCTTTTTGTGTAGGAACTCACCTGTCAACATAAACCTTTACCTTCCTGAGTCTGTGACTGCTTCTTACTGCTAAATGAAAAAGTGGACAGTTTTGCAAGTTCAGAGTATAAAAATATATCCAAAAGTGCATTATTTAAAGAATAATGTTCAAAACTTTTGAAAACTATTCTCAGAATTCTATGCTGATGACCTGATAAACAATTATTCTGAAATTGCATTTCTACAAGTACATATGTATGGCCTCTTCACCACTTGATAGATTAAAGACATCATTTGATACATTTAAGAATGACAACAGCTTGAATTAATTTATGGCTGTCTTCATGTATGCAGGATAAAGATTTATATGAAATGGCTTTATTTTATAGGCAATGAAAATAGGCTGAGTTGGATTCAGACATTCAAATGGCATCTAATCTAGCAATTCTTCTGATGTGTTAAACACATTGGAGTGGGACATCTCTGATGTAGCATGGCTTCAGTGTCAGTAAATGTTAGAGAGGAAGACAGTATGAGCTCTTATAACAATAAGCCATCTCTTGTGAAAGCCTCATTTTGGCTTAAAGCACAATTCAGTGAAGCTGTGGGGCATGCAAAACCCAAAGATTGTGACTGCTGAAGTATCTTTAAAGCATCTCTGTAGACCTCCTATTTACTAGATTGTATCTTTACCGGATAAACAGAAATGAAAAGATCCTGATTTTGCCTCCAGCCAGAAGTGTTTAATGTGTGTAAATCAGAGTGAGATTTGCCCTTTTTCTAACAGGAACCTTTATTTCCCTGGTCACGTTTAAAGCAGAAAAGCCAGGCACTGCAAGTTATTTTATTTTATCACTGTAGCAGGGGACAGTGTCAGTCCCACTAGGTCAAAACTTGAAAAAGGAGGAAGAACAAAGAGAACATGTTTTTTCTTATGGGCTGTTTAGTATTTTTCCAAGCATGCATGTTTTTGATATTCAAAGCATAAATTGTATTATGTTGTGAGGGGGGAAGCAACTCAGAAATATGCCATGTGGGAAATCTTGAGAACATATATATACATATTTAGATTTAGTAAAAAAGTTGATTTATACTATTTTTTAAATTGCTTTTACTCTTTAATTTCTCTTCTAAGAAGGGCCATCTGGTATTGATTACTTTTTATTATTTCTCAGTTCTTTCAGCTTCACTGCTTGGTCCATGTTTGTAATGGGTTTTCATTCCATGGTTTCTTCTGTCTTTTCTTTTTCCCCCATAGAAGTTCAGCAATGTTTATAAAACATCAGCCAACAATCCTACACAAGTTTTTCTTTTCTCCTTTCTTCGTTTATTGGCCCATATTTTAAAAGGCATGGCCTAAGCCAGCGAGACATTGCAGGGAGGGGAGCAAATTTAAGCAGTGAAATATGAGAAGTTACTCTTTGGGCACCAAATAAGCCTAATAACTTGTGTGACCAATGAAGCATGAAGCATATGGGGGAAAAGTGTAGAAGAGGCACTAACCTTGCTTGCTGCATGATTTATCTCCCTGGCAAAGATTCTGCACAAGGCTAAACTATAAACAGGGCATTTTCCAACCAAGAATTTGACCATTTGGGACATTTTCCAACCAATAACACAGACATATGCTTTTTTTTTTCCTTTTCCAGGTATACTAGTATCTTGTCAGCTCTGCCCTCATGCATAGCTCCCCATCTCTGCTTCTCCCAGAGCTGAGCAGCTAAATTTGTCAAGCAGAACTCCCTAAAAATATACCATTGTACTCCAAATCCACTAAGCAATTGATTAAGAAGAAAGCAGGAGCCTGTAATCCTGTCCCAGGGCCCTTCCGACGGTGCAGAAAGCCTAAAGAGATAGAGCTAGTGAGGCTGAGATTAAAGTAGCCGTTGTGTGTGACATTTTCTGAAAGGGCCCATTTCAACATGAAAAATGGCCTTGGGATTATGATAAATGGGGGGTTCTGACATGCACATTCCCCTCCTATAATCATCTGTGTTAGAGCTGAGATAGCAGATTGTCTGCCTCCTGTGATGGAGGCCCCTGTAAAACTCACCTTTTTCCCAACTGACCTTCAGAGGGGATGATTAATTGCCTGGAGGTAGCCTCTTGTCAGTTAGCCTGTGATCTTTGTTCTCTGTGTTCAAACCATCTGCTGAGAACGGACGAGGCTGCTACTCCGTCCCTTAGTCCTTTTCCTACTTATTACTGCTGAGAAAGAACAGGGCCAGGGCTTCAAGGGTCTTATGCTAAAATTGGCACCCTCTCTCCCAGCTCGCTAACAGTGAAGGAGATTTATGGACTCATGCTTTCCAGCCTCTTAAAATTTTTGAGGATTGTTCCAGCTATGAGCAGAGCTCCAGGAATCAAACAAAAAAGAAAATTCTCTCTCATGCCTTGGGTTAATAATAACTGAGCCATTACTTGTCAGACTGAGAAGGGTTTGAGAATTCAGGGAATTATCAGAGCAGCTGTTGTGTTTCCTTTTAAGGTTTCTGGATCTTAAACAGGTCACTGGAATTCTTACTAGCTTTTCCAGGGGTATAAACTGAACCACAAACCTGCCGTGTGTGCAGTGGCCATGTTCTGCTCTGCTGTATCAGAGCCAGAAGCTGGACAGGTTTCCTGTGCTCCTTAGCCAGACTGACACTTGTCACCAATCCCTAGGGAACTGCCACACACCGTTTCAAAAGACGGGAAGAATTTCTCTAGGCTGTCCTATCAGCTTTTATCTATAAATAGAAGATTGACTCCTCCAGTCAGTTTTTCTGGGAGGGTGTCTGGTGCATTTCCTATTTTTCAATTGCTGGGTGAAATTCCCCTGTGGGCAGAGCAGCTGACAGTTGCCTACAAAACACATATCTCAGGAATCAGGGAGGGAGTACATTTGGTCTTTTGCTGTACGTTGCTATACCCCTAACTAAATGGTCTCCAATCTTGTTAGGAAAGTGCCTCTTTGGTGGGGAAAGTAAACCTCAAACATTTAAAAAAGACTATTAATTAATCAAAATTAACACCGTAAGAACACCATTATAAAAAAAGGCATGATTTTGTTTTAATCCTTATTCCAGAAAAACCGTCTATGGATATATTTCAATGTGAAATTTCTTTAAGTCTCCATGAAACCTGTATAGATTTAAGCCCATTCTTCTATTTAAGCATGTATTTTGCTGAATAAGAATGTCAGCTTCTGCTGAATCTTTATGCAAAATTCTCTCTCAGAAAACTAGGGCTCAGCTTCAAATTCATTAGTAATAGTAATTTAGGTTATTCTAATAGAATAAATTAAGACACACTATATGTACAATAGAATACAATTCAATTCTTAATTTATATTAGCCTATTCTTACCAGAAAGATCACTTATTAGTGCAGACCTGCATAAAAGAATGGATTGCATCACTAGATTTTTCTCTGTTTTTCACGTAGGTGTTTTAGGTCTCACTGCCTTTTAGGGCCACTGACTTGTTGCATGAAGCATCTGTTTTGTTCACAGCAGGGCTTTTTGGTTGAAACCTTGAGATACGGTGTAAATGTGTTTGTGTAGACAGCAGTCTGATAGCTTTTTTCCTGAAATTCTCATTTGCTTTCCCTGTCTGTTTCCTCTTCCTTCTCACATGTAGTGGACTGCATGGATCCTACCTGCTCAGGACGAGGCGTCTGCGTCCGAGGAGAATGTCACTGTTCAGTTGGCTGGGGAGGAACAAATTGTGAGACCCCAAGAGCCACTTGTCTGGATCAGTGCTCTGGTCATGGGACCTTCCTCCCGGATACTGGACTCTGCAGCTGCGATCCCAACTGGACTGGCCACGACTGCTCAATCGGTAACATCAGCACTGACTTACTGTTGGTCTTTAGTTAAACTTTGTGAAATACTCAGATCTGCAAAAAAAAAATGCTGCAGATGTATTCCAGTGAACACATGTAGGGCATGACTGGAAGGAGAAATTCCATAGCTCAACTACATAAATAATTCTGCTACCATTGCTGGGCATAGAGTAGTGTTATAAATAACTCTATTAAAGCCACCTAGGCTTGCTATTGTTCATTATATGGCTATTAATGTAATTGATGGTCTACATAAACTTCTTGTGCTAGTGATAGTTCTTGATGAGCCCCAGTAGCCACTAAAGGGTCTGTTTTGATTTTTAGGAGATGACTAAATAATCTTTAGTGGCTGTAAACAAAAAGGAAGATTTAATCAGTCGGATCTCCTTCCTTCCTGAATTCAAAGCTTGTGCTTTTCTAGGCTAGAGGAGGATAAATGCCTCATGAGGTTCATATTAAAAGACTGTCCTCTACCAACTAAAAAATAAGTTCACTGACTTAAAGTATTTATTAGTACAAGCAGCTACCAAGACAGATTTTTTTCAGCAGTTTTGTGTAGAGGTTTGGAACAGTGACCTTCCTTCCTCCTCTGAATGGGCATCTTACTCAAAATCTGCATCAGGTATGTGAATTGAAGGCTAAAGAAAAACTGTTCAGGACCCTTTTCTTCCAAATGCAATTAGCTCTTAGATAAGGCCACACTGAGAAATAGTGGAATACATTAAATAGTCAGAACCTACAGAGCATCAGTCCTTTGACTTTTGTCCTGTATTGTGTGCTCACAAAAAAAAAGAAACCCCAGCAGTAACAATTTCTATACCTTACACAACTGGCATGGAACTAGGCCAGAAATCCAGGGCAGCTCAGTATAGGCAGTGAAATGAAAGGAATTTTCAGCAAAGCAACCCAAAAAAAAGCCATTAGGAGAGTGGATATAGTAGAAAAATTATGTAAACAACATTTTCACTGAGGAATTGCTATCATGAGTAAAGAAAATCAGGTTAACTGTTTGCCAGTATTTTAAGAGAGTAATTTCCAAGGATGAGGCAAACCGAATAAACTGGTGCTAAGAACATAAAAAAACCCTTTTGACAATCATCATTTAGGCTGGATGTTAGAAGCTTGTCATAAAGTAAAATTGACTGGACTGAGGAATAAGGAGAAGGCCTACTCTACTTGCCTGGGGCTGAAACTAGGTTGATCAAAACTTCTGCAGATGTAGGTAGGAAAGCTACCATGCATTGAAGGGAAGATAAATTTGGTGCCAGGCTTTTCTTTTCCCCATATTAAGATCTTCAATTCCATACTTTGTGGGTTTATTTTTAAAACCCCCATAAGGGGAAAGGTAGTCATGTATTTGTAGTTTGAAGCATAGTTCATAATTGAATTAATACATTCTTCTGTGTTTGTACAGAGGTTTGGGGATTGCAGGGATGGATTTGGAAAAATGTTTATTTCTGTGTGCAAACAGAATTCAGTTTCCCTTTGTTAACCTGCAGGGTCATGTACAGATGATTTATAAGCTTTCCTTATACTGCTTTTATAAATCCATCTAGTGCAAACTTTCTTTGGCAGCATGAAGTTATTTGAGACAAACTTGAGCATCATTCCAAGACCTTTTTCCTCCCTGAGCTACTTGTAACATTCGGGTTATTGTGCCTCACAGCTAAAATCACAGCTAAGATGATTTGTAAACTTCCATTTCTAGCCCAGACCTTTCCACTGAATTGATTACTTGATTTGAAAGACAGATTTACTCACAGGATATGTGGTACTTTTCTTGCATCATTAAAATAGAGTGAGCAGGCATGCTATTGCATTTAATAACACACTGCCCAGCCCACTGGGGTGGAGGTTCTGTAGAAGGGTCTAAAAGGGACAGATTTTTATTGTCCTATAAAACAGGACCAAAAAGAGCAGAAGAATTACCAGGGGAAAGAACTAAGAACTTGCAGAAATCACCCTCAGCTCAGCAAAGCAGTTAGGACTGTGTTCAGTCCCAGTGAAATCTGTAGAACTGTGCCCGTGTAGATTTGTGCCAAGCACGGCCCCTTTCATAAACCACGTAGAGAGGCATACCCTGGCAACAGCATAATTACCTGAAAACCCAGAATATGAGCAGGCACAGTGGATTTTCCAGGTCTTACCACCTTGAAGTTAAGAATAGTACCTGTCTACAGTGCTGTATGCTGTATTTATTTAGGTTATCAGGCAGTATGGAAGCAGTAGCTGAAGTCTGTGGATTGTCATATGTAGAAAGTGAAACTAGAGCCTCTTTGAGCCTTAGACTGCATCTTTCAGCTAAGTAGGTAGATTTTACCTGCCTTTAGTGGTAATCTTAAGAGAACACAGATTACTGGGTAAAACCGTCACTTTTCACAAAACAATAATATTACAGAGATTTCTGTTTCTTGTTTATATTATCTTTTTTCATTCCACTTAGCCTTCATAGACAAGCTGTGCCAGTTCCATCTCTTGTGAGAGATTCTCATTCTGAACTGCATTGTAGGAAGATGTAGTTATATGTTTGGGGGTTTTTTGCTTTCTGTGTCTGCCCACTGCCAAGATATGCTGAGATAGGGCTGCTGCTGTACTACCTCAGAATTGTCACTCAGGGAGAATGCTTCTCAAACATATTCCACCCTTTCATGCAAGGGACAGTTTTGTAGGATCACTTTTCCCTCAATATACACTGGTTTTTTTGGCTGATTCCCAAATACTAGAAAGAGTATCATAGAGAAAGGTACATAAATAATTCCAGAGATAACTTGTTTTGAACAATAAAAGGGGTATTTTGATTTCTCCATGGATAATTAAATCACTTCCCTTTTGCATCTTATTACTGTTATGCAAGCAAATCCAAAAAAGTTCTTTATAACCCGGTTCAGCTAAAAGTCCAAGGCAATGCTTGGTACAAGAAAGGTTATTAAGGAACCACTGATCCTAACCCCATTCCTCCAGTCTGCTATCACAGATCCTCTGTGTCCCAGGCTTTTGGGGGGCTATCTCCCTTCACCTCTTATGAGCCCTAACTGGCAACTAATGAAGCCATTGTGGGGCAGGTCTTTTAACCTCTTACTGTCTGAGTGTAGTCGGAAGAAGAAATGGCCTGTGCTGCAGTGTGAAACAGAACTTACCATGTGATATAGTCTCACTCCTGACCTATTTAAACTGAGCCAACTATTTCTGGCTAATCAAGAGGCAGCACACCACATACCATAAGACATGTTTGCTGACTGCAGTGAAATGAATAGGTGAGTCATGTCATCTGCATTGGGAGAATGCACCATTTACCAGATGGATCTCAACGATGCATCAGTATGATCCCAGGCCCATCAAAACAGTATTAGGCTTGGATGCAAAATCATTATTAAAGGAATTAAATGATCTGGTGTTGTGCTTCACTCCCCTCAGTTTAAATCAGTGATTTTCACCCTGTTCTGTCTTTGGTAGTTGACATCTTCACGTGCTCGGTATTCATTCAAATCATTGCAAAGTTGAATATACAGAGCAGCAATAGAAATTATGTTCTCTGTGTCTTAAGTGTACTGACTTTTTCTGGGCAGTTGACAGTGGTTGTAGATTGACCTGCATGCAGATAAGGATTCCTTCTCCATCACTCATTCATCATGACTCCTGCACTTTATGCACGGTTGACATCCAGGCAGTACTTCAGATCCTTAAAAATACACTGGAGAAGAGCAGTAATAGGAATAGTACTTTGTACATGGTAGTCCTGAATTGCCAGTGGAGACATAATATCATGGGCTGTACATTTAACGATAGGACTTAGAAACTGGAAGCTGGGGCTCAGTAAAGAAGTAAGAAGTTATTTTACACCACATTTTGAAAAGACTTAAGAGAGCGTGCCTGGCCAGAGACTGAGGCTGAGCTTGCATGACCATATCTCATGAAATCTAGTACTTTGGTCCTATTATAGCTCCTCTCATCACTTCTGCTGCTAACATGTTTTTCTGAGGATATGGCATTTGACTTTATGACTGCCCTTTTGTCCTCACTGTGGCAGGGATTAAATGCTGCTTTCCGGTGACTTATTGACACACTTTGTTATGAAGGTCTATGATCACAAAAATATTTAGGCATTTAAAATTTGCCTTAAGCAAATGCAGATTATCAAGCTTTGCTGCAGGGTTGTGGAGAACTACATACGGCAGGTATTCCTAGATAAACCTGCCCTCCAAGCACAGTGGGGAAATAGTGTGGGTAGACACAGGGTAGCAGAAGACCAGGTATTTACCCACCTTCCATGACTTTATTTACTCTCAGTAGGTTGAGAAGTTGGATTTAAAATAAAACTGGTGTATGACTCCATGTCTCTGCTTGCAGGGAAGCCATATTCTTATAAATTATTGCACAATGAATTGAAGTCAATGGAAAAGCTCCTATTTACTCTACAGGAGTATGGATCATTTGAAGGCTATTCACAAACAATGATTAGATTTAAGACCCTGTATCAGTTAATGGTAATGACTGAATTTTTTAGTATCAATTTAATTGTATAAATTAACAATGGTGAAAGTCTTTCAGGTTGCATGCAACAGAGTTCCCCACCACAATAGTTGGTACAGTTCATTGGAACAGGCATCTTTTCTCTATTCCAATTAATACATAAAGAGACCATAAGAATGAACTTCTTAAGAGTTTAGCTGAAGTAAATGCACCTTTACGTTGCAATGTATTTTTTTCACCTGGAGTTGAGCAGGAGACTATTGCACACACACACACACACACACACACACACACACATGGTCCCAGTAGCAGTTCTCATATATTTTATCAGACAATGTCATATCCCATTGTTCAAACAGCACGATGCCTAACACATGTGATTAAAATTTTATTTCCTTGGGCTTACTGGTGTCAACTTTTGAAAACAAAATCTCGTGTTAATTTCGTGCCATGCCCATGGCCACCAAGATAAAAATCCATCCTTAGAAAATGTTCATATAAGTCTTCCTTTAAACAGTCATTTTCTTCAGGGGTAAAAATGTCTCTGTAAAAGGTGACTATAACATCAGCTCTGATGTAGTACAGTCTTGTACCATACTACAGACCAAGACCGCTTTAATGCCTAAGAAGTTGCTGATTTGTCTTTTTCTTAGCTTTAAAACACATGAGGAAGACAAAGAGAACTAAACCTCAGGATGCAACACCTGAAATTGATAAACATCTTCATCACTTAAGAAAAAGTCACCAGACACAGCTATGTATTTAAAAGCCACCTTGAATGCTCTTCCTTCAGCTTGTAACTTGTTCGTCTCACTGCCCTGGCAGACCTGTGAGAAACATTAGTCTGGGGCAATTGATACTTTGGTAGCACAGTGTCTTCAAAGCTGGTCTTCAGAAGATACCATCAAAATCTGTTCTGGCTCAATGCCTAAATTGCAGACTCATCCCTGAAAGCCTTACTTTGGTCCTTTAAGCCAGGAAATGTTTTGTACCAGCAGGAATTTCATCCTCTGCCTTGCAGAAGCATAACATGCTGATTTCTGAACTTGTGATCTTTTCCATTTTGTATGGAGAAATGTAACTTTTCTCTCTAAGGAAAACTATGTGCAGCCCAGCGCACACACAAGGCTCTCACGGGCTCTGCCTGGCAGATATCTGCTTTGTGGATTGTGAAGAAATTAGTGAATCTAGAGAATCAGCAGTGTTAATAAGAATTATCATTGTGAAAAACATTTGTTTTTTTAATGTAGTTGAGCTCATGAGTACAGATTTTAGCCTACCCATTGCCAAGATGAACTTAGCCTTTAAAGTCTTCTAAGCTTTTTATTAAAAATGCAATAAAAGACTAAAATCTGCCCAAATCTTTGAAATGAAAGTATTCAGGGAGGCTTTCATTTGAATATCCTTTTACTCCCTTTCCTTTTGTTTATTAAAAGTATGTGTAAGGAGACCCTGATGTGGTGGAAAAAAAGATAATAGTTGAAATAGGCTGCAGTTATTTTTGTGGCGAGTCCAATTCTTCAGAAGTCCAAGTATCTTTGAGCTCAGCAGATGAAAGGGACATAATAAAGGGAGGGAGAGAACTCCCACTAAGATAGAAAATACAACTTACCTTTCAAATATGGATTTCTACGTTAAATCTGATAGCCGAGAAATTGTTTTAGGACATTTCCCTATCCAGCCAGAGATGCATGAAACTCCTGCCAGCTCTGGGATGTGTTTAGGATCTTACTTTTAACCACTTCTCTGCAGCAGTCCATGCAGTCTTGGTCATACACAATGACAAAGGGAAGATTGAGGGAACTGAAAACTTGTGTTCTAGCTGTCATTTCAGACTTGGCCAAAACCAGTAGAAGCAATGATATCATCAGTCTGTCTCTGACCATTAGATCACAAAGCATTTGCTCTGATTAGGTCATGTCTCAGGCTGAGAATAGTGTGTGTCCAGTTGTATAACAAGCAGTCCCTGGTTCTCATTGACCTTAGGCATTCTGTGATGAGCAAAGCTTCTCTCTTGTATCAGCAGTAATCAGTGAAAATTTATGTACCCCTGCAAAGGGCAGTAGGAAGACTATTCCACCCCATGTTTGTTTCCTACAATGATTAGGGGTAATTCCCAGCATGCCAGTTTCAGTTCAACATTCTTCCCTATCTCCAAATGTGACCTCAGCAGTCACACCATGAGCTCAGATGTTCTTTTTGTTTGGATCAATCATGCTTCGCGTTGCAGACTTTTCTGACTGAAAACAGCAATGTTGTACTGGAGTCAGTGGGACTCATGTTAATGTGACTAGTTTGAAAAATTTCACACCACCACAAGATACTAAATTCCATGTTTAAAACAGAGTACTGTTAAAATACCATGTTTTGAGGATGACTGAGCAATTAGCATGTTTGCTTGTATCACTGAGAACTTATCACTTGTATCACTAAATCTCAGATGACCAAATTTTGGCTTCTTCTCTGACTTTGCCTTTGAAAGGGGGAGCCTCTTAATTTTTGAATCTAGACCTCTACTGGTGACTATTCCTACTTTTAACCAGGATACTGCTTCAATATCAGCAAGGCATATACTTGTGCGGAGTCCGTCTCTGCCATGATCTGCCTTGATTATGCTGGATAAAGCCACTCATGGCTCAGCAAGGATGGTTGTAGGTTCCATGTCATGGCTTCTCCACTGGTGTTCAGTCCATTCCATGCCATTGTTGGTAGATACCTCCTGTGACTGTGACCTTACACTCCAGCCAAGTTGGAGCTCATCACAATCAGAGTTCCTGCAAAGGTTTATTGGATGTTTTTGGCTTCATCAAATCATATTTGAGACATTGAACTAGGTTGCCCAGAGAAGCTATGGGTGCCTCATCCCTGCAGGTGTTCAAGGCTAGTTTGGATGGAGCTTTGAGCAACCTGTTCTGTGGGAAGGTGTCCCTCCCTATGGCAGGGGGTTAGAATGAGCTGGTCTTTAATGTTTCTTCCAACCCAAACCATTCTATGATTCTATGTATCATTCTAAGTCAGACTGTCCAAGGTTAGATAATAAGGAAAATAGTCTGTGAGTCAGTAAAACAGAATAACATCAAAACTAAGCATGAAAAAGACAATATAAGACCAATGATTGTCGTATAGTGGATTGGTGTCTACTAAAGCCCAGAAATCCATGATTTAATAAGCTGTCTGAATTGTATTCACTGGAATTAGTATATTCTTTCTGCCCCCTTCCAAATTACAAGATGTTCATACTCTAAAAACTATCATCACAATTTGCACTAATGAGAACTTTCTAACGATGTTGACAGACGGAAGTTAGAAAGCTCTTTGGAGAGAACTCTGCTGCTTTTCAGTAAAGGTGATCCTTTCAGATCAGTGTTGAGGCATATGGACAGCATAGCAAACAAAAACCTTCTGGAACAGCTACTGCTGCATCCCATCTGTGTGGACAGACAGACATCTAACTTCTGGATACGTCAGCCCTGCATGTTTCATATGTGTTCTGTGTCTCCTTTTGAAGAAGATGAATGACAATAAAATTTCTAAGTTCTTTGGCAAAATGTTGTCTGAAGAAAAAGGAACCCATATTGGGACTGAGCTCTGAGTAAGGGAATCCCAAGCAAATCTAGCTTGTGATCACTTCAGCACACACATTTGTAAATGATCTGTTAATTTATGTTAGAAAAAAACAGAAATGGAAAAGAAATCAGTTCTTTTTAAGCATGAGCAAAACGCTTTTCTGCTGTCAAATTATTTCTTCCTTATGGACAGAGAGGAAATTAAAATTAGCCCAGAGAAGAATCCTTCTTAGGAACTTCATTTAATACATTAGGATTTTTTTCTTTTCTGGGAAGCTTTAACACATCCCAGAAAGCATAGAGATTCAATTAAGCATCAAAGGGAAAAATACAATCCTGCACTTTCCAATATTTATTTTTATTCAGCAAATCTCAGCTCCAAGACTGAACCCTGACAATACCTGGCATTTCATGTCCTGCTATTCAACAACAAGAGACAGTTTAAAGTAGAGTTCATAATAATAAATAAATGGAAGGTTGACACGAGTACAAAAGTAAATCACAGCCGTAGAGGAGATGCTTTAGACACAACGTGATGGTCAGTCCTTAGCATTTAAGGCAAGGATGAAAATAGAGTATAAATACTAGTAGAAAGTAGAAGCTGATAAAAAGCACCACAGCAGTTTAATGGAATTTCATCGCACAAAATTACAACTTCCCAGACAGGAACTGGAAGGCCTTTATGCAAACATGAAGCAAGCTGAAATTGCACTTCAAAATGAGATACTTCTTTAAAAGATGTCCCAGCTCTACCAGTGTACATTGTGCAGCTAATTGTGTCTGTTGTGCTCCTGTTCTCACTGTTACTGTTTCTGGCAAGAATTCGCAAGAATCCCATTGTGCTCAATCCTGTATGCTTACAGAGTTAAGAGTCTCAGTCTTGGAGGACAGACATACATCAGTCTAAGTATATTGCTATACCAAACCCCATTTCATTAGTCATTTTGGACTTGGAGGGTGGGTTCCAGGGCAGTTAGAGACACATCTCCTGGATCTGCTCAGCACCAGGTGAGGAGCTACTCTGTGGACTATTTATTCGTCTCCAAATTAGGCATCTCAGAGGCACCCCGGTTCCTGATTTGGATCTCCAGAGAGAAATGAGACCTAGAAGGGGATTTGCAGAAGTCTTTCATTTAAACACCATGTTTATGCCAGCAAAGAACTAAATACCAGGAGAAAACTGGGGAAAAATAGCTGAAGTGAGGTTAAACTTTTGTGTCCAGTTGAGGGCCAGAGATGGGTCCTTTCTTTTATTAGGGATTTCCACCAACCCTTCTCCTAGATACAGCTCAACCACCTAGAGTGAAAAATCTCTCTCCTCTTCTGTCCTGAATATGCCTCCTTTGTGCATACCCAGTCTTTCCTGCAAGTGCAAAGTTGTGGAGTTATCCCTCCTGCACATTTGTTGAAGACCTGTACTCAGTCCTCCTGCAGAGCTGGCAAGAATCAGCATTCAGGCCAACCCAGGTGTCCTGGTTAGGGTCACTCTGTAATGCAGGATATGCATTCCCCAATGCAGGCATTCTGGGATGCTCCTCAGGGCTTTGTGTTCAGGAGGTGAAAATTCAGGTGTCCAAGTCACATTTCAAAGCCATTGCTGAAGGTCAGTGTTCTTCCTGATGAGGGGTGATAGCAAAGTTGATGGATTCATTTTCAGTCTCTAGAGAGCATCCTTTAATCTTGATTTCCTCATCCATGGAAAGAAAATAAATGGCTGTTACCTTTTAGTTATATTCAGTTTACTGAGCTGTGTAAAACACATTGAGGCCCTTGAGTGGAGCGGAGAGTCATCAAAGTACCAAAAGTTTAATTGTGCTCATAAAAGGACAGGTTTTATATCTATAGACATAAATTATTCTTATTATTTCTACATTACTAATATTTACATATTTGATGTATGCTTTAAAAATAGATAAACAGATTATTTGTTTAAAGGCATTAAATTATGCAGACGTTGCTTTCAGGACATGATCTCTGAAGGTAAAGATACATCCCTCAATTAATGACATGGATAGAACTTACACAATCATTCCCTGTTAGCTACTGAACCAGGATGGTTTTCAGAGGATTTCATGCTACATATCTGCTACTGGCAGTGACAGAAAATCTACACCTCTTCTTTCAGGTTTTTTCTTGCTCCCTAGTTTGAGCTTTTCCTTATAACATTTGTAAAAAGAATGGTTTTAAAAGCTAATGTGCTTTATGTCTTCTTCAGTAACAGCACAGGAGTTCATGTCACTACACAGTTACCAAATCACAGGAATGAGAGTTTCATAACACTGCAAAATGTGTTCCGTTATGAAGAATGTCTTTAGCACTTCACTGCTATCTAAATCATGCTGATCACACACATTCTGGTTTTTTCATCTATATATTTCTTGCTTTTCCCAGATATTCCCCATAAATTGCCTTCTAAAGCAGGTTGTGAAAACAAGGCTTAGCTCCTCACCAAACTCAGCCTTTTAGCTCTGTGCAGTGCCTCTCTCCTTTGCTTTTCTGGAAAAAAATCTGTCTGAGGCTGGAAATGGCCTCAAATGAGCCAACTTGAAATGGGAAAATCCTAATTAAGGCAGATTTTTAATTATTAAATTTTCTATTAATATATTGAAGGTCAGTGGAACTGACCCAGTTTTCAGGAAGCTCTGAGCAATTTCACCTGATCTTATATTTTAGCGCTAAATCCATATTTATTAAAGGATTTAGCAGACAGGTCAGAAGCAGCTAAATCTCTGATTCTGCATCACATGAATGCTAAAGAAAAAAATTTCATCTGCATTACTCTTCTCTAAGCTGGAAAGCTTTAAACTGTTGTCAAGCCAGTTTGAGGATATGTGGGGGGATAGGGGTAAACATGTAAAAATGGATTTGCTAGAAATGAAGCACAAATTAACATCATTATCCCTTTACCAACTCCAGTCTTTAATGTAATGTGAAAATAATACGAAATTCTGAATGATGCCATTTCCTGTGTTGGAGGCTCCTGTGTCTGTTCCATCAATTAAAAAGGGCCATGAACAAAGCACTGCACTGGTGGTTTAGTGTTTGATAGGTTTCTTTCCCCACTTTTCTTCCGAAATATCAAAGGCAACATAGCAGACTTTTTGTTCTTAAGGGGACAGATTTATGTCACTTTTTAGCA
Organism: Promerops cafer; assembly: GCA_013398275.1. NCBI lineage: Eukaryota > Metazoa > Chordata > Aves > Passeriformes > Nectariniidae > Promerops > Promerops cafer. The sequence continues at coordinate 193,754 of VZSE01015389.1, read as the reverse complement.
GGATATGCAAAAAGGAAAAGAGAAAGAAGCAGGTACAAGTTTTTTATTTGTATGAGTAATTGCTTTAGTATTCTAACTTCTGAAGTGCTGTTAATGGACTGTGACCTCATTATACCTGGCACAGTGCAAATGCAGAACAAAAAGAATAATCTTAGCCTCAGATAGTTGAGATTCTTAAATTTTAAGTGAACAACAACAGAGAGAGACATGCTGATGGAGACAAAGTAAAATTACATTTGTTTTCATCAACACACTGTGTTGATCAACACGTTAAGGCACGTCAGCAGCTACTGTCAAGATTTTGGGTAGAATTCAAGATGGATTAGGATCTTTAAGAGAGCCTTGAGGAATTCTGAAGCAATTTTAACAGACCACAGGGAAGTCCCTCCCCCAGTCATGGGGAGATAATGAGGAAAAAAAGAAAAACCATTTGTCTAAAAACTAGCCAGCAGGCAGTTGTGTCTGGGCTCATAGAATCACAAAATGGTTTGAGTTGGAAGGGACTTTAAAGTTCAGTTAGTTCCCACCCCCCTGCCATGGGCAGAGGCACCTTCCACTAGACCAGGTTGCTCTGAGCCCCAGTAGTGGGCTGGTTCCTGGTGGGTATGAGCAGTGATGAAACAGAGCAGGTCCTGGAATTGAGGATGATGAAAAATAAGCAGAATCCTATTGGAATGGCATTATCCTTTCCTAAGAATAATGTTTATGATAACCTAAGAGCTCTGGATAAACCAACCCAAGCTCAATAATTCCTTGAGCACTGTCTGCTCCAGAAATTCTCCATGAAAGCGGTTTCAAGTGAATCATCGTTTGAAACTCTCTCTCTTTCCTTCTTGACCCACAGAGGGCAGTTAGGCTCAATTGAATTCTTCAGGTAAGACTGACATAACATGTGGTGAGATTCAGGCAATGCAAGACATTACTCCAAGACAATAACGTGACAAAACCCCAGATAGGAGCGTTGATAGGAGCTTGATTCCTTAGAAAAAAGCCTGCATCCATTAATCAGTTGCCACCCATCAGTGCCCTATGGTAAGTACAAATATCAGAGAGCAAAATACAGGGTAATACTCAAAGTCCAGGTGTTTCTCACAGAGGTGTTTGGCTTGATTGTACTTTTTGAGGACGTTAAGCCTCATATTTGCTCTTAGAATTGGGCACCAGATTTACTCAGGGGATCCCCTCTCTTCAAGGAACTACAAACAGCTTTGAGAGCTGCACTGTGAGATGAGGTAAAACACAGTGCACCACTAGGAAAGGATAAGGACTGGCTAAGCTGTTCATACAAACAGTCACTGAGATTAAAGATGAAAGGAAATATTTAGTCACCTTTTGGGAACAGCTTGTGTAAAAATACTTTACAGGCAGGTGTTTTGTTCACAGGCAGTGTGTTCTAACTAAACTTAAATAGGCAGGAGCAATATAGTGCAGCTGGCCAGTCTGAGAATACTGTAATAGAAGAATTAAAAGCTTTCCTTCTCATTTGGTCATGCAGCTCAGATGGTAGCTAATCATGTCCTCTAATTTTAACCAGAGAATTGGGAAATGTACCAAAAAAAATGCAGCTTGTAATAAGAACAGAGGTGACAAATTCTCTCCCTGGGACTGAATGACAAAGAAACGATTCACCTGCCCTTTTCACTAAAACAGCCTTAGCTGTCTTTTTCTGTCCAAAAAGACGTGTATTTAAGTGGAAGCTTAATCTGAAATCCATTTTGATCATTTCTTTGAGTGCCACCAGAAAAGTAAAAGCTACTCTGACTATTTAATCGCTCATTAGAAACCTGTGAGCTTTTAAGAGGGCTGTGTTGTAAAGGACCAGGGCATGTAGCAGGTTGTGTGTTGTAAGGCTGTCTAAATTGTATGGTACCCATCTATCTTTAAACTGGCAGCTAAATGGAAGATTTAGTTTTGAATGTTCCTGGCTCCTGGTTGTCTGTCAGAAATAATTAAACTACCTTTTAGGGAGACTGTCCTAAGCAGTTTACTTCACAAGTGTTTTTCACAGCTGAGAGTCTGTATTACAGCTCTTGGGGCCTGGGAATCCAAACCACCTTATATATCCATTATATATGAATTATACATTCATAACCTGGAACCTGCACACTTCTGTGTGCATGGGTGGTGGTTTGGCTGGGGTCTCAGCTGGGTGGGAGATGAAACCCAAAATGTTCCCAGCATTCCTATTCTGGGTTAGCCTAAGATCTGTTTGTTTATACCATGCAGTGCATATCCCTGGCCTACGTGTGCGAGGCTGTTCCTTGGCAGCATGTTGTCTGAAAAATATTTCAGTCAAGATGTAAATGTCCCAGGGGGTTTTCCATCCTTTTTTCATAGGAATAACTGCACAGAGACTCTGCTTTTCAGAATATGATTTTTTTTCGCTCTTCATCATTTTTGAATGCATTCCATTATCCTAGTTTGACACCTTTAAATAACTCCAGGAAGGCTTCTGAATTTCATTATTCCTATTATCTTTGGGGTTTTTTTCCTCCACCACCAATCTGTAGACATCTGACATTTCCATCTTACCTATAGGACACAAAGCTGCATATTGGGACATCAAGGAGTTAATGCACCTGTCTCAGAGTTCACATTTACCTGTGGATCCATCACTTTCCTTCTTTTTGCCTTGGTTACTTTATCTGAAAGGTGCTGCACCTGAGTCAGGGAACCCTCAGTATCCATACAAGCTCGGGGATGAGGGATTGGGTGCATCCCTGAGGAGAAGGACTTGGGGGTGGATGAAAAGCTGGACATGACCTGGCAATGTGCTCTCACAGCCCAGGAGAGTCAGTAGTGCCCTGGGCTGCATCCAAAGCAGTGTGGCCAGCAGGGCAAGGGAAGGGATTCTGCCCCTCCACTCTTGTGAGACCCCACCTGGAGTGCTGCATCCAGCTCTAGGACCCAGCTGTGGGGGTCTCCAACACAAGAAGGATGTGGACCTGTTTGAGCAAGTCCAGAGGAAGCCACAAAGATAGTCAGAGAACTGAGGAACCTCTGCTATGGGGACAGTCTGAGACAGTTGGGGTTGTTCAGCCTGGGGGACAGAAGGCACTGGGGAGACTTTATTGTGGCTTTTTTACTACTTAAAAGGGGCTTATAAGAAAGACTACGACAGACCTTTTAATAGAGCCTGTAGTGATAAGGTGAGGGATAATTGTTTTAAACTAAAAGAGGGTAGATTTAGACTAGATTATAAGGAAAAATTTTTTTACAAAGAGGGAGAACAGGATATAATGAAGGTGTGAAGTGACCAAGCTGGCATCCTCTGGATTGCTTGGTAAACTGGGAGCAAGAAAAATTACATCTTATTTGATATTCTGAGATCCAAGTTCAACGCTTATGAATAAAGAATGTAAACTAATTTAACCATAAACTAATAAACAAAACCATAATCATAAACTAATGTAACCGGAGAAGGGATTGCAGTCTAACTAGAGTAGCCCTATGGTAAAAGTGTACTGGAAAGCACCAGAGGCTACAGTAATAATTTTTGGAGCTCGGGCTTAAATACCGCTACTCTCAGACTTTGTACTTTCTCAAGGTATTTCTTCTCAGCTTGCTGAAATTTTAGCAGCATAAATCTAGCTTCTGTTTTTTTATCTCCTGTTTCCTTTATCCTCCCCCAGACTTTGTTTATCAGATCAGCCAAGGAGAACCAAATATACTTATTTAATTCTTTTTCAGTGCATCTTTACTGCTATATTAACCAACTTGCAGGTCATGTGTGTTCATCACCAGCCTGACCAGCCCACACTCCATTGTGGTGCTATTTGACAGCTGGGGAGAAAAGTAGAAAATGCACGTCTGGGCTCCAGCCCTTCAGCAAGTCAATAATGGCCCATCCCTTATGCTCTTATCGGGTACTGTAGTATGATATTACCTCCCTTGCAGCTAGGAGCTGTGAAAATCTGTGTCTTGATGACAGATGCAAAGTAAAAACTTCTGACAGCAACTCAAGCCCTTCTTCAGCCATGCCTTATTGTTTGATAGTGTAATTTCTACTTGCTTTCAATAAATCCTACATTAGATTCTGTTACATCTCAACAGCAAGTCGTGTGTACACATGCTCTGTTTAAGTACCCAAGATACCCAAATGCTTTTGCAGGTTTGATTCTAAATGATACAGACAAGTTTCTCAGTGTCTTAAGCCCATTTCAACTCCAGAGTTCTTTCACAAGGAGATTTAAGCATATAGGACTAAATGTTTGAGGGGGTTTGGAGACATCCACAATGCTTCAGTAGAAGGAGTTTTACTGGAAACTGGAAACGGTTCCACCACCCTGAGCTTTTTGGGAAGCAAGATCTAGACAGTGTTCTCGTGTCACATTTGAAAAATGAGGTGTTTTCTAGAGATGCAAGGCATTACTGTTGCTCCTATCATAAATTACCCTTGTCCAAAGAACTCTCTGATCCTTTTCATCCTAAGTCCATTTCATAATAAGGGGCTGAAGACCTTGCAGCTCTGCTGTGGTGCGTCACTTTCCTTCTGGAGCTGAAGTGGACGTTCCAGACCTTTATCAGGAGTATATCAAAAGTTCCTGAACAAGTGTCCTGTAAATTGGGTATTCATTAGCAAAAGACTAAAAGCATCTTAAGTACGGCTGAATTTCAGTCAGGTGTGATGTTAATGCAGGCTGAGTAGTTTTGAATATTGTATATGCAGCCAATGACACAGAGAAAAAATGTGCACTGCAGAGTACCCTTTCTGTGCTTCCAGCCCAGCCCTGCTCAGTATTTCCTCTGTTCACATCTCAGTGTCCCTAAAAGGAACTGTGTCCTTACCCTGTTAAATCTATAAAATGGCTTCATGAAGCAGAAGGCTTTAGGTCAAAACATTTGGGAATTTAGAAGCGCCAGGCAGAAGTCAGAGGTAAGACCTCATAGGCTGAAATACTGTGAATTGCCTCTCTTTCAGTTGAGGAAGGGAGAGTATAGTCAGGGCTTATGAGAGATGGAAAGTAGCAGCCAAGTAATGAGTGTGGAGAAGAAATAGGTTCATTTCATTTCATCTGCAGTGCTACACTGCATCAGTATTTGGGCTTTGTTTTTTTCCTTGAAATCAATTCTGTATAGCCATGGTAGTAACAGGCACTTTAACACCAGATTCGTGGGAGTCTCTTCTCCACCAAGTCTCTGTTTTTCTGGACAAATACAATGTAGATAAAAACACGTCTCCCACATTCATGCCAAGGCTATGCCAGGTTTTAGACAGAAGTCTAGTGCTGGGCAAAAATATTATGCCTGTGTCCTCAGGCCTACTGGGGCTCAGGAAGGTTTGGGAAGGCCATCATCCCTGAAAAGGCAAGGTCCTTTAGCTCTTGGCTTTTTGGAGGTAAGTACCAAAATATCCAGCTGTGACTATGTTTCCGTTAACTCTGATAAGACTTGGGAACAAGCATCATCTTATCAGCTCCAGTGCATGTGGCTCACAAAAGATACGGTTGGATCTCTGAATGTTTGAGAGGGGATTTTTAATGGGCTGGTAGGAGAATAGGGACGTAGAGGATGTGCAGATTTGGTAGAAATAGAAGTATCTTTTCTTAATTTTAAAGAGAGAAGGATTTTAATGAATCTCATCCCCAGAACCGTGGTTTAAGAAGTCATAAACAGGCTTTGCCAGCACTTAACTTCAGCATCAGTAGTTTATCAGCACATTGTTTCCACACTTAACTGGATTTTAATTAAATGTGACTTCCGTTCGGCTTATTGGAAGAGCCTTCCCCTTTGGAGTAGAGCATCACAAAAGCTTGAGGAGTGCAAGAGAATTAGAAAGCAAATAGGAGGATCAATCACAGCAGACCCTTGCAATCCATGTCCATCTCTTTTTTGTAATATACTTATTAGATTCTTATTGTCAGGAAGGATTAGTGTTATGAGCTCTAGGAATTCCTTTCATTGCCCTGTAAGGCGAGGAAGTGAAGTGTGTCTGCTTTTCTTGACAATAATACTCTGGATTTTCCCCCTCTCCCTTCTCTCTCTCCACCCATATCCCGTCCTCTCTGTTGTCTCCTCTCCCACAGAGATTTGTGCAGCGGACTGCGGAGGACACGGCATTTGTGTCGGAGGCACCTGCCGCTGCGAGGAGGGCTGGATGGGCACAGCCTGTGATCAGCGAGCGTGTCACCCCCGCTGCAATGAGCACGGGACCTGCCGGGACGGCAAGTGTGAATGCAGCCCGGGCTGGAACGGAGAGCACTGCACCATTGGTAGGGAGAAAGAAAACCCCACTCCTTTTAAGAGAATAATTGATGATCAGGGAGGAGAAAAGGCGCATGCTTAATTGAATATGTGTCACTTAGTGTAGCATGAGCACCTTTGTTCTTGGATTTCAAATTCTGACATCATACATTTTCGTGTGGGAACAAGACAAAATGTCCTTTCATTTGTTGGTGACATGGCTATATATATTTTTTTATTATCAGACATGAAGTACACCTATGTGGGGTTCGACAAGCCTTTAAATGTCAGAAGCTTTTTTTAAAAACATCCCACTTTACCTCTCTTGAGAGGTCTTTCTGTTGCCTCCAAGACTCCTCTGTACTCTGGTAGCAGCATTTTTAGAAACATGCATCTGATTTTAAATTTTCTTTCCTTTTATTTGCTACATTATTTGCACTGTCACTTTGCTTGCCAGTATAAAAGAGGAAACTGCAGACAGATGATTTCTGGCTGGTATTTAACTCTGTCTTCCTTATCCCTTGTCTGTTCTGCTACCTTTCTAATCATTTCACTTCCCTCTCGCTTTGCTTCTGTATTCCTCATGAACTGGCACTACTCATGAGCTCTCTCTGTCATGTCTCTTATTATTGATGTTATTATTAATAGGAAGCCAACAATATTCCTAAATCATGCAAAGAGGTTCAATTCTCATATTAAGCAATTTGCAGCATCATTTATGAACTGCCTTGGTTTCACCTTTTTCCTTCTCTCACTTAACTACTTAATGCATTTTCCCTTCTTCCTTCTTTCTGATTGTCATTCATTCAGCCTCTTCAGTTCCCCTTCTGTAGTCATGCTATTAAATCAGTAACCCTAAACTCCCCAGATACCTCTTCTTGTATATTAATAGAAAACTAAATTAGTGAATCCAATTCTGTTCTCAATAATGCCTGTGTGGACCTGAAAAAATTCAGTTGACTTTAGAAGAATTGTTTCAGAATGAAAATTCTCCTTCTGTCATTTTATTTTAATCAACTTCTTTTAAAGGCAAGAAAACTTACCTCTATGTTACTTTCATTATGTCATGATAACTAAAAATCACACTTCAGCAAGACTAACCACTAGCAATACCTGGGCAAATATCAGCATAGTAATTGTGTGGATTAGCAGCTTAGTTATATGAGACATCACTTCCCTTGCCTGAACAGCAGGTGCATTTGCACATGCAAAGACAGGAAATGAAGCCTGATCTCAGTATTTTAATTTCAGCATTAGGATAATGGTACAAACCATATCTGTGGCTCTGTTCTACTTACCATTTATTTATGCTACTGTCACCCTATCACATTGTGGTTTCCACATGCATCCCCCTAGTGAAAAATACCTAGCTTTTAAAACTTCCTCTTTCTCATTAGACATAACATTCTGCATTCTTGTCGATGTCGTTAGCAGCTTTCATTTCTTTTCCTGAGAAAGGGATTGAAAAACCCACCTTTCTTAAATTACTTTAAAATGAAAAGAGAGCAGTTCGGTGTTAATTGAAATCCTCTGTTTCTGTAATATTATTTTATAGCCTTTTATTCAAGCAGTTTGATTTGGAAAGCAACGCAGATTCATGAAAGAGTTTTTTTAAGAAAAAATATTCAGCAAAAGGCCCCAAATCCAGGGGACAGTTTTATACAGAACTTATTTATGCAGGGGAAAAAAAGACTGATTTATCCCCTTAGTGCCATTTTATTAGTTCTTCTGTAAAACCAAAATGCCATTAGTTCAGTATATGATAATTCTCCTCACAGCTGATATGCCTGGACTGTTTTCAAACAACAAGCTTTTATCTTTCATGGTAATTAAATTTATTTGTAGTATTCCTCACTCTAAGTATAAACGTTATCATAGGGAAGGCCAGCACTGCAATGCAGTCGGCACTGAGATTTTACTGGTGCACACTCATTTCGTGTGCTGCTGCCTTCCTGTTGCAGCTCTGTCTTGGTTTAGGAATCATTCTTTAATACATAAAGTGCTGGAGCAACTCTGTTTCTTTTCACTTTCCCCCCTCCTCATCTCCTTGCATGGTGATTTAGCAACAAATTTTTACATAGTCTCCTGCCTCTGAAGCTGTAAACACTACTTCCTACAGAATATTCTGTTGATAAATGTGTGGAATGTAAAGGAGATTTGGCAAAGTTGTAAATAGCCAAGAAAATTGAATGGCTTTAGCAGGAGTAATAAGGTAGTTATGTTGGCACAAATGAAAGGACATTGACTTGGAATTACATTAAGTATGTGGAAAGCATTCCCCTTGTCCTTGTGTAATTTCCCTGCATGGCCAATTGTTCTGTTGATGGTAATTCCGTACGTGTCTATGTCATGGCCCGGTTTGCTTTAGCAGTGACGAGCATAAAACGCCATTGCTGAAGTGATGCTTTACCAGCATTGCCGTGTGTGCAGGTAACACGGTAGAAATGGACGATACCAGTAAGGGACACTTCTTCCATTTCCTGCCGAGCATGTGTGAGAGTAAGACATCCTTTTGTTTTGTAGGTCATAGGAGGCTCTTTCTTATGGTGTTCAAGGTACTCTGATCCTGGTGGATTAATTTTGTTTGCTCCCACAAAGAGTTGTGTCACTGAATGTACTATCTTCATTGCTCACATTCAGAGATTTCATTAGAGTAACCCCAGTTAATTCCCAGCTAGAAAATTGATGCAGAAGCTTGCATTCATCATCCCAATTCAGCAAACTTAGTGCAGGAGAGTAGAGCAGAAAATTGATTATCTAACAACAAGAATCCTGAAACCCAGCAGAAGGGTTTGGTCAGTTTCTGGAAGGATCAAAACACACCACAGCAACAGCGTCAGTGCCAGATTCCCGTGATGGGTTCTCCAGCATGTTCCAAATTCATACCTAGTTAGAAACATTGCAGGAATTCAAGTTTCTTCTGTTCTGGCCCAAACTACATCCAGGGAGCATGGTGGGTTTTAGGAGCATTGAGTTTGAAGATGAAATAAACCCCTCTTACTGTGGGCTCTGAAACGCCAAATTACAGCTCAGATCTGTAGGAGGCTGCTCTAAGGGTTTGCCTCACAGGAAGCAGCACAGAAAATTTCCTGGGTTTAATAAAGAATCAGAATCACAGAATTGTTTGGACCTTAAAGATCATCTAGTTCCAACCCCGCTGACATGGATAGGGAACCTTTCACTTCACCAGGTTGCTCCAGGCCCCATTCAGTGTTGTCTTGAACACTTCCAGGGATGAGGCATCCACAGTTTCTCTGGGCAACCTGTGCCAGTGCCTCAGCACCCTTACAGTATAAAATTTCTTCCGAATACACAATCTGAACCTGTCCTCCTTCAGCTTAAGGCTGTTCTCCCCTATCCTATGATTACAAGCCCTTGTGAAAACTCCCTCTCCAGCTTTATGATTCATACAGGGTTATTTAGAAAAGTAATGGCAGAGGGGGCTCCCCTGCATGGTGGAGTTGGGATTTTCACTATCCTTGAACAGCCTGGACACAAGACCAAAGCCAGTTGCTAAATACTCCAGAGTCTCTGGAGACCTGAGGGACCAAGCAGCTAGCTCTCCAAAGACTCCACAGCCTACCTAGCGGGATTTCAAAGCATCTCAGTGCCTAATCCCAATTGATCTCCACAAAAGCTACATGTTTAACTCCTTTAGGAAATCTGGTCCTGGCACGCACGGGTGATGTATGCAATAACAATGCCCAGACAGACAGGCAGACAGCCTGTCCCACGCTGGCTTCTGCTTATGGCGCCATCAGCCTGGGGTTTGTTTTACATAGCAAAACTCTGATTTTTGAGAAATCTGCCCCTTTAAGTTTGCCTTTCATCAGTCTTCTTGCATAAATAATCACACATGTTCTGAATAGCTGAGGTTGTAATCAGTGCCTCTCCATTTCTGCTGGAGCAGCTGGAATCCAGACAAGGCACACTACAGGTGGATCCTGGTCTCTTTTCCCCAGCTTTCTAACTCATCACTTGTGCCCATCACTTGAATCCATAAAGCAACACAGTCCATGCATGGCCCAGGATAAAATAAGCCTACGAGTGTCTGGGGAAGGTTCTTGCTATCTTGTAGATGTGGTGCTTAGGGACAGGGTTTAGTGGTGGACCTGGAAGTACTGGGTCAGTGGTTGCACTCGATGATCTTAGAAGTCTTTTCCAACTTTAATGATTCTGTGATTCTGCCCTCTGCCCTACAGTCAGTGCTCAAGTGCAACCACAGCAGAAGCTGAGCTGTGTGTGACCCTCTGGCACTCACCCTGCCTGGTTGAGATGGGTACCTTTGGGCAAGAGAAGACCATGGTTATAGCAGTCAGTGGAAAATACACACTTCCTGCTTTTTTCTGACATGATCTTGAATCAATCTGAAGATAATCTGGCCTTAAATAGTTAGGCAGCATATTTGCCAGTAAATATTAAGCACAGATTAACTTCAAAGACAGTGTTTTCCCTGACCCTGTAGCATAAACTTCACATGCTGTCTCTGGTTCAGCAATGGATGTTTACTTTCTCCTATCCTTCACATTTGTGTGATCTCAGTTTAACTCCAGTGATTTCCCTGAGGCTCTGTCCACTTCACCTCATAGGAAAGATAAAGGAAAAAAGAATATTTGGGAAATGAAGAAGGAGAGTATAGTGGGAAAAAAGTCCTTCTCAAGGACCTGCCTGCAGCATCTCTCACTTCTCTCTTCCTTCCCTCCCTCTCTGTAAGCCAAGAGAGGTAGTCGTTATCATTCCTATTGTGTTTCAGACAAAGCAAACCAAGTCGGGTCAGGCTGGTGAAACAAGGGGGCTTTCACACTGAGAAATGGTACAGGAGCTCCTCCCATAGCAGTTCTAAAGTGGCTTCCAGGAGTAGGGTGATAACATGGAGCTGAGTGTGGTGGTGCCTTTCAGTGCAGAGGACATCTTAGAAAAGTAGCTTTTCTTCTGAACTCCTACATAATTTCTCAGCATGTCCCACATGCCCACAGGGTTTCCTAAGGAGTATCTGTAAGGAAAAAGATGATATTTTAATCAGAAGTATACCAGAAGTATAGGCTGTATGGGTTTGGAAAAGAAAGATTCCTGCTACTCCTGTAGGAAGCCCCATTATTTTTCAAATTACAAGAAAACATTGATACGTAACTGACACGTGGTTGGCATTGGCAGCTGCCTTCACTGCTATAAGCAGCACAGTGACTGCCTGAGTTAACAGGCTGGGCTGCTGTGGATGTCAAAATCCAAGAGATACTCTCCTAGGCTTCAGCCACCATCCAAGCAGATGGTGATGCTGTGCTTCCTGCATCGCTCCACCTCATCAACATGATTAATTCACCTCTTTGCCAAGCCTCATAACTGCCCCACACTAGGTGAGCTCTCCCAGCCCTCTCCACTTACTGACAATAGTTCCTGTACGGATCCTTTACATTCACAGGATGGAAAAATAATTCCTGCAAGGGCCATGACCTCCCAGATGGACAGTCTACCTGAACGAACCTGAAACAAAAACTTCTTCAAAAAGTACCAGGACACAGCTGAGGCTGAGATTACAGGGAGCAGGCAAGAGAACAAGGGAAATAATATTTGAGTAGGTATTGAAATAGAGAAATGCAAGACTCAGAGCCTCTCTTTTATTAATAAAGACCAGCTGGTGTTAGGACAGAGAGTGCCGCCTGCTGGCGTGAACCAGGGCTCTCCAAGGCAGGACGTCTTTGCCACCAGCCTTCTGCTTGACACCAGAAAATCAATAAGAAGGTGGTTTTCCAAATCAGTGTTCCATGGGAATTGGGTACGTGACAGCTCCCATGACATCTATAACTTTCTTTTTTACTTTTTCTTTAGCCCTCCTTGAAATGAATAGATTAATACTTGCCTATCTGGTAGAGTTGCCATGAGGTTAATTTAATATTTGTAAAGTAATTTGATTCAGGGCTAGAAAATGCTGCATAAATGCAGTATATTACCATTAGAAAGATCCAGGCAAAAGCCTGTACCAGTCTGGTAAGGTCACAGAACTGTGCCTTTTTGTGTGGAAAAATATAAGACAATCAGGTAAGGTGGAGGACTTTCAAATGTCTCTGTTTCCTGATGAAATGCAAAGCATTCAGTAAAGTGGAGGGAGACTTGCAAATGAGCAGAACATTGCAATATCCTGATATACATATATACACATATACCTATATATATATACACATAAATATATATATAGAACTTCCCTGGTTTTCTTCCTGATCTTAATGAGCAAAGATGACTGAATGCCTTAACACAGCCTTCTCAAGCCATTTGACTGAGGAGCACTATGCTCCACCCTTCTTCCTTTTTTCTCTCCTCATAATCAAGGTTTTTCTTTTCATATCACAGCGAACTCTCCTTTGCCTTTCTAGCACCTGCACAGTCTCGTAGTAAGCCGCAATGCACTTATTCAATCCTACCTTAAATGTCCTGTCTTTTATCTCCCAAGCTCACTATCTGGATAAGGTAGTGAAAGGTATGCTCTTCCTTCCTATTTTTCCTATTGTCTTTGTGTTTCTTTTTAAAAAATGCACCATGAACATGCTGTGTTGAGGTTGCATCTCTTCCTCATTGTCACCAAAGTGGTCCCTAATGTCTGGAAGGGTGAACTTTCCAGTCATTTATGTAGGAAATACCTCTGTAAGTGCTGTGACCCTGTGTTAACATCGTATCAGTGTTCCTACCCATTCCCTTGTCCCTACCCTCCCCTCCAAATCATCTCTCATCCTCACCCTTCCCACTCAGGTAAGGCAAGTCAGGAGGAAACAAGTGTCTAAGAATACAGCAGGAGCCCTGTACAGTGATGTGTTTTAATTAAATGTCTATGGTCCATTTTGTAACACAGGTGAGTGCACTTTCTATGTGGAGTCTTCATGTTTTTGATCCACAACTGCCAACTCTTTAATGGGAGTTCTAACTAATTATATATTGGGGATTTTTCCTAATACAAAACCATTATGATCCCAAAACGTCTGGTTGCATAAATCTGCAAAATCAGCAGAAATTAGTGATGCTCCATTAATGTACAATCTACAACAAAATCCAACCTTATGCTCCTGTTCATAAGTGTGACGCAAGTCTAGGACCCAGGTCTTTATCCAACAAAGAAGAAAAGGAATTGCACTGTTAAAGAACAGAGATCATCTGCTGTTTTGAAAAAAATCAGTTATTTATTAATCAGAACAATGAGCTAAATTACTTTAGGACTTTTTAATAGAAACAGACAATTCCACAATGCACTTAGCTTTTGAAAAATACTGAAATAACATGCATATGGTTGAATACAACAATCTGACAATAAATATGATTGACTTGGACTTAAATATTTTTCTACATGGCTGATTTGACACTAACAGCAACACAGTGTTGACACCACGCAAGCATCACTTGTTTGCTGGTTAAACAAACCAAAAAATCAGGTTGAATGAATCAATTTTTTTCTGTAGTATTATCCTTCTTTTCAGGTTTTGAGCAATCAAAAATAACAGCTGTGAGAAGTTGAGGATGAAGAGCAGATATGCTCAAGTGTTGACCCCATGAAGAGTTAAAATGAAGTCTTTGCTATATAGGGCTTGTGTGGTGTGACAAGAAACACGGTTGCCCTACTGACTTCACTTCTCTGGGTGAATTTACAATTCAATGTTTTTCTTTTTTTTCCATTGAAGATTAAAGGCAGATTCAGGAACAACTGCAAATAGGAAAATGTTTGAACAGACAAATACTAGTGATGAGTAAATGTCCATAGTTTAAATACTTCCATCTTCAGTGTAATGCAGCAACTGGTATCTGTCCATGGACCCCTCTTTATGGATCAGTTGATTGTACAGTGGTAGTTAGTTTTCTCTCATTGCTTAGCAGCAAAAAAACCTGTGCTTGACTTTATTTAGATTAGGAGGGAGAAGTAAATTCTCTTTCCTAGATCAGGGAAAGAGAGTCATTATATGAAGTAATCGTGGTGGCATCCTCAGAGGAAGATATAGGCCATCACTAGGGAGTGCGATCAGAACCTACTGTTAATGTTCCACATCTCAGTGGTTTGCATTTCAAAACCCCGGGACTCCTCCTTTTCATCTCAATGTGTATTGGAGAAGGGTGCATCAAAAAGTAGCAGATAAGCATTGAGGGCATAGAAGAGATGAAAAACCAACCTGCAGAGCCTGGCAAGGAACCTTCAGTACTGATTTGCCCGTTCAGTGGCCCAGTTTTTTTAACTGAGCCTTCTGTACCTGTCATTTTTCCTCTAGGTAGCTTTTTGACTCACCTTTATGCCCAGTAATAAAGACACATGATATTTAGTGAGTTTTTCAGTAGGTAACAGGTTAAGCAACATACTAAGAATAAAAGATCGTCTCTTGCTATGCATGGCTGCCTTTGGAAAGATTAGCAATAGCTGAAACATTAAAAGTACATGGTTTTCTACTTCGCTAACTGCATGGTATGCATTTTTCAAAACTAAATTACTCATGCCCTTTTGGCTTTCTTAATTATTAACATCTTTCTGGTTGAAATCCCTTCCCAGTAATCCTGTTGTCAAAGGGTGAGCCTGATTTACTGCTGAATCTTTCCTACAGCTTTACGATAAACCAGTCAGTCAGAGAAGATGTAGAATTGTTCCTAAATGGGAGGGCAAGTTGCAATAGCAAACATCAGCATAATTAAACCAAGAAGCTCTAACTAGACTCAGAGTAGAATCTTCTAAACTAAGCCCTAATTAACACTGGTAATGCTTAAAATGAGAAGAAGTGCCTATTATTTTAATAATAATTAAAAGAGGTGCTGATTTAAGAGAGGATTTCTCCATCCAGAGAATATGATTGGATCTGATGCTACATCAGCTTAATTAATTTCTATTACTGAATATCAATTCTTACTCTTCAAAAAAATCATTAACCACATTAACACCGGAGGGATGCATATATAAACAGCTAGTTTGAATTTTAAATTTGCTGAACAACATTTGAATTCAGGGGTGGCTGCAAGGGCTGCTCCTGAAGCATGAGAGCAAGTGAGAACCCAAGGTCTGACCAAAGCCAGTTCCCTCATTTGTACAGTTACAAGTGTAGGAGCTGTGGTCAGTAACTTCTTAACCTTCCTATTAGAGGACGCATCTGATTAGGGATTTCTGGATTCCCATCACCACAGAATATCATGGTGGTAGTTTCAGAGTTGAGTGGGTTTTGGGACACTTTACCAAGCTTTCGTAGTTTGCAGGGATCAGCTGATGCTTTGCTCCTCACCTTTAGTCTTAGAGACGCTTCTGCCGGTCTCATAGCATTTGTTGTTCTCTCAAGCTTCGGGCATTTGCTTCTTCATGTGTTGCATTCAGCCACGTCCTACTTGTCCCAGAGCTCAGCTGCTGTCTGTGGAACTTCATAAGAACATCCGTCGGTGCTTTCCTACTGACAGTGAAGGAAAGATAATAAATAGCCTTTTCTTCTAAGACTTATTTCAAGTGGCAGTGAGGTTTGCCTTGAAGAAGAATACCAGTAAATGTTGCTTATAATTAGACTAATTAGAGAAGGCTTTAACTGTACAGATCATTAAGAGCAGATTATTTTACCAACAGTTTTAAAAGTTGCAGGATAGCTTCTGGTGACAGTCTCCATTCACTGCGATGGTCTTTGCTTCTCTGTTTCAAAATTAACCCACTTTTTATATTGCTTCCCTGGTCTGTTCTCTCACTTGCATGGCAGACCTGACATCTTTGTAAATGCCCTCCAGAATCTTTCAGCAGCACTTACATGTGCTTAAGTTTGAAACTCACATAAAGGGTTTCCTCCCCCTTTTCTGAAAAAGCCTTATTCATGTATTTAATTCTCTTAGTCACCCAAGTACAGTTAACACCACAAAGAGGAATAATGGATCATTGGTGACTTCTAGCTATGAGAAATCAGAGCTGCAAGATTATGGTGGTGTAAATCTCTGAGGATTAAGCCATCCCGCTGTGGTGACATTCAGAAGCAATTCGGAAACAAGATGATCTCTTTGCTTTATTCCCCAGCATGGGGGAAAGGAGAGGATAAAGTTTATTTTGTATCATCTTTTCATCAAGTACTTTGAAGTGCACTGTTTGTGGAATGAGAAATATTGTGCCATCCTATCTGTGTAGTGTAAGTGATGGTCAAGTCTCTGTGCAGTGAGCCACTTCAGGAATGGTAGTACTTATAGGTCCATTCTCCTGGATATATTAGCTTACACATCTCTGTTATCTTCTAACTTCCCGAAGGCCCAAGTCCTCTGACAGCTGCTGTTTGGCTTGGGTTTTTTTTCTGCTATTAATGGTTTTCTTTCTCTATACATCTTAAAAATGTCTGGTCTCCTACGAAACCATGATACTAGAGGGGTTCAGTTTAATCCTCACAGCACTGAAATTTTAATGAACCTTGTAATGAAATGGTAAACACTGGAAAACCTCTGTGTTCCTATACCTGTGAAGAACCATTTCTGTCGTCAGGAAGCAGTTCTTTCTGGCTCTTTGGAAGGGCTTTATCTACTAGGAACCAGAGATTACATTTTCCTTAGTGGGAAGGGACAGACTTACTTTCTAGACTTAAAGACAGTGGAGTATAAAATTGCAGGTAGGAGTTACCCTACTTTAGGTATCTACAGATGCTTATCTCTCATTGGGGCACCCTGGATTCCCGTAGTACTCAAGAAGAGGAATAGATATTTCGGCAAGGCATAATCTTAGGAGATACTTGCTCTTGTCTCTCTCTCCTCTCCTGACTGATGCTTTTCCTCTGCTTATCCTCTTTCTGAAATGCTTGGCTTACTTTCTCTGGGTCCAGATCAAGAAGATTTCAGAGTAAATCCTGAAAGTCCATTCAAATACTCTCAAGCACGTTTCATATAGACAATGAATTGCACACAAAATTCAAACACATAGTATCCAAAGGGGTCTCCTCAGTTAGAGTCTAGTCTTCTGCTGGCAAGGGCAACCACATTGTGTAAAACTTTATATAAATTTATCAAGCTCTATGGATATGTTACTGTGGGTAAGTAACTGAAGAATCTTCTCCTTAACACTCCCACGGGGAGTCTGCTCCAGAACTTCATTCCTTTGATCCTTGCAAATGACTTTTTTTCCTAATTTCCAGTCAGAATTTATTCATACTTGGTTTATGTCCATTTGTTCTTGTGCCAGCATTATTCTCTTTACCTTAAATAGCTTTTAAGAAGTTTTCCCTTCTCAATGTTTATGTGTTCCATTAACTTCTAGAAAAAAAAAATCAGTCTTTTCAGCCACTATTGTCCAAGGAGAGACAAATCAAGCTCTTCCCATTTCCTCAGATTCCAAAGGTGCCTCATCCAAACGATATCATCTGTTTTCTGCCACTCCAAATTCCCTTTTTCCTAAGCCTGGGAGAGCAGAGCACATGCAGTTCTGTATGAGCTCCTCATTTTTATAGCTACATTAGTTTTTCCTTACATTTCCTGGGCACTTCTCACATGAGACAAGATCATGGTGTTTTCACCTTCATTCAACTCTTTCTGGTTCTCACTTCACTCCTGTCGAGGTCAACACTACAGCACCTTTGTTCTGCCCAGTCTCTGCAACTGTAGGGTAGAAGAGAACTTTTTAGCAAAGTTTTTAAAGAGTCCGAGGAGTAACAACAAGAGGTGTGCTCAGTGGTGACACACCAGCCAAGCTCTAATGGGGACATCCAGTATACACAAAAGCAAGATTTCTTCAGAGGCTTTTCACCTAGACAAAGTAAAGCAATGGCACAGATTGCCCAGTGAAGCTGTGTATGTCCCATCACTTGAAGTGGTCAGGGCCAGAATGGATGGGGCTTTGAGCTACCTGGTCTAGTGGAAGGTGTCCCTAGCCATGGCAGGGATATTGGAACTGGATGACCATTAAGGTCCATTCCAACCCAAACCATTCTATGATTCTATGATTTTTAGAGAGGGGAAAAAACTCCTATCTCTACTGTCAGGATGGTCCCATCCAAACTGGATTTATCTACTCCAAAATGGGATTACCTACCTAGCCAAGTAATTTTAGGAAGTTATTTAATACACTTCTTCCTCTTTCATTCTTCAAATAGCAGAATGCTTTCAGCTTGTACTGAAAGTAAGTAAAGGGATCAAACATATAAATTAGCTGTAGTATGGAAAAAATCTGATTAAATGGTTAAAAGTTTGGCACTGTTGTAAGTAACTAAAGGCAAGATATTAAAATGAAGAATTTTAAGTAATCTTGCCTATAAATAGCTCTTCTTCAGTATTTAAATACTAGTATAGTGTAAAAATAGCAGAATACACAACAGCATGCTCACACATACATGCACATTTTTTGCCCCATCCCAGAATACACATTTTAAAAGACTGAAATGCAACAAATTTGTTTGTAAATGAAAAATATGTTTAAGATCCTTCTAAAGGACTTTTCCTTACTGCCTTTGTTCATTTTTCCATTTGATCCCCATAAATCAGTCACTTGTTAAAAAATCCAGTTCTAAGAAATGTTTGTTTTTTTCTGTTCACTGGGAAAGATTCTGTGGACTTAAAAAGCTCTCTGTGAAGGCAATTTTTTTTGTTTTAAAGGTTTTTCTAAGCCCCATTTCCCCAGTGCAGGACACACTAGGACATGAGATGCTCTAGATGGGGTCCCATCTCTGCCTTGGGGAGACCCTCACACATGATATGGTCAAACAGGTGTCGAGACAGCACACACCTCTTCACTGTCCTGTAGCACAGGATAGGTCTGTGTCGTTCACATAGGTTCACAAGCCTGTCTTGCAAAGCTAAGGGCCTTAAAAAACTCAGACTATGTGGCAGGATAGCACTACATACATATAAATAGAGAAAGCATTTAAAAAGGGCTTAGGAAGACTGAATTGTTTCCCTGGTGTAATCAGTCCTGCTGAGTGACCTTCACAGTCACTTCAGTCCCTTGTACTTCAGTTTCCTAAGCTGCTAAGTGTCTCTTACATTTCTGACAACTTGGTGGTAAAGATTTTTGAGCTCCGCAGGTAAAAAGCCCCCAGAAGGGTTTAAGCTAAGCAGCCTCCCTCACACCACTGCTTACTGTGGAAATTGTTTTGCTATTTTCTTGAAGGGGTGGGGTGGGGGGTAAGTACAAAAATCTCAGCAGGAGGTCATCAGATGAGAAAATCAAACCCTAGTGAGCAGACTGGGAGGTTGGTGTTCATCCTCCCTAACTAAATTTTATCATCTGTAAAATTCCTGCCTCTGTGCTGGGCTCTCTCTAGACACTGGGGAGAAATGGTTGTTTCCAGAGCATGCTTCAGCTCATCACCATGGGCATCAAACCCACATCAGGAGACTTTTGCCCTGGGACAGTCTGTTTCTCTGCTGACTACAGAGAGTTGAAGGTATCTCAGTTGTAGATTAATTTGAACCAAATGAGATTAATCCCTTGCAAAATTACTACAGTAAAGAAGCTGTATGTCTTCCAAATATTTTCTGCCTTTCCCTTTCCAGCTGGTTTTGAATGCTTACCAGTCTGAGATCTCAGTATTATTGAAATCCAGCTGCTTTATCCTGCTGGGTGTTGGGAACTTTAACCCCAGATGCAACTTAGGTAACCCCAAGTACTAGTCTTACATAGCAAATGTTTTGAGAGGCTCAGAGGACAATGTGCTGCCATGCTTTTACAACCAATGAAGCAGGAAAATCTCAGTGCCCCCCTAAAACTCACCATTCCTTCAGTGCAGTGAGTGAGGTTATGCTGTGAGGACCTCCTGGGAGAGCCAGAAGCAGCTGCCCATTGAGTGGTCACCATCATCCTGACACCAAAGCGGGTTCATTCCAGGTGGGAAGACACCGAGTGGGAGTGGAGAAATAAACTGAAGGCAAAGGGAAAAAGCTGTTTAATGAGGCCCTTTCCAGGCTGTGTTGCTTTGTGTTTCGAGTGCATTTGAACATGTGGCTGTTTGCCTTGCAGAGGGATGCCCTGGCTTGTGCAATGGCAATGGCAGATGCACTCTGGACATGAACGGCTGGCACTGTGTCTGCCAGCTGGGCTGGAGAGGAGCAGGCTGTGACACTTCCATGGAGACGGCATGCGGCGATGGGAAAGACAACGATGGAGGTAGGACATGAGCACATGTGATATGTCAGGCTTCACAGAGCCTATAAACCTCTCACAGTGAACAGTCATCTGGGCTTGATTCTGCAGGACAGATTGTTTTTTGACAGCTGGTAGAGAACAGACAGCGAAATCTGCCAGGCTGACTCAGCCAGAGTGGATTGGAATTCAAATTAAATGGGTTTGGATCTGAGGTGCCAGGGCTGAAGAGGGACATTTGTTTATCTTCAAATCAAGTCCATATAGCAGAGAGCAGGCGGAGGCTGTGCACCTGTCCAGTCCCTCCACCCCAGCCGAGTGTCTCAGCAGTGGCATGATGGGACCACCTCAGACGGTGAACATCCGTGACTGTTCAAACTTTGCCTTCGCTGCCTGAGGCTTTCATCAAGGCGCTCCAGTTGGTCACTACTGACTTTGGATGGGTATTTTTCAGAAACTTAGAGGCTTGGGTGACTGATCCCCATGCCCACAAGCTATCCAATCCCTCTCGAACCATGTTTTATTGATTACTGTTCCATATGTAATGATGTCAGGCATGTGAATAATAGCTCTGTGTAATGCAAACTTAATATTCAGAGTTATCTCATTACAAAGGAAACCGTGGTGCAGTGTGAAGGTTTGAATTAGAGAGCAGGAGATGAGATACTAAATTTAAGGCATAAGGGAGACTGCATAATTTGTTTTGTTGTCACTCAGCAGAAGGCTTTGTAAACCGCAAGTCTGGGCCAGGACCCAGACTGTGAAGTGGAGACTGCATTTTGCAAGCCTCTGTTTTATCATATTCACAAGAACAGTGCAGTTAAAAAAAAAAATAATAGCCAAGCCAAGTCTGTGATTATCTGCTTCACAGCAACTGCGATTCTGATTGAATATTTAAAATACTTCTGCACATCTGGCATGGCAAATGGACCAAATTAGCCCTCCAGAAAAGACAGAAAAATTGGAGAACCATACAAAGAGTGCACACTATAAAACAAAGATGGCTTTTTACCTCATATGGAACTGAATATCTCTGTACTTGTCTTTTCTGTTTACAGCTGACACAGGGCAGCAATAAAGGTCATCACATCAGATGTGTAAAAATGTGATAAATAGACCCAAGGATAGTCCCAGTTTCCATGGAAAAAAATAACCAGCAAAAGCCCTGTGAAGTTTTTAGAAAGAGAGAGAGGGAAAGAGTAATCCAGCCTAACATACGATGTAAATCATACCTGTATGATATCACAAAGAGCATGACCAGACTCTGAGCATCTCTTTACATCTCCTGATTCAAGGGTTAACCTTTTTACCTGGATTACCCTCACCTTGAAATGAGCTGCCTTGCAAGCCTGCCAGACAGCAGATGTAGACAGGAGAGACAAAAGGCATTGACAGGTTTACAAGTTAGTGCACATCAACTACTAACTGGCATTTGGTGAACCTATGTGGAACAGTGGTGTGCACAGCAAGAACAGAGCAACTGATAGGTTGTAACTTACTGCCTTGTGACAGCTTATTCATGTGTCAGAGCCACAAATGGGTGTTGACTTTACTCTTGGTACACTCAAAGACAGAGTGTGTACATGGTGTGCATTACAGATTACAGATAATCTGTCATACACTGTGCCTTTGATTTGGCTATGTTACTGTTAAGGGGGCTCTCCTCAGCTGGGAAGTGAAATAGCAGAATCATTTACTTTATTAACTTCTTTTTATACGTTTTAGTGGGTCATTTGTATTTGTGAGCTCAAGCCTAGAATTTCAACCCCTGAGATGTAGGAGCTTCAGCAGTGGTGAGGCACTCCTGCTTTGAAGCCTTAGACCTTTTTTTGGCACAAGAATTCAAATACAAGTACAAGGACTTATGAAGAAAGGCTGATGCTCTGCCTGTTTGCTAGATGTTATGCTGATTTCTGATTATGCAAGTGGAGATGTTTGTAGAGTAGCATAGCATAATTTAGGTTGGAAGGGACCTCCAGCAGTTTTCAGTTTAACCCCCTATTCAAGGCAATACTGATTACATCAGGTTGCTCAAGGCTGTGTCCAGTCAAGTCTCGAACACCTCCAAGGATGGAGATCCCACCTCTGGACTACCTGCTCTAGTGTATGACCATCCTTATAGTAATTGTTTTTCTCCTTCTATCTAATCATAATTTTCCAAATAATTTTCCAAACAAATTAATGTTTGTTGCCTTTTGTCCAACACCATCTGAGACATCTGAGAGTACTCCAGGTGACTTCTGATTCTCCCTTCACAATAACTTGGGTGTTTGGTAGAGCATAATATATATTTCATGTGTGACAGTTCCCTTTGGATTTCTCAGATATCCAAGGGCAACTCAAATCACACTAGGCATCTGTGTTCAGCAGAACTGAGCCTGTTCACCACAAACATTTTACCTTAGGAAGCTGCTGTGCTTTGAAGAGCACTGAAGAGATGCACACATGAAGCCTCTCCAAAAATCATGTAGCATGTGGATGAGCACTGTGGTTTCTCCCTCTTTTGGGATTCTATCACATACACTGGAGTGATGCATGCTCAGGGCTGGAGCAAGGTGGTTTATTTTGGGTCACCGGAAAGGATCCAAACGTGGACTTTGCTCGTGAATGTTGGCAATGGTGGTAGAAGTCCTTTCATGAGGCTTTAGAAGTCAAACAACTGACTTAGTCAAAATGGGTACCATGAGTGGTGAGAAAGAGGTTAGTGGGGCTGTTCACTCTGCCTGAGCTCATAGCCGGTTCCTACACTGTGGTGTCGAGTGTCTGCTAATCAAGATCTCTGCAGCCGGAAATTCCTCAGGATAATGGGAGCTGAAGCCAGAAACTTTTTCATCAGCTCCCAGCCTAATCATATCCTGAGGGAGACGGGTGCTAAATTACAGGGTGTGTTCACCTCTTAAATCTGGAGGCTGTTCAGATAAACAATAACAAGCTGACCAGGAGTCACTCAGAGAGAGACTTGGTGAAATGTAATCTTTTTTCAGGCTAGTAAAAAGTTGTTTCTGAGCGCAATTCCCTCTCCACACAAAAGTGTCGTTTGTCAAAGCTAGCACTTAGGTTTCACACCCAGGTCCACTTTGTTTACACTTTTAAACACCAAGCCCATCAACTTGAAAGAAGCTGTAGTGAGTAACTGAGAGCAGGTGATCATCCAGTATCAGCTAAGGAAAAACAGTGCAATAACAGAGCTGTAACAATCTGGGTAAAAGGCCAAGATTTTGTACGCTTGACCTAAGAGGCTGCCTGTATTACAACAAACAGGAGGTGTTTCTTTAAAACAAGATGAGAAAAGTGGTTCTTGCCTTGCTTTAGCAGAAAATAACCTCTCTAATTCATGGCTGCAAACACTCACTACCTAAGAGTAGGTGTGACAGGTAGTACCTACGTGTCTCACTCCACACTGAGTGCTCTGTCATGTACTTGAAGAATAAGTTTGAAAGTTTAAAAAATCAAGGAAATTACCTTCTGTGACAAGTCCTAAAAGTGGAGTTAATGGCATTTGATAATACCTTGAGAAGAGGCTGATATTCCATAGGCTAAATATGGGCTCTGTTGCATTGGTAGACTCGTGTTAGGAACAGAGTGTACAGGGAAAACTGAGGGGAAGAGAGGATATTTTTAACTAATCTCATGAATATGCTGTTGAACAGCAAAGCTGTGTTACCTTTCGTTGTTCTGGAGAAATCATCTAACTGGTGAGAGCTAGAGTTGTCCAGTTCTCCATTTCAATGACTTCACATGAAGACAAGATCACACTGAGGTGAAATCATGAGAGGACTACAGATGTTAAATTAAATTGCTCATTTGGTCTACGAGTTCAACACAGTAACTTTACTTGAAGGCCTTTGTTATTGTCTGGGGCTTTTCCAGAGTAGCCAAGTCTACCAGGTAGGGTAAGCTTGCTGGTTCTCCAGGAACTGGAACTGACCCATCCTTCATTTCCTGCTTTAAACAATTCCAGTTCCTGAACAGCTGTCAAACATTAATCTATTTTACCTGTGGAAGGCAAGAGTCTTTCTCATATGAAAAATACGTCTGAAATGACTATGTTCACAATGTTATCTAAACCTTCACGTTCATTAGAGGTTTCTATTCAGTTGTCTGCTGTTCTCCACTGCCTCTTCCCAATTTAAATACTTCCAAAGGCGAGTGTTAGTGGTTAAGGGATTAGATAGATAGATGAATAGATAGATAGATAGATAGATAGATAGATAGATAGATAGATAGATAGATAGATAGATGGATAGATAGATACCCATCTCAGTCAAATAAGGCTGGCCTGTCATAACATATATTGCACACCATTGCATGAAAGTATAGAAACTTCATTTTTCATAGCTGTCATCTGGTCAGTGATTTTCCTTTGGGACTGAGAAAAATAAACCATCCTGTTTTCTCTTTCTGCAAGAATTGTATTAGGGGAAGCTCCTTCCCCTCAGTTTATGTCTCTTTTAGCCTAGGACAAACAAAGAGTTCCAATGCACCCATGGCCCAATTTTGCCTTTGCAAGTTCAGTTTGTGCTCCACCAGATGCTTCCCAAAAGCATCTTCTCTTGTCCTCCCTTATCCTCCTGGACCAGAACAACTAAATGTTGCCTTAATCTCCCAACCCTGGAGCAGTGAGCAGGTCGCTTCAGGGACAGTGTAATTCAGGAATGGCTTCTCTGGTGCAAATCAGTGCTGTTTGTTTAACTGTACCATAGCCCACTGGCAACTCCACAGTGCCTTAGCCCATTCAAGGATCAAGTAGTGCTTGTAGTGAGGTGGAGACTTACATAGTGCTTTGGAACAGCAGCATTTTGAATCTTTGGCAAGAGAAATTTTGGCACAGCACACTGGCCTTCTTAACACCCATGTGTTCACCGTCTGTCCACCACATGCCAAAGTGTTGGAGAGCTGGCAGAAATGTGCACTGATCTTTGCAGTGCATTGGGTTACACCTGAAGGTAGTCTCAGGGTTGTAAAGGGAATGGTAAAGAATCCAGGAGAACCCCAGAATGCAAAACTTTGTCTTTGCAAATGCTTGAGCTGCAGACAAAGTGGTGGGGTGCTTTCTGATACTTCCTTTTTTCTTTCTGTCCTCATGCCCTGGGCTTTAATAGTATGAGAAGGTTGTCTCCTGGGCATGGTGTGTGAGCAGTCTGCTTCCTCAAAAACATAAAAATTATGCAATAATGTGCTGGCTACATTTGTGGAGGGAAGTATTGAGATCTGAATGTACCCGGGAAAATAACCATCATAAATTAGCATTTACCATCACAGATAGATCCAGTCAAACAACAGGGTCATCTTGGAGGAACCACAAAGCGCTGCTAAAAGGATGAGAAAGTCTGCTGTACCTGAAAGATTGGGTAGCTGGTATAATTTATTAGAAATCACCCAGCTTCTCTTCCTTTGTTTCAGGGTGACTGTTAATTGACTTCTCCTCAAATAAAATGACCAGTTCACATTTTCAGGTTTCAGCTCTTTGCTGATTTTGTGTTGGATGGTAACACATGGGTGTCACCTGCAGCTGGTTGTTGACAGCAAGGCTGGCAGGAGGGCAGTGTTAACCCAGGGCATTCCAGCATCCCAGAGCAGGTGTTGATTGTGCCATTGGAGAGCATGATGTGTTGTGATATGGGGGGTCTAGCAGTGCCTTGTCTTGATACCTTGGGAGAGCTCCTGGAACTTTGAAGGAATCTTTAATGAAATGCCTTTGATTAATAGGTTCAGAAAGAAGCTATGGAAGTGCTCTCTGTGTTGAAGGAAACCTACCATTGTCTGCTGAAATCAGGGACCTAAGTTATGGGAAGGAGGCACTGCTGGTACACAAGATGTAACAGAAGGTTACATACAGAACCAGCTTCAGAAAAAAATAGATTGGACACTTACTTTGCAAAGCATTTTTGCGCCTCAAAAGGTGATTAAACAGAGTTTGAGCACCCATGTTTAAAGCAGAAATTCAGGAAAGCTCTACCAGACCTACTTTAGCATCTGAGGCAAACTCTTGCAACTTCTGTGAGGCAGAAAGTCCCCTTAGAATCCTAAGGTTTAGCACTGACTGTGCTCAACATGCATAGACTGCATGGCCACTTTTCTCTTGACCAGGATTTGAGAAACATGACAATGTCTGAGTTATCTGAGACCACTTTCCAAGCTGTTCTCAGATTATTGCTTAAATTGGCTTGGATTCAGTCAGAATATGTTAGGGTGAACTTTTCAGCAGTAGCTTAACACTTGAAGCACTTGCCAGGAACGTGAGAGATCTTGGTGACAAAGATCTCTCAGCTGCTGAGGGTGTGAAACCACTGTTCCCACCAAGAAATTGATAAGTTCTGAGTTCCTTTTGCCCCGAGGAATCACTTTTGAGAGGTGCTTTGGCTCCTGAAGAAGGCAGTTTCAGGTACACTATTGCATGACAATTGATCAGGTTAAGCAGCTTGTACTTACTGCCTGTCCAAATGCTAGTCACAGAATCACAGAATATCCTGAGCTGGAAGGGGCTCACAAGGATCATCGAGTCCCCACTCCTGGACCCGCA
Organism: Promerops cafer; assembly: GCA_013398275.1. NCBI lineage: Eukaryota > Metazoa > Chordata > Aves > Passeriformes > Nectariniidae > Promerops > Promerops cafer. The sequence goes on along the minus strand of VZSE01015389.1, from coordinate 167,016 downwards.
CAGGACAACCCCAACTCTGTCAGGTTTGGTGCTGTGACCGCTTCGCTGGGGAGCCTGTTCCAGTGCCCAGCTACCCTCTGGGTGAAGAACCCTTTCCTAACAGCCAGCCTAAACTTTACCTGACACAGCTTCATGCCGTTCACTCGAGTCCTGTCACTGGTCACCACAGAGAAGAGATCAGTGCCTGCCCCTCTGCTTCCCTTTGAGAGGAAGCTTCAAACCATGATGAGATCTTGCCTCAGTCTCCTCTAGGCTGAACAAGCCAAGTGACCTCAGCCACATCTCATATGGCTTCCCATCCAGAGCCTTCACATTCCTCCTAGCCCTCCTTTGGACACTCTCTAATGGCTTAATACCTTTCTTATATTGTGGTGCCCAAAACTGCCCCCAGCCCTCAAGGTGAGGCCGCCCCAGTGCAGAGCAGCGCAGGATAATCCCCTCCCTCACCTGGCTGGCAGTGCTGTGCCTGATGCATCCCAGGACACAGTCTCTCCTAAGCCAGGAGAAGCCCTCACATGCCTTGCTCAGCTTCATGGAATTCCCTCAAATCCTAGGTTGCTTGGTTTCTGTGCTGCTTTGCTGGCTGTTAAAAATGTCTGGAGAAAGGAAGACGCCCATGAAACCAGCTGCATCAACTGTATTTCTCCAGAGCAGTGATGAGCTGCGGGATGCTGTGAACTTGTAGATTCTAAACACATTATTACAGCTCTGGTTTAAGCCAGATAGTGGTGATTATCATGTGTTTTCGTTCATTTCCTCCTTCCACTTCCCTTCTTTTTCTATTCAGATGTTTTTTTTAAAGAACGTAGCTCTGCATTAGGATGAACATTTTGCAGAGTATTTCTGTAGTGACTACCCCCACAGAGGCTCTGCACAAGGAGTTCTGTAATTCAAATACTTGACTGTTATTACATATGACTGTGTTATTTCAAATTTGCAAAAAAGTGCTGAACACTTACAGAAAGATGTGAGGGCAATTCCTTTCCCAGACAGCCAGCAATCGAATTTAGCCAGGATACAACCAGTGAGAAGCTTATTCCGGTGAAATCAAAACAGAGCAGGTGGGATAGAAGGAGCGAAGAGAATATGAATAACTAACGTCGTCACAGGGAGTTGACAGTCACATTGCCATTGTTCCTTACAGTTGTGTTTTGTTTCCCTTTGACTCCTTAAAGGGGAGCCAAAAGCTGCAACTTCTGTTGAATAAGTAAAATTTCTCTTTGCAAAGCACTGGAGTAAAACCCATTTATTCCCCAAATCCAGTTCAAGTAAATTAAGTGTCAGTCCTCAGCTCAGGGCAGAACATTGTTATTCCTGTAAAACTTTTATCAGCACAAACATCTACATGAACAATAACTTGTTTGTGCAAAAGTACTGAGCCATTCCTTTAGAGCCTTCCTCTAAACCAGAGTTTAGATTAGAACTGAAAGGGCAAAACCTGATTTGCTCAAGGGTAAGACTAAGACTTTGTTATCTTTACCTTTGAGCATTTACGTTTAAAACCTTTCCCACCCAAACTCCCCCAGTAACTCATCCAAAAGCATCACAGGACAAGACAGTGTCCCCACAAAAAGTCACAATGTTGCCTGATGAATGGCACAGAAAGGGAACTGAAAGATAAGAACTGGGTGAGGTGAGAGACATGATTATTTGTATAATCAGTGCATTTTATGCTTCTGTTGCCAGTGGAAATACTCTCATGGGAGACAGTGGGGTCTGATTGTTGTTTTTACTTCCTAGTTTTGCTTTGCCTAATACAGTTTTTCATAGAGGCTCATCCCATTGCAGTCAGTGACAAAAAGTGTCATGGTCTTTAGCAGAAGCAATCCTTGAGTTTGTCATGTATGCTGTCCCAGATTCACCCTAATCAGGCTCCTTAAGCTCACCTCCCTCTGACTGCCTGTCTGCCTGAGGCTCCCAGAGTGCCTCACGGTTCACAAAATGCTCTCTGTGTACAAACAGGTCCACCCCAACCCATGGCCTGCCTGTTCCAGCCTGACACTTGACATGCAGCACCTGTCAGAGTCTGCTTGAACACATAATAACACCTCTGGCTGCAGGTTATTTGCATTCTGTTGGTGATGTTAGCATGACTGATTTTTGTTGCAGCATCCATAACTCTGTAGAAATGCTCAATTATTCAGTCTCAGTCAGTTAAGACACTGCCCATTAAATCAGCCAACACAATTGTAGGGCCATGAAAAGTCACAGCTAATTTGAAATTTTATTAGCTCTCAGCTGATCTTGTTTACTGCAGAAGCAGTGTCTCAAAATCAGCCCTTTGCTTCTGTACAAAGCTCTAATCCTTGACATCTTTTGGGTGCTGCATGGCAGAGAGTGAGGAACTTGGAAGCTGACTGCACAGGACACAAAGGAGAAATGCTGTGGGACTTGTAAGCACTTCCCAGCCAGCAAGTGCAGCAACAACTCAAGGAGAGTAGGGACAGTGAGTAGCCCCATTGCAGCTGAAGAGTAATTATTTTGCAGGAGTTTCAAAATTTCTGGTTGGTTTGGGTGGATGTATTTTTTTGCATGCATCGTATAGACAAACGTCATAAAGGACGTGATTTTCAGAACGTGATGGGTCATGAGCAGTGTTTGAAAGCCAGGTAATTTTAGCTCCTCTTAAATTTGGTATCCAGGTAACTATTTGTGGAAGGCAGTTATGATATAGAGTATCTTGTGAAATTCCTGAGTGAGGTCAGCATTTCCATCTGTTGTCATTATCTAGTGTAGCTGTCTCAGTAGTTACAGTGCTTAAAGTCAGTTAAAATCAGGTGTTCTCCAGCTGGTATTATGCAAATGTTACACTCATTAGGCCAAGGTCCTGCTCCAAGAAGATACAGATACCTTTGGTGTTCAGCCCCTTCCATGAAACAATGCTCCAATGGAGAAAAAGCTGAACATACATTGCAGATACAAAACTTTAATGAGAATTGTGGTTATTTCATTGGGTTGTGCTGACACTTCAGAGCCCTTTGGGACTGAAACAGATGTTTTATGAACAGAAAATAAAAAGACAGTCTCTGCTCCCAGGGAGTTTGCAGTCTAAAGCAGTGTTTTGAAGAGCTCACTAATGGGATTGGTGAATCTGACTCCCTCAAGATTTGCAATCTTTAAGGGAGTCAGAGCATCATTCTAAAAAAAAATTGCAACTCCACCCACAAGATACGAGCTAGCTGAGCCATCCCAAAATAAAACTCATTGTCTAGTGATATACGGAGTGCAGATTACCTGATAAAAATGGTCTTGGTTCCCTAAAATTCAGTGTTGGCTGAATAAATTGGAGCTGCTTTATCCTCAGTGGCAGAAAAGGAAGGGTTTCTTCTGAGCCCAGTTCATTCTCCTTCATGTCTCTCTCTGAAGGGAATGAGCCAGGGCTCACAAGATGACCTGCAGAGCTGCCATCCACTCTGATTTATTCTATGATTACATTAATCTTAGTGCAAGGTGCAAACGACTGAACACGTTATTTACCAGATGTGACAATATCTTGCCAATGGCTCCCTTTTCAGAACAGCTGTGGTTTGATTTACCCCATGGTAACTCTAAGATTGCAAAAAGGTATTTATTTCATGGCTTCATGCAAACGAAGTGGGACAAAAGAGTTTGGGTTTGGTTTTAGCAGGACTGTCAAAGGACATGTATGTGTATACAGAATGCATAAACCGTCTCAAAGATGTAAAAATTCCTATTGCATGGAAATAAGAAGGAACACAAGAGATGTCTTAAAATCTGCCTTAGTGACACATCTCTGAATTAATTTGTTAATTGGAAGGCATCCATGATTGAAGACGTTTCTGTAGGGATCCCTTGGAACTGGTTGTTGTATCCAGCCCTACTCAGCATTGTCATTATTGTCTTAGAATGTAGTTTACTTCCCTCCTGGTAAAATTTTCAGGTCACCTAAACCTCAATATGGTGGTAAATAATGTACCCAGATCATTTTGACACAGAGTGATCTGACTCACATTGCTGCAAGGTCACAATCAAACAAAATATATCATAATGCAGCAAAATGCAAAGTAGCCTTGGGAACAAAGAAAGGATGTTATACCAGAGGGTTGAGAGATTCTTGAGAAGCAGTGACTCAGAACAGGATTTTGAGGTCACTGGAGGTAATTGTCTCAACATGAGTTCTCAGTGCAAGGCTTTTGCACCTTCGCCTCTGTGAGCCTTAGAAGTATAGAAGCCCAAAAACTCTTTGGAGAAGAGGAAGTGGTCTCTTTTCTGCGCCCAATATTGCTGACATAGTGCAGTGTCCCGTGTTGGTGTCCACATGTAACAGATGTGAAATTACTGGAAAGAGATCAAAGGATGTCATACACTGACATCCCAGTGAATGGGAAACAAACCTTAAAATGGAAATTTTGTTCTTCCTTAGCTGTTCAGAGAAAAGATTTGGAATGGATTATTGTTCTGTGTGGAGGTACTTGCACATGGAAAAGACATCAGAGCATGCAGGGCAGAAGGAGCTATTGGTAACTTTATGGACAAAGGCCAAACAAGACCAGTCGTGGGATACTTGAGTTAGACAAATCCAACCTTGAAATAAGACACAGTTCCGTAGAAGTAATTAAGCATTTCAAAAGCTTACTGGAGGAAGTGGTTGACTCACTATAATCAGCTCTCTTTGGTATATGAGATATTTTTCTAAAACACAGGCTTTAATCCAGTTCTGCGTGGGGAAAAAAAAAACAGCCTGTGGGTATAAGAGGTCAGACAAGCTGATCATAGTAGCCTTAATACATATGAATTGCAGTAATCCCACTATGCAAGACTTTAAACTTCTCACTGAGATAATTCAGCAACACATTTGTTCTCTGCTCTGAAGTGCCATGGTCATATTAACAGTTATATTTAAGGGAGCTGTCACTTTTTAAAACCAAGAGCTTACTTGGTATAAAGGCATCCATAACTAAGAACTTAACTGTGCAGCCTGCCTGTGCTCTGGGAGCTACTGGATTTAGGAATCTACATGCAGGTCATGGGTCTCTGTGGCTTTGCTCCTGCAAAACTTGGAGTGCAGAGGGCATTGATGCCATGTTCACCTCCTGCTGTTACCTATCTGAAAAATTTGCAGTGATTTCTAATGAAAATTCACCTTTATGCTTTATAGATTTCAAAGGTGTTTTGTATTACTTCATATTGTTTCTGTTGAATTGGACAGTTAAAACCAGAGTTTTATTTTGCTCGGATTTTTTTTGTTCAATCCATGCAGCTCCCTGAACACCTTGCTCTTCACGGGTCAGGAGCTTCTTGCAAATGTCACTTTATCCTCACTCTTCTGATGGATCCAGTGAGAGATATCAGAAGTCATAGCTGTATACACTGTCATCATATCTCCTGACAATTCACTGCAGGGCACCACTTGGATGACTTTTGGACCATACAATAAAAAAAAAAACAAGAAAACAGTATGCACATGGAGACATCACTGCTTATGATCTGGTTTGTAGATTAACTCATGCTGTTCTGCATGACTCAGACAAAAATAGCCATTACATTTCCTAAGCTAAAGAAATTCTTTGTTGTGAAACTGCTCTTGGTATTAGAGGGAGTTGAGTAACTAAATGCCATTTCAGCCCTTGAATGCCTTCATGAATTTAGGACATCAGTGACAAACTTCTCTGGTGTAGTTTTCCTCAATTTATTCCATACAGGTCCAAAACACATTAGTTGAAAGGCTTATCTTCAGATGAGTCCTCATCATTCTCACCTGTTCAAAACATTGTCCTCTGCATCTGTTCTTCAAACATTTATCTACAGTTTCCTGCAAAGGCAACATTTTCTTGCAGTCTTGCAGCTTCAGGCCCCAAAACACATTTCTGATGCCTAGAAAAAAGACAGGTTAATGAAGAAGTATGGTACAACTGGTTTGCCGTCCTTTCAGCCAAGTGTGTGTAGCCTTAGAAAACACTATTAATGTATGGGAGAAAAAGACAACATTTTATCTTGCTTGAAACCATAGTCAATCTAGTAACAAGGCTGGTTTGCTGTTTCTTTTTCTTTTTTGTTTAGTAGGTAGCTGTGGCTAAGCCTGTTGCATCTAAGGAGGTTCATATCGTGTGAATGGTCTCTCAAACTCCATCTGAGATTTGACCTTCCAGAATCCTACTGATCTAATCATCTGCAGCAAGTAATTTTTTTTAATGGGCAAAGAAACTCTAGTTCTTTTTCATTATCACTAGTCATCAGGAGAAAAGGCCATTGGGTAGGTTTAGTGTCAGAGACGAACACTTTCTGTGGCAATTTTGTAAGGAGTTACAAAGATGTAGAGATGTTAGGATAGGCAGAGGTAAGGGTAACAGATGGGATTTTCCAAAGCACTTTTGCTGGCCTAACAGTGCTCACATTATCATTACTGGCAAGTGCAGCTTGTGGAAATGACCCTGTGGGTGTGGGTGTGGGTGTGGGTGTGGGTGTGTGGGTGTATGTATGTGTACAAGAGCAGGTACTCATTGTCTTTGACCTACTAGGACACAGGAAGCTCTGGGAATCCCAACCAGGCTTGTTGTTCAGCTTTCTGTGTGTGAGTAACCACATGAAATGATGATGTCAGTAATGTTTTAAACACTACACTGTTCCAAGATTGGAACAATCTTCTGTTGAGATTGGACTCAACAGAATCCAAGTCCATTATGTGAGCCATCTTAAGTACTAGAACAGTGAAAGATCTGATTTCATCCTATTTATATTGCAGTAAATATAAAGTAATGCCAATAACATTAGTGAAAGGACTCCTAATTCATACTGGTAAAACTGGGACAAAAATGAAGCTCACAAACAGTAATAATGACAAAATGTCTTGTTTTAATTTACTGTTTCTTTGGGATAAAAAAAATCCATTTTCCTGAAAACTAAAGATTTCATCCCACTTCAGGAGGGCACTACCTGTCAGGACAGTGTTGCTCCCAAGGCACATTCATTTCTTGCCTCTCTGCTGGAGTCATTAGTAGTATGCTTGCTGTAAAGGTGGTTTCTGTGATATATGGAGCTCCCAGCAGCTACACAGAGACCAACCACTCATTTCACATAGGTCTGTGAACAGCCATCACATGGTAGTAATTTTCATTCACTGTCAAACTGTCTTGCTTGAACTGATGAGTTGGAAGTGAAGGGCTCTGTATCCCATTACCCCAGAACAAAAACATCCAGTTCCCTTATCTGATTTAAAGATCTGTCTCTACTACACGCTAACAACTTTTATTGCTAAATGTGATGCTTCATCAAACCTCTTTTGAGCTTTTTTTGGTATTTCTTTTCCTGTCACGGTTTTTTACTGTGCTGTTTGCAATGAGCAGTGGCATCTCCAAATGAATGGGGCATGTTGCTGTGGCGGTGGGAGGGGAAGTGGCACCGTCTGTGCATTTGATGGCTTGACAGATATGCAAACCCTCATTTTACTGGAGTACGCTCAGCAAACCTTTTCATGTGTGTCCACTGCTATTATTGTTGTTACTATTAATTTAATGGTGCTGAAAGTGCAAGATTTATATCCTGAGAGTTTGAGGTCATCTGTTACTCTGTGTCGGTATCAAATCAATGTGACCAAGGTCAAAAGAGATCAAACCTTCCTAGTAAAATCTCCTTTACTTTCTACTCTATTTTACTAGGTTACATGTATAGATCTCTCTGCAGCCATGGTAGATACCATGGCTTTCTTCACTATTTAGTCCTGCTGAAAGCAAACCTGGTAGCTTTGGTGTGATGCAATATGTTTATGATTTGCACAAGAAACAGGAGAAGGGTACAGAAGTTGTGTGTTTTGGGAAAAAAAATGCCACAACAATCTTTGGGGGCTCTGGAGTTAGTTATCCAAGTGACTGAGTTGTGGAATGGCACATCCTAGGATTAAATCTGAAATATGCTTTTTTGAGGGCCCAGTCTAATATACGAGTTTTCATATATTACATACTACTGCATATTTATGTTATGTATTAATGTGTATTTTAGGTTCTTTATTGTGACTTTAAGAGAAAATGCCTTGCTCAATGTAGATGAAAATCCACATTTCTCTATTGTGCATTGGAAAGAGTTCTTCCACCCTGAAGTCTGCAGTACTGCATGTTTCCATTGCTCTAAAATGTTCCTTACCCTTCTGTAGATGGCCTGGTGGATTGCATGGACCCAGACTGCTGCTTGCAGCCACTGTGCCACGTTAATGCTCTGTGCCTGGGCTCCCCGGACCCCCTGGATATCATCCAGGAGACACAAGCCCCCGTCTCCCAGCAGAGCTTGCATTCCTTCTATGATCGAATCAAGTTTCTGATTGGCAAGGACAGCACTCACGTCATCCCAGGGGACAATCCTTTTGAAGGCGGGTAAGTGAATTTTGGAGTTGATTCAGTAAGTGGTAAAACATAAGCCACTTGGCCTTGTTAAGACATGGAGGGGCAGCAAGATGCAGAATAATGAAAATTGTTTAAGTGAGGTAGATACCTGAAGAATTTTGTGGCTGATGTAGTTCTGCTGACTGTCTCTTCACCTACAATTTGCCAGTAAGGCAAGATGCTTCACTCCCAACACATGCAAGCAGTTGCATGGTTCCTCACTTTCCTCATTTCAAGCAGTGAATGGCATCCATTCAGCTCTTCTAGATGAAGTGACTGACATTGTGCACAAGTATCTCCTGAAGAGCAGTAACAGATCTTCCTTTCTCGGAGACAAAAGAGAAGGAAACTAGAATGCTATTTGCAATCTATAGTGTGAATATTAGAGACCTCAAAAGAACTGAGGAAAATCATACCATCTAGGGAGGGCTGTTAGAGTGATTTGCAATATAAGCAATCAGGTTGAATATAGATTGGTTTTAAAATTGAGAAGTTCTTTATCGCTGCAATCATCATCAAGAAACAGGAGCTGGGAAACAAAACATAGCAGTTCACTTCTGTGACTGCATCTCAGCAATTTGGTTTAAGTATATTCCTGTCTGTCAGGGCTGGTCATCCCTGAAAATCATTTCTTGTAGCAGGGTAACTGGGGTGTCAAATTCCTAGATCATTTAGTGACTGCCCTGAATGTTGCCTTTCAGAAGTAGTGACCCTGATCCTGGAGGTGGCTCTCAGCACTTAGGTTTGAACTCTGTTGAGCTTCACCTGGACATGAACTGCTTACTTTCAACTTACCCACACACAGTAGTTAATAAGTTGGCACTGAAAATATACAACCCTCATGTTTGTGTAGGTATTTATTTCAGCACTTACATCTCAGCTGGCCTCTCAGGCCCCTCTAGATCTCATGCTTTTCATGGAGGGACACTGCCAGCATCTCTTGGGTACCAGCTCCCATACGTTGCCTTTTCTGGTAGTCTACAGGCTGACATCGTCACAGCAGTGTCAGGAAATCAGCCTGATGTGATATTTTCCCTGATACTTCTTGCTTCCAAGGTCTTCAGGGTCCAAGAAAGCTGACAACAGTGACTCTGATTATAACCAAACACTTACTATGTTGCAAATTGTTGTCCTTCATTGGCATTCTGAAGATCACAGGCACGGGATACTGAATAGTCTGGACTCTGGACTAGTTGTTGTGATTTGTTGCTGTAAAATGAGACTTCAGAATATGAAATATATTATGCTCACCATTTCATTTTTCTGATGTATTTAGGGTAGCAATTCCTCAGCATTTCCACAGAGGACTCTGTTATCAGGTCTATATGTATCCTTTCTGACAGGCAGGGAGTTTTGGTACACACACATCTGTGTTTAGTGAACTTTCCATACAACTAATGAACTATAGGAATCTTTATATTTGTGCAATAAAAAAATAAAATTGCAGCTTTTCTTTAAGGGCTGCTTGCATTCAACAGCATACAGAGCTTGGGGAAAATAGTTGGAATTTCTAATTATATAGTGACTTTGTTTCTGAGAGTGCCAGCAGAGGACCAACAGAAAGAATGTGTCATTTAGGGTAACATAAATTCCTATAGGAGTTACATGTGTTTCATAGGTCTGATGATAGATCTCTATGTAGGAAGGACCTACTAACCATCTGTAGATGTCCTGCTAAGGAAAGAGTCATAATTCAAAAGGAGCACCTGCTAGCATAAATGTTTGTCTGGTATGTAGGTTACTGGAGTGAGGGAATGCAAAGATTAAGATCAGTAGGAAGGGTTTTAATGACTGCTTTTGATTAAAGGCAGTGGAAGTAATAAAACTTGTTCTGTTTAAGTTAGGATGAAGAATTATACAGTGGTAGTGATGATTTATGAGGTTTCCATTCTCAAATTATCAGCATAGGGTGTGTGCCACTAAATATGGTCTACAGATATGTCACTTCAAGCTGTGATTGTATTTCATCTCTCAAGTATCTTGATTCACAAGAGTGATTGCAAGTAACATTGAAGAACCTCAACAGAAGGCATATTTTCCCCTGAGACTGCACCTGGTCCAGGCTCATGAGGGTGTTGGTTTGTTGAAAATGCCTCTACTCTTTTGGGATTGTAAAAGACATCACATGTTCCTGTTAGTTCTTAAAGGTCCTACAGATCTGGATAAACTCAACCGTTGTAAGGGTTTTCTGCTTATTTGGCTTCTCTTTGTAGTTTCAATTGCATGTTTCACCACCCAGAAAGCTGGACCTTTGAATAGCTCCTCTGGTCTCCCTGGAAATGACAGTGCTTCAGCAGTGCTCAGTGACTGATGTGTGGGGAAGCATGGTCTGGGACCATCTGGGATCCAGTTAGTCTGGACAAGCAGGACTGCCTGTATTTGCATGTTTGGATATGCCCTTTATTCAGTAGCATTGTCACTGAAACTCCACCAGTTGCTTTTAAAACAGACAGGTGATAATACCCCTGTTATCCATGGAGCTACTCAATGTCTCTGTGAAAATCACAGCAGCTGCTGGGGGCAAGATGAACTGTTTTCATCACTCCTTCCAGCTGCTGGCTTAAAAGTTTGTCTGACAGGAGGCAGTTATTATGGAGGGCTCCAGCATCCTGCTTTAGGACAACCCTCTCCCTTTGCTGCTGGGATGATTCATGAAGTCATCTCCTTCTTGGTGTAGATCAGGACTGCAGACTGCTGTTCATGGAACTTCCTATATCTTTCTGTCCCAATGCCATCATCCTCATGGGGTAGGGTTGGAGTTGGATCCATGTCATTTGCTGTGAGCAGTCCCCCATGAGCAGGCAATACAGAGGTGGCATGGTTCTCTGTGTCCTGTGTGTCTGGTATCCTGCATGGGCACCAGTGGCACGGGAACACTCACCATTCAGGTCAGGACCTACAGCCTGCTCCTCCAGGCTTCACTAGGTCATGGCTGACTGATTATCACCCTGGGGGAACATTTGCATCCCTGTCTGGCCTGTGCAGAAGTGGCAGCAGTGTGAAGGAGGTGACTGAATATCTCTGCAATATACTTCCCAAGCTCCAAAACCACAGCTTAGCCACTCTACAGAGAGACCAGCAGTGCAGATCACCTAATGGATACAAATAAATGAATGTGTCGTGACAGCTAGCCTTTGAGTGAATTTATTATTGAATTACACTCTGGCTTTTTAAGAACAAGCTGAGCTGACAAGCTCTCTCACCAGTGCAGAAGAAAAAGAAAGACAATGATAAATTACCCTGATGGATAAAGGCAAAGACCTTGTCTCTTTCCAAATACCAGCAATTATATATTATTCATGTTTGGGAAGAAAAAATAATCATTGCCCATATTGAAATGAGTGTTTATGATGATAAAGCAAGTAGCTAAATTAAATTTCGAATGCGCAGAATGTCTTTTCACATCATTTTGATGAACAGATAACAAGTACTCCTCTACTACTTGGTCATTCTTGTATTGATTTTGAAACCACTTACTCTTACTGTTTGCTTTGTTGTTTTTGAGCCGTTCTTAGTTGTCCATCACCATAAGGAGTAGCACAAGATGCAGTGCTGTCAATAAGTTGACTATAAAGTAGGACACCTGATGTATTTGTTCTCTTTTGAGGGACAGTGTCAGAAAATGGCAAGAACAGGCTAAAGTCCTGATCCACAGTCTTTTATGGTAAATGTTGGCACAGGTTAAAGTGCCTCAGAAAACCATTTTTAGAATTGGCACTTTTGTAAAGAAAATTTGTAAAGAAAATTTGAAATCAGTCAATTTTGAAGTAAGTGTGTTTTATACCCCTCCTTTTTTGAGACAGATTGTGTATCAGTACTTGCTGCCAATAGTATCAACCTGTTCTGATTACTTGGGCAGCTAGAAATAACCATCTGAGTTACATGAAACGTCAGAGAGCATCATCTGTTATTAGCTGCAAGAGTGGTCCCTGATTGCCCTCAGGTCAGTAGTCTACATACAAAAAGTTAGTTTTGATGATTTAAAATTCTGATCAGAATTAACTTTGTATATTTTTTCCCCGCTACTGAGTGACAAGGTATCTGTAAACACATCACTCAACCTTCTTGTGTCCCCTCTTTGTGCCAGGCAGAGCAATGTACCTTACTGATCCAGGTAGAGAGGGTTACAAAGCACCACTAGAAACTCAGAGAGATGGGTATGCTATAAACGCCTGTGTGCACTGTTTTACTGTGAATAAATAAATAAATGGGGTTTATTGCCAGAGAGTTAAATTGCATTGGTCTCAAGTCTCATCAAAACTAAAAGTGTGAATATTGGTCATGGCCAAAGAAGAGCTAAGAAAATAGCAGGGGGATCAAAATGTTTTTTCAGAATGTTTTGGTAGTCCATCTGGTCAGTCCTAAGTGAGTTTGAAGAATATTGCTGTTTCCTTAGTATCCTTAAGGGAGTTTGCCCAGAGAAGCTGTGGCTGCTCTATCCCTGGAAGTATTCAAGGTCAGGTTGGATGGGGCTCTGAGCAATCTGATCTAGTGGTAGGCTCCCTTCCCGTGGCAGGGGGTTGGAACTGGATTGTCTTTAGTGTCCCTTCCAACACAAACCATTCTCTGATTCTATGAATATGTTCAAAGCATCTTCTCTTTCCTTTTTACACATTTTGCCCCATTCATGGAGGGCTGTGGGATCTGCTCCCAGCAGATCTTTCTGAGGTTTCTTCCCAAGGAAACCAAGGTGCTCTGTCTTTTCTGTATTTTTCCATCAAGAAACGTGTAACTTCGATACAGCAGCACACTTCTTTAGTTGAAGACAAAGTTAGAGGTCAAAGAACCAAAACTTACCAGGTGTAGCTTTATCCTGATGATTTCTCCTGAGCTGACTAGTGCAGCCCATGGCTCTGGCCCAACTCCAGGCAGATGCAGTTCCCTTCAGCAGCAGGAAATTCTCTGGGTCAGATGCACCCACTGAACAGAGACACCCAGAAGCATTGCAGGAGCTTAGGGAGCACAGCAGCTCCGTGGGTTAGGACAGCTTGGAATGCTGCATCTGTTTAAAACTGTGTCATACAGGTAACACAGCATCATGTTCTGAGGGTGAGCACTCGTGGCACAGCATGGTACCTACATTGATGGAAGCAAGGTGATATTTTTCCATATTTTAAACCAGACTAACACAGCAAGTCTTCAAACCCTCTTCTTCCCAGCATTATTGTCTTCCAAAGGCATCATTCTTCTTCTGATGCTTTCTACTTAAATGATTTCCTTATTAAGTACAAGTCATAGCTTTTTGAAATACAGAATAATAAGGAATTTTTAAAAACTTACTGTTTTTTATTTTGGTAATTAATCTCTTCAAGAGGGATTAAGAGCAAAGCATACTTTTAAAATTTACCTTTCCTATGTACAGGGCTTATTTTTTTTTCCAATGTTTGCCCTCTGATTTTGAGTTTAGCATAACATTATTCACATATAGTAAATTAATGCAGCTACTTACATCAACTTTGTGGAATTTGTGCTTGCAGGACTTCATGAAAGCAGAGCTCCTGTCCATATTTATGTTCTTTTCCATAATACAGATAGTGTAACCATGATGTAATTATATTCCGCTTTTGTAACTGTCAGTAAAAAGGAATTTGGTTGGACTCAATGATCTTCAAGGTCTTGTCCAACCTTAATGATTCTGTAATTCTGTAAGTCCTGTGTACAGTCATTAGAGAAACTGAGCTGCAGCTTTTTAAAAATATTTTTAAAACATTAGATATTTATGATCAAGCACAAAGGAAGGAGTAGGATCTTCCTAGTGTGATTTGGGCATGCTTCCAATGCCCACTGAGGCAGCTGATAGAAACGCCACACCATCCTGCACCTGGAATTAAAAGGTCTCAGGTGATACCTGTGTCCCAAGGAGCTCTTGGAGTGTGCAGAAAACACACTCATTAGGAGTTTTTTTCATGCTTGCAAGTTTTGAAGGCTTGAGATTTAAGTACCTCCCAGATTACAGAAGTACTGATGTGCACTTTTGGATTTAAGGAGTCTAAACTGTGGTGTAGGTGTTGATGCATTCTCTCGGATCTGCATGTAGATATTTGATTAATATTTATTCAGTACTTAAGTTACTCTCCTCTGAAAAAAGCTGCCGTATCGGGAAGAGTCTGTCCTTTGAGTGTGACATTTATTTGCTAGATTGGTTAAAACCTCCTATATAAAAAAGCAATTTTATAATCCCAAACATAAAATCTGTTATATTTTATTGGACATTTTTTCCTAATCCCTTTTGATTATTACAAATCTATCAGACAGCTTATATGTAGTTAAAGAACTTTCCCTATGATCATCAAAAGAGAGATCATTTTGTAATTAACCTGGAAATAATGTATTTTTCCTCCTCTTCTGCTCGGTTTTGTTTTCATGGTGCCTCAGATTCAATGAAAGGCAGTGCTTTTATTCCTGTTCTTCTGCAGAGCTGAATATGTGGCCAGAGCTTACAAAATAAATACCAGATGTAAAATACTGTAATAATACAGAGCTACTAAGTTCTGCAGACATTTTTAGTGAAGACTTGACGTGAATACACTATTCATCTCTGGAAGTTATTGCAGCATAAAGTTTTTATCTCTCATAGAAATAATGGCTATAAAATGACTTCTGAAAAATCATGAAATAAGTGTAATTCAGTATTAGGTGGAAAAGTTATCTTGCACCTTATGTACTACTGGACACTTGATTTGGGTTATAGAGGCCTAAAAAAATATGAGTGTGATTCTGTTTCTTTGATATCTTATGCAAAGCAAGAGAGTGTTTCTTTGGTTTTACTGGAGAAAAGGGGAGAGTCATCAACTCCTAAAGCATTAGTCAATCACATTGTGAGTAAAAGGACTCTTCACTGAAACTTTGCAGTAAAGCACAGCCCAGCTTTATTATGTGTTGCATTTCCTATAAAACTCTGTTCTAAAATACTTTCATTTAAACAGTTGGAGCCAGTTTCACAATTTCACAGATGTCATCAGCATCTTTTCCTCTGCTGAGTAGCCTTCCCATATCCCTTACACTCCCACCTTACTGTTGTAGCTCAGCTGAGAAATCTTGAGATGTAAAAATAGTGAGTCAATGAGGCATAGAGGCACAAGATGCTCTGGATGGCAGGAGTGGCATCTCTTTCCAAGAGTGGCCAGATTGCTTGGCAGATCAGAGAGGAAGATTGTGCTGTCATAAGGAGAAAGGACACACATGCAGAAGGTGAATAATGTTCAATTCCTGGGAGAAGTATTCAAAGCAATAAGGGCCTGAGTCTTTCAAGAATGGAGCCAATAGGGAATTCTTGTGAGAGCAATGATCATGGAGTTTCTAGAAGTGGTAGGTGGTCCTGAAAGGATATTACATTTTGTTACCAAGCTGTCATGCAATGAAGATACTTCCTTTTCCTTTTGGAGGAGCTACAACCAGCAGTCAGTAATACTGCTGAAAAAAGATGATGCCCAAGGAGATGTTCAAGAACCATCAGTTTATAAGTCTTCACAGAGCAGAATGGAGTCAGGTGCATGCAGTAGGAAGCCTGAGAAACTGAACAGCAATTGGTCACAAAAGCAAGTCCTTGCACGTATACTAAAAACACCAGATGAAGAAGACTCACTGGTTTGATATTGCCAAGTTAGACCAAATCTAAAGAGGCAGTAAGAATAAAATCTGCATCTAGAGATGTTATTATAAATATTGATTAATAAGCACTTCTTCTTTGACTTAAAATACCAACTTCATTAGCCACATGTATGAAAGTATCTGAGCATTATGTGGCTTTTTCCCCTGTGCTTTTTCTGACAATTTACGCAATGGGTTTTCACTGGAGCTTTTCATTCACTTGGTTTTGCTGTGTCTTTCATGGAATATCTAAATACTGTAGAAGGCTTCATGCAAAAGGTTAACAGCTAAGGACCATGCCCACATAATCATCAGCATCTCCTGATCCTTCAGAGATGAGACGTTTTAAGTACTTTCACTGAGTAGGTTAAACAAACAAGGCAGATGCAATTTCTTGCTGCGAACAACTTAGAATTGACTTTCTTTTACTGATTCTGTACAGAGCTCTTAAAAACTTTGCTCTTTGTGAGCCATTCTCCTTCTCCAGAGTCCCTGTTCCATCAGTGGCTCACAAAGCAGATTGGCAGGATCTGTTCCAAGCTATGTCTCTCAGTGCCACTTAACAGGTTCCCATTTGGGATATGGTCAAATGTTAGTTCATTTAGTCCCTTTGTCACAATGACACTGACATTCTAGTGCTCCCCTTATTGCAAACTCCCTGGATGAGCCTAATCAGTTATTTAGAATCATAGAATGTTTTGGGGTGAAAAGGACCTTTAAAGGCCATCTAGCCCTTGCCATGAGTAGGGACATCTTCAGCTGTATCAGGTCGCTCAAAGCCCCGTCCAACTTGGGATGTTTCCTGGGATGGGCAGCCACGACCTCTCCACGCAGCCTGCGCTGGTGTTTTGCCATCCTTATCATAAACTACTACTTCCTTAAATCTGGTGTGAATCTACCCTCTTCTACTTTAGAAACGTTATTCCATGTCCTATTGCATCAAGCCCTGCTAAATCGAGCAGGATTTAGCAGCTGAAACTGAAACTCCAGCTGAAACTGAAACTTCTCAGAGATTCTGAAAACCTTTCAGAAATCTCACTTGTGCTGTCCATGATAGTGTGGGGGTCTTTCTCGATGACTCCTTTTCAATTTTCATTTCCTATATAAGTCTGACTTTTTTCTTTTTAACAACGAGACCTTCAGAAGGATCATGTGTATTCTTTTTCCTTACCTTAATTCCTTAATTCAGATGGCAGCTAAGAGCAGTACATAGGTTTTGACTTTAAGCTTTTTTTACAACTAAACTGAACTAAAAAAGCCAGATGGATTGACTCAGTTCAAAGAAAGACTGTCAGGAGGTTTTTCTCCACAGTTAAGAGGCAAGTGGGCAGGGCTGTTTTTACAGACAACTTTTGAGGGAAATACTGCCACAAGCAATGAACTTGAACGTCTGTATGTTCTGATCTTTCCTCTTCTTCTTTTGCCCTTCATCTGCCAGCTCAGGTATTTTCTCTTTGTCTGTGTGTTTGATCATGATGCCCTTAGCTTTTACCTGGCATTCTACCAAGTGCTCTGTCTATCCTGGTACAAAACTGCCCTGAGGTGGTTTAACATTAGACAGGTGCATTCAACCCAAAATGGACGAGATACATTTTGCTTTATCCTCTCTTACTCTCAAGCAAAAAGGCCACAGCCAAGGCTAAAGACAAGAGATTGTAGCACATCTGTACTTGTAGGCACTTAACAGACTGAGCAGATCACAGATGAGTGCCATGAGAATGTAAAAATCCCTATGCAATGGGATTATCAGATTACTACAATTATTCTTCTTATGTCTCTGTAAGGAAGGGATTGTTATTTTGCAGGTGCAGTAAAGAGACATGAACAGACCAGCTGACATGACTGGTGTCACACAGAAAGGCTGTAGAGATTATTTTTCATTAATAACATTCTTCCCAATGAACTATAACTTTCTGGATTTTTGTTTGTGGAGCTCTGTTGAGGTTTTATCCTGAGCAGAAGGATAAATCCTATATATATGTGTGTATATTTTTATATACAAATAAAATATGAAAGTGGTGAGTTTTAAGAAATTTATAATGTCAAATTAAAATATTTATTATTAATAACTTGGCTGAGGATGGCTAAGCAGTCTGATAACCATTTTCACACTTTGAAACCTTTAAACAAGATGGTCCAATGAGGTATGTTGGAGGTATTTTGAGGAGCAACAGAAATTAATCGGAGTGAGATTTCCCATGGCGCAGATCCTCAGTCAAGGAAAGAATATACATTTCTTGCAGAAAAAGTGCAATTCAGGATGCATGGAATTTTCTTCCTTCAGTGAAAAATGCTTAGCAGAAACTGTATTTTTCCTTTGTTTCCAAATGCCAAGCACAGTGTCACCAGAAAATATCTGTGAGTAAAGTGTGTTGGGAGGACCAGTGTCTAGGTTGTGAGACACTGGATCAGAGTTAGTATTAAAGACAAATCCTTAATGTGCTCCCATGAGGTGAAATGGCTTTTGTGGAATTTACTTTTCTGGCTTCTGTTCTAAGGCTGGTTTGGTCTGCTTGAATTTTGTTGACAGTCTGTCAAACTTTATTTGTCTCTGAGCAATAGGAACGTAAACGCATCAGTGTACCCCTGTCTGTTTTGCCAATGTGGCCCAGATCTTACCAGAAAGACTTAATTTAATTTTCATGGGAATAAAGGATAACTTCACAAAGCAACAGTGTAAAATTGTCTGATACACCATCTGGCATTGTAAATAGCATTTTGACAATGATTTGGTCTTTCGAGCAAGTTTGTATGGACAAATAAAAAAAAAATAAAAAAGGAAAAGTCTAATTAAAGAGAGGAAAAATGGAGACTGCTTTTCCTTGTAAAACAAGTATCCATACAGCCTCATGTAACAGTAGTGAAGGAAACAAAACAAACAAAAACCAAAAACCAGAGGCAATGGGTGGAATCTATTAATAATTTAATGAAAACATGAGGCTCAGGCTACAAGAAATTGAATTTTGTTCAACTGCAGAAAACACTCTGAACTAGCAGGCCTGGACTGATGGAATAAATCTCTTCTATTAACATGAGAGATAATTTTATGTAAATGTATTTGGAGACCTTCTAGCAGAGCTGAGCATCCTAGCAGTAGCACTTAACTTCTTTGCAGGGTAATTGCATTTAGACCAAGGTCAACTGAAGGAAATAGCTGACTAAATTAGCATTAACCAGGTTCCTGGGGGGCTTGGGGCATTGTACGCACTCGATCTTGCCTCCAGAAAGGACATGTTGACAGTAGAGAAGCCAGCTGCTTCCAGTGCACTGTGTTTTATTCAAGTGGGGCAAATTTTATCACCCAGGGACAGAGAAGATTTGAGACTCATCAGGGACAGTCTGGGCTTGAGTTTTCTTCCAGCTTCCATCTCTACCTCTTTTAAATGGATTCAGATTCATGCCTCTTGCTCCAGCTTCTTTTTATCTCTGTGGATTGGGAATGATGTCCCCTTAGTGGTAACATCTTTCCTTTAAGCATGGAAATAAAGCAACGGTTATAGTCTTCGGGAGGGTGAGGGATGCAGCTGGGTTTGCTGACGAGCTGCTTCTCTGAGAAGAGCCAGCCTCCAAGTCCGTGAGCACGTAGGTGTTCTACCAGAGTTGGATGAGTGCTGGGAAGCATCAGCCAGGATGGGAACTAAGTCTCTTTCCAAAGGTGGGATGTCAAATGCATTTGCTACAGCTGCCACGGTGAAAGGAAGCTTGCTGTTCGTCCACCTTGTGCTGGTGCTTGTTGTAGAAATAGTTGTCAGTGATATGTAACGGAGCAGATGCTTGTGGATATAAAGCACATCCCCCATTTACTGAGCCGAGGGTCTAGGCCAATCTGCTTGCAGTGTTACTTAGAACTTTAAAACTGCCTGGACGTGTGTTGTGTGTAGGGCAGCAGGAGAGAAACCTGCAACATGTATTTTTTTCTTTACTTGCTTTGACCTCTTGGAAGAAAAAAGAACAGGTGGAAGTGTTTTTCTTGGGTTCACAGAAATGTATGATCTTGTTCTTATTATTTTAAAGCATTTGTAGTTGCAGTGTTTAATTGAATATGTGGTACAGAGCACCAATTCCTTTGTACTTGGGTCTTAGTATTCATGAAACAGTTTGCAGTGATTCCGTGTCTTCCACAAAATGTTTGGCCCATTTGATGAGAAGCTGAGAGAAGGCAGTTTCAAACCCATCATCTGATCTCTCTGAAGGATGAAAAAGAAGATGGGGCAGACTGGAGCAGATCATAAAAAACTGGGAAGAGAAAGCCTAGGTTCTGCAGTTGGCTCAGAGATGTGCTCAGACACATTCACTTTACGCAAAAATTGCACTGCAGATGGTGACCTGTTGACTTCATTGGGATTATTCCAAGCACTGACATTTTTCCAATCATATTCCGTGGCATCATGGTCCTTTCGAGTTATGCTCTACCCGTGTGTTAGAGAGTGATGTGCATTATACTGTACTGGATTGTTGTTTTCCAGTTGTTGTATATGGAAAGCTAAGTTAGAGCCCTTAATGGGAGAAGCAATAGAAGTGTTAAGGATATTATTCCCCCCATTAGCCCTATCCCTGAAAATGTTCAGGGCCAAGTTAGATGGGGCTCTGAGTAAACTAGTCTAGTGGAAGGCAGGCGGCTTGGAACTAGGTGATCTTTAATGTCCCTTCCAGCACAAACCATTGTAGGATTGTTGGATTATTAGCTCCAAACTTGATCCAAGTCTTTTCCTACCTGACTCATAAGAAGTCAGTGATGATACATCAGAGAAAACTCAGTGACATAAAAATAATTTCCAGTATCTAATTTTCCTGTGACCTATTCCAAAATTATATATTAATATAATCACATCTTAGATTGCAGACACATTTTGGCATCACTGCAGTAAGTTTTGATAATATTGGAGCTCTCCATTTAGATCAGCAGGAATTTTGTTTAAGACTCCCTGGCAAATGGTCTGTTTGCTGTACTGTGGAATGTAAAAATTGTGCAGCCTTTATTAAATAGAAATTATACTTTATCTCCTTGCATTATACAATCTCAGATTTTTAGGTGGATGTAAGAAAATAACTGGCTCTTTCCCTAATGATCTGTGTTTATGAAATCATTTTTACAAAACATTGCAGAAATCATCCTTTGCCTCAGTGAACCAGCAAAGCACCACTGCTCCGTTGAAGTGCAGCTGGGATGATTTACTCTAGCTGAGATCTGGTTCTGCACCTGGAGAAACATTGGCTTTCAATCTCTGCTCTCCAGCAGGACAGCAGTTAGAAAAATTATTCATTGGGTCACGTTAGCACACTGACACTACAATTTGCTGTTGCTGCTCAGAAAAATAGTTACCTTCAGCCAAAAATTGGGTTCAGACACTCTCACAGACATGTGATGTTTTGTCTTTATGGGAAGCTCCTAAGGTAGCAATGTAGTGATGACTTAGAAGTCTGGAAACAGACTTTGGAATGAGAACTGAGAAAATTTGTCTTTGGCTTTACTGCAGGTTTTCTGACTGACCTTGGACAACTGAAAATCATTCCATGTTTTATTTCCTCTCTCTGTAAAATACCAATCTGGCTGTATTAATCGGTGTTTGTAAAGATCCTTGAAATCCTTAGATAAAAGAGCATATTACAGATCACAGAGTAGTTGGAATAGATGTAGCCTATAAAATGGTGCAATCTACCATACTTGGGAAGAAAAAGCCCATCCTCTTAGTGTGCTCAGCTCCCCAGGCAGATTGTAAGGAAGCTTTCTGAACCTGGCAAATTACCTGTCATGGTTTTCCCAAATGGGAAAGAAATTAGCTGCCAAGCCTTGGTCAGGATCTTCTGTGGCTTTTGTGCCTTAAATATGTCCATGTACTGCATGGTAATTTTCTGTTCTCTTTGATTTTAAAAATGCACCTTGCTTTTAATTAGGGCAATAATATTAAGACACTGCTGGCTGTTAGGAAAAGGTTCTTCATTCAGAGGGTGGTTAGGCACTGGAACAGGCTCCTGAGGGAGTGTATGGCACCAAGCCTGCCAGAGTTGCAGAAGTGTTCGCACAAAACTTCCAGGAACGTGGTATGACTTGAAGGCTGTTCTGTGCAGGGCCAGGAGCTGGGCTCAGTGATCCTTGTTAGTCCCCTCCATCTCAGGAGATTCTGTGATTCTGTGAAATTCCAGTGTGATGCTGTGAATCCTACAGAAGTTTATTCCTAATGAAGTATATGCTGCAGCAGTTGCTTTACATAGTAGGTTTACAATTGTAAACCTCATTTCGAGTATCCAAGGTTTTTACACAATGCCTGAGAAAGCCTTCAAGGGCAGCATCCCACCATCAAAACACACAGCATGGCCTCCAGCTTTACAGGTATAAAGGCCTTGGCTTTCTAATCCATAGGAATTCCCAGCCACATCAACAGAGGAAAAAACTGACAAAAAAAATTTGAGGAAAAAGATTTGTCAAAAAGGCTTACTATTTCTTACCATTTTTCTCCTCCTTGCAGACATGCATGTGTGATTCGAGGCCAGGTGATGACAGCAGACGGGACCCCTCTAGTTGGAGTGAACATCAGCTTTGTCAACAATCCTCTGTTTGGATACACAATCAGCAGACAAGATGGCAGGTAGGATGTCTGTATGGGATTTACAGTGTTCAAGCAGCAGTAACAGCATTATTGCCATGACCACTAAAGAGAAACTCCTTCCAAGAGCACATTTACTATTGATGCCTTTTGAAGATGTTGGTGCATTATTGTTGGTTGTTTCGGGGCTATATCTGGCTGGTGGCTGGTCCCCAATGCTGTTCCTTGCTGTTCAGTTCCAGGGCCAGTCTTGTTCAATATTTATTAATGGCCTGGATGCAGGAGTTGAATGCACCATTAGCAAGATGCTGATGGTACCAAACTGGGAGGTGCTCTTGATGCTCCTGAGGGACAAGAGACCTTGCAGGAGGATCTAGATAGATTGGAGCATTGGGCTGTGATGAATGGGATGAAATTTAAAATGCTGGATTTTCTGTACCTGGAACGGAGCAACACCAGGCACAAGTATAAACTGGGAGAGGAGTGGCTGGAGAACAGCCCTGCAGACAGGGATCTGGGGGTGCTGGCCAGCAGCAATTGAATAGAAGCTGTTAGAGCAGTGAGTCCTGGCAGCCAAGAGGGCAAACCCCATCCTGTGGTATATCAAACACAGCATGACCAGCCAGTCAAAAAGGTGGCTGTCCTGCTGTATCTGGTGTTGGTGAGGCCTCACCCAGAATACTGCTTGTGATTCTGGGCCCCACAATTTAAGAAAGGTGTTCAGGTCCATTAATGTGTCCCGAGAAGGGCAAGAAAGTGGTGACGAGACTGGAAGGAATATCCTGTGGGGAACATCTGAGGACTCTGAGTTTCTCCAGTTCAGAGAAAAGGAGACTTGAAGGGTGACCTCATTGCTTCCCACAGCTTCCTGAGGACTGGGTATGGAGAGGGAAGTGCTGAGCTCACCTCCTTGGTATCCACTGATAGGGCTCATGGGAATGCACTTGATATCCACTGATAGGACTCAAAACTGCAGCAGAGGAGATTTAGACTGGACATGAAGAAATGTTTCTTAACTGAGAGGGTGCTTAAACACTGAAACAGGCTTGCAGTTAAGGAGGCTGTCCAACCATCCAGAAGCCACTCTGGCAGTCACACTTGCACCACCTGAGCTGGGACTGAGGCCCCTTTGCAGCCGCACCCCACACTCACACAGTCACACCAGGGTTCCTTACCCACTAGACCTCAGGTTTCCCATAGCAGTGTCTCAGACATCCAGATCCCAAAAACAATTTAATCTTGGTGCAGTAACTAAATAACAAACAGCCCAAGCTGGTGCCTGCAAGGAGGGACCCCGGACAAAGGAAATCCTGGGCTGTTATCCCCTCGCAGTGTAAGCATGGGAAAGTCTGGAGTCGTGGGTTCCTGTCGTCTCTCCATGTGGTCACTGGGCAGTTCCCTGCCTCTTTTCTCAGGCTTTGGCTTGGCCTCCTGCCCCCCAGGGAGCTCAACTGTAGCTCACATTGCAGTTGCACACCGCTACCTGCACCAAATATAACCTCAGCATTCCTAGAGACATTCGATGCCCCAAGCCTGTCAGTGTTCAAGAGGCATTTGGACAATGCCCTTAATAATGTGGTTGAATTNCCCCGGACAAAGGAAATCCTGGGCTGTTATCCCCTCGCAGTGTAAGCATGGGAAAGTCTGGAGTCGTGGGTTCCTGTCGTCTCTCCATGTGGTCACTGGGCAGTTCCCTGCCTCTTTTCTCAGGCTTTGGCTTGGCCTCCTGCCCCCCAGGGAGCTCAACTGTAGCTCACATTGCAGTTGCACACCGCTACCTGCACCAAATATAACCTCAGCATTCCTAGAGACATTCGATGCCCCAAGCCTGTCAGTGTTCAAGAGGCATTTGGACAATGCCCTTAATAATGTGGTTGAATTTGATCAGCCCTGAACTGGTAAGGCAGCTGGACTTGTACTTCCCTAACAAATGAATAGCTTCTCTTCTCTTCTCTCTTCTCTCTTCTCTCTTCTCTCTTCTCTTCTCTTATTAGCTTTGTGATATCACCTAGAATCTTTAGCCAGCAATTTGGTAATGTGGTGCCCATGCATATAAAAAAAGATGTCTTCTGCTCCCAGCAGCTCTATTCTTGCTAATTCATGTTGAAATGATTAGGAGGAAGTCATTAAGATTATGGTTGTGTTAGAGGCAAAATCTGAGCAATCATGCTCAACCAAAACAAAAGCAGTGCAAATTGGGAATGTCTTTCATCTTATCTTTTGTTTGTCAGTGCTAATTGGCTCCCTTTCTTTTAAGAACAAAAACGTAACAGAAGGAGTTCCAGCTGCATATGCTCTACGTATTGACTACTAACCACTAGCACTTGGGAGAGGATTTATGGGTCTTAGCACCTCTCCAATCCACAACTTTCATTTGAGTTGGCCAGAGAAACAGATAGAATTCTAATGAAAAAGAGGAACATGTGCTAGCAACGTGTGCTTGATGCTGTCCTGTTCACATTCAGGGATGTTTGCACCTACTGTAACACTGATGGGGACTGGGAGGCTTTCCAAATGATGCTCCAGCTCTTCAGCGTTATGACAATAAAATGTAGATGATAAAGAGGCATTCCAGGAAAAGGACACCCCTGGAGCTGGTGTCTTCTTATTGCCAGTAGCTTAGGCATTACTGCAAAAAGGAGAAAATTTGAACATTTGCGCTTAAGGGTATCTCTGGCAACCTTACTGAACCTACTTTGTGGGAAAGTGGGATCCAAACCACACTCTCATAATCAGCTTGCTGTGTATGGACGAGCACAAAATCTGTGTCCAGTGGAACAGATTAAGTATGACTAAAAGATTCCTGGACAATGATGCCTGTTCTCTCCTTTTGCTCTGTTTCCTCTGTTTCTGTATGTGTACAACACCCAACAACACCCAACAACATTTAGATTACAAGTTCTTTGAGGAAAGAAACCATCTCTTTGCACTGCAGTTGTGCTGTACCTAGCACGGAGGGGCTTTATTGTAAACTGGACGTCTAGCCAGCAAATATGTAAGTTAATGGGACAGAGCATGGAGGTGGCTGCTGCTATCCAAGCTCCAGACCTTTGTGATATTCAAGCAACTATTTCTTTCTGATTCTTGGGTGATGAAAGGTAAAGCCCCGCTGCTATAAATCTGCTTCTACTGGCAGTTCAAGCCAGGGATGCTCCTTCCATGCCATGTCCTTCGCAAGGTCCAGCTGAGCAGGGGCACAGGGCAGAAAGCAATGCAGCCAGAGCATCAGTATGCTCCACCAGGCTTCAGTGGACTCCTGATTCCTTGGAGTGGCTGGCAGCCTCCACAAGCTAAATTAGTTTCAAGGAGCTCAGGGCTGCAGTTTGCTGACTCAGGCCCCAGCAGATACTCAGCTCTAAGTGATAAAAATGACAGAGATCAGCTGTCTCAGAGCAAGGAATCTGTGACCAAGTGGGATTCATCCTAAAGCTGTGATTTCTGTAGGCAGCTGGTGGGGGTCAGTGTAACCCTGGACTCTGTGGTGTCAGCTCTTCTGATTTCACTTTCTTCACCTTCCTCTCAAGTCAATCTGCTTCTACAGAAACCTGGTGCACAAACATCAAACAAATTGTCCAATTGCAGTGCTGAGCCTCCAGAATAATGAATATACCTTCTAGCTGGGCTAAGGGACACATGCAGGTATTTTCTCAAATGAGCAGGCACATCAGTGCATCTGTGTACTCTGTAGGTATTCTGTGGACAAAAACCACTTACCCATAAATGGACAAGTTAAAGAACACCAAAATCCATAGAACCATGGAATGGTTGGGGTTGGAAGTGACCTTAAAGATCATCTGGTTCCAACTCCCCTGCCACAAGCAGGGACAACTCCCATTAGACTAGGTTGCTCAAAGTCCCGTGAAATCTGTCCTTGAGTCCAGTGACTTCCTAAGTGGTCTGTAGATTACCTGGAACTATTTAAGACCATCCAAACTAAAATTTTTCAGGGCAGAAAATGTTGTCAGACATCTCTAATTTCTAATTCCACCCTCCCACCCGGATTTAGTGGGTACCATTAGATGCATCTCTTGACTTTCCCAGGCCAGTGAACCAGCCTGTGAAAGGGAGTTAATATTTACTTGCCTTCTTAACTGATGGTTATAGTATTTATTTAATACTATTTGTAAAGCACTTTCAAAATCATGTAAAGAATTCATGGTATTCGAGTTTCTATTGTCTTTTTTATGGGTTTGAGTAATTTTTTTTAATAGACCATGATATCCCATCAGCTTTTGTACAGCAAAGTTTTCATGTGATTGAGTCAGCTTTGTTTTAAGAAATTGATGCTCTTAGACAAGAAGCAGGTTCTCCTGACCTACAGTAGCAAGCTGCATGCATTCCCAGTCCAGAGCAGTGCAGTCATACATGCTCATTTCTCCCATCTTTAGTGCCATTCTGGTATGGAGAATAAATGGGAGCATACATGCAAGCAGTTACCTTTTTCCAGGGGTCATGAGATAACTGCATAAAAATCAGCAGGTTTATTATTTGGCATATTCACCATAGGAATATCTATTCTTGAAAACGTGCACTGAGTTGCCTTAAATTGATTCAGTAAATCAGTTTACTGATAGCAGGGAAATAACTGGGGTTTTAAAGTAAGGGAATTTTAAGATACAATTGCATCAGTTTAGCTAGATTGGTTCCTAAGCTGATTTTGGTGCTCCAGGTTTGGGGGTTTTGGGGTTTCTTTTTGGCATGATAAAGTTTCCAAATGAGTAAGTAAACTTTCAGTTTTAGAATTACAGTCGACTGAAATTTTCACCTCTGTAAGGGGGCTCACTTTATTCTAGGTCTCTCCTATTACATTGCTCAGATACAGCCTGAAATAGTGAAACCCTGGTCCTGTTTAAGTCACATTACTTAGACTAAGCAAAAATTTTATAACTTCAAGGCTTGCATGTGTTTTTAGCCTAATTACTGCAACACAGACTTTGTTTATATAACAAGGCATGAATATAAAATGACAACTCTCAAACTACTCTGTTGTATGCATTTCTCTGTAACGCAAAGTTAACAGACAGTTCAAAGTATCAGTACTGGATTATAAACCACATTTTTAAATAAAGCTTTAAATTTGATTAAAGTGGTAGTTTAGAGAGGCTGCATATCCTCAGTATCCCTGGGTTGTAGGAACAGTGTTAATAAAACAGCAAGAAAATCTCCAGACTTTTTCCACATTGCATTCAGCAGCTTTGGCATAGCTTTCTCAGAAATACCAAAACCATGAACTTTCAGAGAAAAGAGATGAGAAAGGGTTACACTTTCCTGTGGGGCTTTTATTTTTTGAGCCTGCTTTGGATAAATAGATAATTTCATCCTTCAGCGTGTGTCTCCAGAGTCTTTAAAGAAAAACAACAAAACTGTACAACAAGTATGATTTTTACAGAGTGATAAAAAGTACATCAGAGATGAGCAGCAAAAACAGAAATAAAATTATCTCATTCCTTCAATCCCAGGACAGTTTTCCTTTTGTTAAATTTAATTTCACTGAGGGAAACTGGGAGGAGTTTTTGGTTTGAATTTTTCTGTTTGGTTTTGGGTTTACCTTTCGTTTAGTTCATCAAGGTAACTTGAAAGCTGCACCCTGGGACTCTGGAAAAAACAGCTTGTGAGCAACATCGCTTGCTAAAAAGTACTGCATGGTTCTGTTTTCACAGCTGCTGGAGCCTGACATGGAGGTGGTGCTTTCCCTTCTGCATCCTGTTTTGGGGATGCAGGAGAGGCCAGGACATTTCCCCCCAGCAGATTCCCATCCCTGATCCAGGCTCAGTGAAGCCAAAGGGATGAAACGGAGGTGTCTGCAAATAAAACCTCCTCTAACTTGCCTAAGAACTTGTTGAGCGTCATTTGTAATGTTTATTTCTTCCCTCCTGTTGGCCTGTTCAGTGCCCAGATCCATGCAGAGAAAGCATCTCCCTCCCAGCTGAAGGACTTGCCAAATGCTAATTGACTGTTAAAAACGTTCACATCAGGATACAAACGTTGTGCAGCTTTGCTGGCAGGGACCAGCAAGTTACTCCTCAGGTTGCTGCAAGCCAAGCTCCATAGATCTGGGAACATGATGCCCCAACTCAAGTGGTAGAATAAACATGGCTTTGGCTTTTTGAAGTGCTTTCCACTTCCTCTCATGGACTCAATTCAACATTCTTTAATGAATAACCTTTTCATAATTCTGTTTCCTAAATGGCACCTCAGTCCATCAGCCATGAAATAAAAAAGGTTCCCTCAAAAAATTGCTTGACAAAGACTTTTTTTAGAAATAGTTCATGCCCATTGTTGCTCCTCTGGGATTTTTGTACCCAATCTGAAAGCCTCACAATTAATTTTAAAAAATAACTTTTAGATACTTTTTTCACCTTCTTTCTTACCGTGTATTTACAAAGTGCATCAAGTATGGCTTTGGGCAATCAGAGTGTTTCAGATCCCAGTTCTCATGCAGAGAAGCACTTATAGCTCTTTAAGCACATGAGCAGCTCTGCTGAAACCAGCGAGCCTGATCACATGCATAAACTCTCAGTGAGAGTGTCATACAGCAGTACCAAGCATGAAGGTGAGAATCAGGGATGAGAAAACTTTCTTTGCCTGAAGCACAAGTTTGGCATTGCAACCGAAGAGACAGTGAGAAAAACACAAAGGAGCAAAAACAAGAGGTCATCAATTTCTGTCTAAATCCTTTCCTTTCTTACTTAACACCTCTTTTTTTTGGGTCTATGCATAGTAGATATAAACCCATGGTACTTGATAAAATCTCCATCTGTGACAAGATGTGAAGTTTAAATACAAAACTAAGAAAACCACCAGAACCTTACCCCAACATCTTTACATCCAGAGGATGAATATTCTCCTTATCAAGGTAATCTTTTTTCACACAGCTCTGGAAGGCTGTCTGTTATTCAACACTAACACAGGCAGAAAAGCCACTTGGCTGAAGGTAGCTTAGGGTGAAGTCAGAGACCACAAGCAGTGATTCATCTGCCCTGCTCTAAATGTTTAAGAATCAAAAAAGATGATGTGCAGAGTGCTGTGGCACACAGACACCCTGCACTGTATGTATTTCTAGTAGACTAGGCTCAGTCCATGACTGGGCTCTCCGTGTTCCCTGGGTTGCATTTGGCATTAGTCAGGTTAGCAGAGATGCCAAGACAATTTATATGGGGATGTGTCAGAGAAACCGCTTTCCAAATAGTTTATTTCATTGTGTGAATTGATCCAATCTGTGCATTCGTTTGGATAATACCTACTTTTTAAAAAAAGAAAATGAGTATGTATGGCCAAAATATATACATATTTTAAAAAAGGGACGGGTATGATTTCAGTATACATGAGGACAACGTGCAAAGAAGCTGAGCTTAGACTCCTGCCTCCAACACTTGCTGTTACTCAGGTGAAGCCTATTTGGGCTGCAAATTTTAGGTTCATAAAATGAGACTGATGATATTTCTTGCAGTTATTTTTCTGGGGTCCTTACAAGGGAGTTGATATAAACAGATGGGGTAGTGCTTGCACTAATTTTGTATTCCATCTCTTAAAACAGCTTTGATCTTGTTACCATTGGTGGAATCTCCATTATCCTGCACTTTGAGCGGGCTCCCTTCATCACCCAGGAGCACACACTGTGGTTGCCGTGGGATCGCTTCTTTGTGATGGAAACCATAGTCATGAGGCATGAAGAGAATGAGATCCCAAGCTGTGACCTCAGTAACTTCGCCCGGCCCAACCCCGTGGTCTCTCCATCTCCGCTCACTGCCTTTGCAACTTCCTGCTCAGAGAAAGGTCCTATTGTTCCTGAAATCCAGGTATGAACTGTCTGAGCTGAGAGACAATAATTCATAAAATCATAGAATGGTTTGGGTTGGAAGGGACCTTAAAGATCATGTAGTTCCAGCCCCCCTGCCATAGGCAGGGACACCTTCCATTAGACCAGGTTGATCAGAGCCCCATCCAACTTGACATTGAATTGGGATTGAGGCACCCACAATTTCTCTGGGCAACTTCTGCCAGTGCCTCCTCATCCCCATCTTCTTTATGTGCTCCTTTTGACATCTTGGAGCAACACAAATGCAGCTATTCCCCTGCTTTCCTAACAAGAAGCATTCCCCATTTCTTACCCCATTTTTTACACATTTGACAGGAGCAGTCACTCCCAGGCACTCACTTTACCGGGTTTCTTTTCCCCTATCCCTGAGAGATGGAGGCAAAGCACTTGTGGCTGGTAGCACGTGAGCTGGGACCCTTGTGTTGACCAACAACAAGCCCTTGGTCAGCCCTTTGGCAGTCAACATGCCCAGCACCAGGCTGATGCCCTTCCTCTGCTCTAATGCCTGTCTTCTGTTCAGTAGCAAATTCCACACACTGGGCAGTGTGAACCTTGGCGGTGGAGTGTTGGAGTGAGCCCTCTCATGGTTAGAAGTCACAGCCCCCCACTCTACACAGCTGCTGAGACATGCAGTCAGCCAGCAGATGGCTGAGAAGGGGCCAGCCTGCAGAGCACCTCAGTTTTACTGCATTTCATGACATTTGGAATAGATGAGCAGAGTGAGAGGGTTACCTTTAATTTCTCATCCCCATTTTCCTTTTTTTTGAGGAAGTGTGAGGCAGATAAATAACGTTAACAATGTGGTGTGGCTTCAAAGTATTTTGTCAACTGGAAAGTTGTGTTTTTAACTGAATTGTCCAAAGAACCAAATTATCAATTTTCCTTAAAAACACTAATTCTCTTGAAACATATGGATGTAGCAGCATTCAACCTTTGCTATCTTGGACATGCTGTTCTCTGGATTTTATATGCCAGCATTCAACATGTCCTGAGTATGGCTTTTAGTGAAAATACTCCTCCAAGGTGGAAATAATAACCAGTGTAGAGACAAATTGTGTACTTCTGACATGACTCCACTGGGGTTGCAGTACCATTAATGAGGAAAGAAGTAACTTTATACCTTCTAATTTTAATAAACCAGGTGCTAAACCCAGCAGCAAATAAAGCTAGTGGTCTCTTTACCTTTCTCTCTGGACCAAGTCTTATGATCCTTTCTCACACTAATTTCCAATTACAGTCACTATGTTTGTTGCAGCATAATTACTAATAAAGTCCTGTGTCTTGTAAAGTCCATCCTGTTATAAATTCTTGGTTCAGAATCTTGGTTTTCACATTGTTTTATTAAATAAACAAACACCATGAAAGGTAATGGTCAGTGCTGCCTGGGAAAAAGCAAATATCTGATACAGTGCAACGATGATCATAACCTCAGTCATTATTTGGTACCACAAACACCATCCAGTAGACCAGGCTGCTCAGAGTCCCATCCAACCTGACTTTTAATGTTTTCAGGGATGGGGCATCTGACATCTCTCTGGGCAACCTGTGTCAGTTTTTTACCACCCTCATCAAAGATATTTAGTGCCATTTGAAATGCCCTGATGGTATCCTGCTTGGCCTCCAGCTGCCAGTCCAGAATGATCCCCCTGTCATTGTCCTGCATTATATCTTCTGAATCCTTGTGAATAGCAGATCACTTGGACATCCCAAATCCCACTAGACACCTGTAGTTATGGAATCTAATACATAAGAAAGATTAATTTTGAGATTATAAGGAGTTCACGTGCAGTTGTCTGGATATGTGCCAAATATCCGAGGTCCCATTTAAGCGGACAGAAATCTAATCAGTACATCAGTGGAGCCTACACATCACTCAAGCTGACCACCCTGAAGCTTTCTGGTTCTCACTGATGGTATCAGTTAGATTCCACTGACTGAAATTGATGTTTACATGCCTACCTCACATGAGCATATTTGTAAGTTGACATCTGGATTTAGATGCCTTAAACTGGAATTGAATTCCACTCCTAAGTTTACAAGGCAACACCAACCTTCTAAAGAGTCTGTATCTGCTGTTATCTGTAGGGAAGACCTAAAAGAGCAGTTCAGAAGAGACACCTAACTTAGGTTCCTAAGTTGAGATAAGATGAATCCCATACATGATGAACACAGTGCTTTTCCAGTGTGCCGTATGTCTGAGCTAAAACCTGTAAATCAATATTCCACCTCAAATATTGACAGCTGAAGGTTAGCAGAGTTTGTGGTGCAGGAGTTTCAGAGAGAATCTGATTTGTGGCAGAATCCTGACTGTACTGCAGTTCAGAAATGGACTACTTTTCATTTCTATACTGGATGTACGTACAATAAAAAATAACCTAGCTGTCCATTCCTGCAGCTGCATTTTATAATACACAGTTCTCAGTAGGGAAATGTTAAATTTAAAAGGTGTGAGCACATAGCTGGGGGGAGGTGACAAGCAGATAGCAGGGCTGGGAAAGAGATTTTGACAAGTGGGTAGATAAGAACCTCATGAGCTCCAACAAATAAATGCAGAAATAAATGCAGTGCTCTCTACCTGGATGCATTCAAGAAACCTAGTAGTACATTTTTAATATTTGATTCAGGTGCCTATAGACAGATTTGGGGCCATTCAGGATGCCCTGAAATGTCCCTTCAGGCCTCCAGCTGTAGCTTCAGAAAGGTGGAGGTGTCAGAAAGGTCCACATCAGAGCTGTCATGCCCTTGCAGAAGTTTTCGATACCATAGAACGTTTCAAAAGCACTAGATGTCTATGTTAAGGTCCCTGAATCAGACTCTAAATGGTTTTCCTTTTTAAAATTCTCTCTGAGTATCTTACCAAAAAAAAAGACATTGACTGTTCCTTGCCTGTCTGCTGGCAGAGTGAAGAGTAGCTGTAAGAGACACGTGTAACCCAGCACACAGAAACAAGATTTTCTACCTTGTCTCATGCAAAGGGTAGAAAAATTGCTACTAAGACAAGAACAGATCAACACCACAGAGCCAAGAGAACATGACAGTGAAAATTGCTACCCTGTGTAAATCCCCAGTAAGCCTGAAGAAGCAGCTCTTCTGCCTGCTCAGCCTCGTGGCTGGACCTCTTTAAAAGAGCAGATTATATTGGTTAGTCTGGGATAAACCCTAAGAGTCTTTCACAAGGCCTGCAGTCACAGCATATGAATGTCTCTGGGCCAAACAGCAATTATCAAATAGAAATAAGGGCACAATTTAGCTCTTGTTACTTCTAGCACATTCAGATTATTTTAAAGCTTGTTTTCCCCTTTTTCTTACACTGATATCCTACTGAATTATACACCCCCCCCACCAGTGCTGTGTTTTGTTTCTAGTTTGTCACCACTTAAAAACTACAAATATATTTTGAATCACCTGAATTACTATTTGAACCCTCTCTTCAAGCACACACCTTTAAACACAGCCCCTTGTGCTGCTCAGTGCCTTGGCAGCATTGGGCTGACCTTTTCTTTGGAGTGGTAGACAGAAGAGATAGATCAGGACAGAGACAAATAATTACTTTTGATGAGGATATGTAACAAGACTTTCCAAATAGTATCTCCATGACAATTATTTTTGCCTGTTTTTATCCTAATGGGGTTACATATGAAGACAGATTTGATACAAGGGACCAGCTTTACTGCAGTTTGTCTCAGCTCATCTCTGGTTGAGCTTGGTCCCCATCCAGCTTGTTGCTGATTTCATAAAATATATTTTTAAAATTCTGGGTTTTCCCAGTTCTGTCATATTTCAGCCTCCTAAGCACTGAAATATGTGAATTAAAAAGACTGCATTAGGGAAGGTAAATATTTATGAGCACAGTGGAATGTGGATGCTGGATGTGTCCAGCATTCCACTGCTTTAACTGCTGGATGTGTCCGTTTTCAAGTGCTGCAACAGTCAGAGCCTTTTAGTTATCACTTGAAAAAGTGCTGGGCCTCAGATAACATCTCAGAAGATGTGTTTTCGGGGGGCAGATTATGAGATTTGTCATTTTTGATAACACTAGCCAGAAAACCTGTAAGAATTTAACAACTGACTGTGCCAGGAAGTTTGCGGCTCCCACATAGAAGGAGCTGGGTACAGGAGTGACATAACTTGGAAGGCACGAGGATCATGGAATCCTAGAATCTCCTGAGTGGTAATGGACCTGCAAGGATCATTGAGTCCAGCTTCTGACCCTGCACAAGACACCCCAAGAATCACACTGTGATAGATGTGATCCCTTCCTGATGGGTGGATCTCTTGACCCACCTGCCTTCAAGCTTCCCTGCCCTTAAGATGATTATTGCTAGGGAAGTATTTTCCAAGCTCATTTTGGGTCCAGCACACTGGAGAACTTCAGAAGTTGCATGGGAGAGAACTGTGCCAGCTGTGACCTTTTAACACATCCTATTAGCAGACCAGGCTTTCCAGCTCACTGATAAGCTTCTATCTTCATTTTTCAATCTTTGCCAGAGGTTGCTGACTTGTGCCAAAAATGTCCAAGTTGTGTGCTTACCCAAGAGTGAAATTTTCTTGGAAGTGACAATTTTTTTCTCATAAGATTTTTTTTGATCAGCATTTTGCATGGAAAGATCAGCACAGTATCAGGGATATACTTGTATCACTTTCCATAAAGTTTCCAAGCATTTCTCCAGTAAAAAAAAAAAGAAAAAGAAGAAGAAGAAAAACAAAATTTTAAGCTCTGGTGATACTTTAGCAGGCAAATTAGCTGAAAATCCCATCTTTATTGAGACTTCTCTGTTCTCAAAGCAGAAAAAGCTTTCCCTGATGTTTCTTCAGTCTTTTCTGAAGTTTTGTACTGTAATGGGCACCTGTTAGATAACTGTCCAAGTCAGTCAGAAATACCCACACTTATGACTGGTGGAGAAAATGAAGCAACTCACTTAGAATACAGAGGAGTTTGGAAAAGAAAGAGAAGGAAGAATGCAAGGGAAGGGAAAGGAGTTGTAGTTTGGTAGGTCAGGCCAGCAGTTTTATCACTTAAGAAGGAAAGGAATTTTAAGCAAGTACCAGAATACGTAGGAACAAATGTGTGGTCAAAAAATAAGGGCAAGAACTCAGATTAAAAAAAAGGCTAGAGGTAGATGATAGACCAGGTAGAGAGGGTCGCAGGGGAGGTGGGAGAGGAGCAGTTTGAAAGAAGGAGAGATGAGTAAGTCAGAGGAGGGAGGGTGGAATCAGGATTCACTAATGTCTTGGAGGGAATTGCATGTTATGATCAGGACCAGGAAACTTAAAGGCCAAGTAGGGCGTGATATTTTACTGGGAAAAGGAAGCCAGGAGACAAAAATTAGAGGCCTCTAAAACCTATGATGATAAAAGGCAGAAAATGGAAGCTAAACTGATGGGCTATAATTATCTGAGATCCCAGGCTCTTTTCTCCATGGGTCCTGGTACTCCTTTTAAGAGTGAGTCCCTTTGTAAACACTGACTTAATGTGACACTTTGTTCCCCTGTTCTCCCATGTAACAGAGATGGGGAAGGTGGGAGGCATTCCTTAGCTTCCAGAAATAAGTTACGTATATGATTTCATACCTGATGCCTACTAGGTGCCTTTTTAGACATGCCTGCCAGGGCTTTTATACAGGTGTGTTTGATAAATTACAGCTTCACTGCCTTTTCCTGTCTGCTCACTGCTGATTTAACACCTCGTGGATTGCTTTTCCACAGGCTCTACAAGAGGAGATTAACGTTTCCGGCAGTAAAATAAAAGTGAGTTACCTGAGCAGTCGCACAGCTGGCTACAAATCAGTGCTGCGGATCAGCATGACCCACCCCACCATCCCCTTCAACCTCATGAAAGTCCACCTCATGGTAGCTGTCGAGGGACGCCTCTTCAGAAAGTGGTTTGCAGCAGCTCCAGACCTGTCCTACTATTTCATCTGGGACAAGACAGATGTCTACAGCCAGAAGGTGTATGGGCTCTCAGAAGCCTTCGGTAAGTGACCCCAGGGTTTCTGCCTCCTTTTAGAAGCAGCTAAGTGGCAGTGATAGACCTTGTCCTAAATCAGTATGGTCTGGCTGCAGACGTGTGAAATGGTCCCTGCAGATTCACTGAAGCACACATTCCCCAGCAGATGAATCACAGAATGGTTTGGGTTGAAAGGGATCTTAAAGACCATTTAATCCCATGCCCCAGTCATGGGCAGGGATGCTACCCATTAGCTCGGGTTGCCCAGAGCCCCATCCAACCTGGCCTTGAACACTTTCAAGGACAGAGTACAAATACTTATCTGTTCTCTGGCTCATGGCCCAGCACGTACATCCTGAGCTGCTCCCATCATATTCATACAGAAGGAATTAACTGGGACTAGAAGCATTTGGCTGCCTCTCACCTATAGCCAAAAACTGTCAACACTGCTTTGAAAGGAATCCCTAGGACAGAGTCCTGATTGCCTGCTCCTTGTGCCTGACCTTCAGGATTGGTCTAATCTTAATTTCCCCTTCATTACCATTTCAAGGATGCCATCCCATACTGGGGGTTTAGTGAGCAGAGGTAATGCAGTTCTGCAGTGATTGCTTCCCATCTGTCAACACCCAGTGGACATTCAGTTACAGGTCTTCAACTGAGTCCAGACTAGACCTTTCAGGCTGCCAGGAAATTATATCAGCAAAATGGGAGAGATCCCAAATTAGCAAATCCAGCTCCTGTTGACAGAAGGATGGTTCACTGATGCCTCACAGCTCAACTGAAGATAAGTCTTTTTAGAGGAGTTGCAGGATGCCTGGTTTTCCACAAGTAAGAATAGGTGCCTTCCTCCTCTCACTCAGGCTCAGCGGCCTTGAGCAGGCTGGATGATACACCCTGCTGAGACTTACTCAGCTTGGAGTCCGCACTGAGAAATGTAGCATATCCTGAAGGACTCTGCCTGCAGGCTCTTTAAGATGCTAGATCATCAGTGGGTCCTGGAGTGCTCCATGAAACAATTCTGCAGCTCCAGAGTACCCAAGCAGGTCTGATGACACCAGCATTCATGCCTTCAATGATTCTCACCTCTAGAACAGTGGAAAATATTGACCTTTCATATCCTAACTTACATCTTTTTCTGATACAATCTGCAAAAGGCTATGTTTGATGGCGAATCCTGGGTTCTCTCAGTGCTCAGCACTTTTCAAAGAGGCTGGTAAACTTGTAAGATCAGACTTTTTCTTTCTATCTAGTAAAAAAAAAGATCTATGTAATTGCTTTTCATTTGTGTGGAACTTGCAGTTCTGCTCTGCTTCAGCTGTAAAGATTAGAAGAAGAAAAGCAGACCAATGAAAATGGTCCTGCTTCTTCTGCGAAAATCGTAAAGGAATCATTATTCTGTCAAAAGCATGATTTTCCTTCTGCTGACATAATTTTAAGCAACTCCAGCATGTTCAGTGGAGTTACTTCTGAAAGGCTCTGATTAGACATCATGGCAAGCAAACTTTTGACATTAACAATGACCACAAGTCAACCTGGCTGAGACTGCTACCTCTGAGGGACTCACTGCCCCATGCATGAATTGCACAAGTCTTTACCTTCCAAGAAAGATCATAATCAAGATTAAGTTCCTAGCATATACTCTTTGATCAAAGAAATTAGATAGGAGTAAAATTCTCCCACTTGAGAGTCCGGCAATGGTTTACACTGTCAAATCATAGAATATCCTGAGTTGGAAGGGACTCCCAGAGATCAAGTCCCAATCCTAATATCCATTGTTTTAAAATATGTCCTTAAAACAGTGTCTTTTGAATTTTTAGCACATTTTTCCAACACCAACAATGGCATTGACCTTTTTAGATGCAGAGTAGACTTTTAAGAGAAAAAATATTTGGACTATGATGATGTGCATTATGATGATGACATTTTCAATTAAATTAGCAATTTTCTGTAGAAATGCTCTTAGCCCTGCTCAACTGCAGCTCTGTGTGTGCTGGCACTGCATTTCTGGATTCCTAATCTAAGGAGTCTTTTGTTTCTCTCTTGTTCACAGTTTCAGTAGGTTATGAGTATGAATCCTGTCCAGACTTAATCCTGTGGGAGAAGAGGACAGCTGTGCTTCAGGGTTATGAAATCGATGCTTCCAAACTTGGAGGATGGTCCCTGGACAAACACCATGCCCTCAACATACAGAGTGGTAGGTTGTCTGTGGCTCATAATGGGAATAATACAGCATTGCAAGACCCAGTTGCTTCTTATCACTAAGAATTCAAGAAAAAGAAAGGAAAGAAACCTGACCAACGCATGTGTTCTCTCATGTATTTTACTAACAAATTATTTCTATTAACCTACATTTAGAAGCAGTTTGGTGTGCAAAATGTAAAAGAAGCTGGCCATCATGAAATGGTTGAATGTCAGCCCAACTTTGTAGTGTCATAAAAGAAGGGTATTAACAAGGAAAATATTCCTAAAATAATGAACGGGAGCCTATTCAAATTGGAGCTGTCACTAAGCATAAATCCACCCAGAGGCATCCTCCAATGTGCCAAGTGTACTTGCAAAACAAGAGGCTTCATGGGTCCTAAAGGAGAATGGAAAGTTCCAGAGTCCTTGAAGACTTCTGAGGACTGCAGTAGGGAGGCTTAAAAGCTGATCAGAACATGTTCAAGGGTGGAAGCACTGTGTCCCTTTGGATAATAGTGATATGGAAGCAAACATCTAATTCAGCCCACATCACTGCTGAGAGGGCTACACTTAGAGGGAAAATAGGCAGAGCTCCTCTAAAACTTGGCAGATGAAACATTTCTCTAGAGAATATCCCATGGTCTTCCTGGCCCTTACTTTTACGTGAGCTATGTAATTTCTTTTTTTTTACCTGGTAGACTGCAAATTACAGGGCAAAGAGGAACAGACAGGGCAAGTAAAAATTCATAAGATGCTGAAAAGTGTATTTCATTCAAAGGTAAAGACAATCTTGTTCTCCCTACATATTTTCCTTCTGCATGAAATGTAATGGGTCTGAAAGAAATACTTAATTCAGAAAAGAGGCTCCTCATTTAAAACTATCGCAAAGCAACACTATGAAAGATGATAAACCTTATTGCTACTTAACAGATTCCCCAGCTGGCATGCAGCATTGCCAGTTTGTGCTCCCTTTGGTCTTAGTCTCCCTGTTTCTTTAATTTCCATAATACTTTTTTCTCTCTCTCTAGGCATCTTGCATAAAGGAAATGGGGAAAACCAGTTTATTTCCCAGCAGCCGCCTGTAATTGGAAGCATTATGGGCAACGGCCGCAGACGGAGCATTTCTTGTCCAAGCTGCAATGGTCTGGCAGATGGAAACAAACTCCTGGCTCCTGTTGCCCTAACATGTGGGTCTGATGGAAGTCTTTATGTTGGAGATTTCAACTACATCCGAAGGATCTTTCC
The DNA here is from genome assembly GCA_013398275.1 of Promerops cafer. NCBI lineage: Eukaryota > Metazoa > Chordata > Aves > Passeriformes > Nectariniidae > Promerops > Promerops cafer. The sequence continues at coordinate 127,356 of VZSE01015389.1, read as the reverse complement.
CTCTGGCAATGTCACCAACATTCTGGAGCTGAGGTACTCTGTCCTGAATGTGACCGTTAGAGTAATGCTCTTAAATTCTACAGAAATCCTAGGTACCCAAAAGAAAAATGAGCAAACTCTTAAAAAAAACCAAACAACACAGCAAAACAGAGCAAAAGCTGTCTGGATCTGCCTCTTCTGCAACTCTGCTGACTTTGATTTACACCAGAGAAACACAGGCCTAGCGAGTTCTTTCAGGACTGAATCACACGCCAAAAATATTGACACATTTCTGTGCTGCTAAATCAGGCTGTGCTGATGTCTGCCTTTTCCTGTAGTCAGAAACCAGTGGGAATGCTGAAAATTAACAAGCAGCCTCTGAGATAACCTAAACTTGGAAGGACACAGCACTGATGAGGATATGTAGAGGTGAATCAGGACTGATAATCACTCATAATTGAGACAAGATGATCACTCTAGGCAGTCACAGACTGGGGTTTTCTAGTTGTTTCTCGAGGGGACAGCTGTAGCAGCCCCCTTCAGTTCCAAACTGAGCAGCAGTGTCAGGCTGAACATGCAGATGGGGAGCATCTGGAAGAAAGTGGAGAGTTTCCTTTTAATGCCAGAAAGCAAAGAAAAAAAATATACCAGGAGAAATAACAAGGAAAGGGCAGGAACATCCATTAAAAAAAAAAAAAGAAGCAGAGGGAAAAGTATGATTTGTTCTGAGAAAATAAATTCGGAGAAAATGGAATAAATTGTGACTGAACCAAATTTCAAATTTACCTCACTGGGGATAGTTTTCCTATCTAAAATTTCTAAAACAAATACAAGCATCCATTTCAAAGCAATGGGGCCTGTTTCTGGGCTTTGCATGGCCAGACAAGCCTCACTCCAGGAAGATCAGGTGGAGTTACGGGAGTATTCCTGAATGAGTTTTCTGTTCTTGATAGGCCTGAACTCAGGTCCTGAGACGTCAGTATGAGGATAGCCTGGTAGGAAGGTTCAATATTCCCATTCACCTCTCAAGATCTGGCATGAAAGTGAGAGTCTTCCGGAAAGTAAGACCCTCCCTCCTCAGATTTAATATCTGCTGCTGCTGAGGACAAACATAATACTGCATTTCTGCAAGGACTGCAGCCAAATTTGTGAAAGATCCCCTAAGTCCGTCATGCACAAACATGTCATAGTCATTAGACCCTGCCAAAAATCTTACTTGGCACTCAGAACCATCCTTGTAGATCATGGTGTATGGAAAAAAAAATCCAGACAGCCACCAGAAGGCATGCACTTAGAGAATAGCTGCCTTGGTATGTGCACCTCAGAGGACTGGGGCACCTTTCAAGTAAGAAAGCAAGAACCTCATTGTTGCTATTCTGTTCCATGATACATGAGAACATAATGTCTCTCATGTTTGTAAGGTGGGAAGCTGAGATAAACTTTCAGGCCTGGTCCTTGTTAGAGTGTAATATCTATCCTTCTAGTGCCAGAAAGTTATTTTAGTGACTGAAGGTGAGATTTCCAGAAGAGCCTAGGTGAGCCCAAATCCCATTTCAATGGAGTAGGATTTATATCTCTTTCCCAGAAGTACAATTTTGAAAACCCCATCCCTGTCTTATTGTCAGTGGAAATACCAGACCAAACAGAGGTTTTGCAAAGTATTTCCTCATTGGGGAAGAGAAAATTGGAAGCCTTGACAGAGTAGCCTTGCTGGCTGTTGTGTAGAGCCACAGAGTTAAATTTACTCCAGAGTTAAATCTGCTGCAACGATTGCTGCTTCATCTGTGCAAACGCTCAGGTTACTGGATCTAATAAACATTTCTTCACTCTGGTGTGCTATAAAGTAAGTGGGTTCAGATGTTGGCTGGCTAAAAGCTGTGGAGGAAAGCCATTGCTTTTGGACTAAATGGAGTTCGCTTGTGTCTTCTCAAATCAGCATCTCCTTTGAGATTAACACCCTCACTATTTGGCTCCAAGGTTTGTTTGCAGGGGTGGCTTTGGAGTGTAGTGTTCTGGAAAGCAAATGCGTTGTGGGTCACAGAGAGCTGCAGCTGGGTGTGTAACTTAGACCTATGAAAAATGTCCAGCTCAGCATAATTTCAGTCCTCTAGGCTGCAGCTCATGAGGTTACAGCAATGAACTGCCACCCGTAGCTGTGCAACTCTTAAATTACCTTTGTAAATCACAAGGTGTTGTTTTGACTGAGGGTGAAAAAAACTGTAAAGATATCTGCATCTACATCTATTTAGCTCAGTGCTGCACTGAATGATAGATAAAGTCTGATGGTCCCATCTCTTGTGTGAGTGAATAACTCCAAGCAGGTGAGATCACACTTCTTTTGTAATATGCAGCAGTACATAAGTGAGCTCACTGCCAAGTAATATCCAATATAAAATACATCAGTGTCATTCCAGCTAAGTCTTTATTTATTATTGCATTGTATGATACAGTTACTGTCAAGTTTTCAATCTGCTAATAATGCATCGAACTGAGCTGCTAACACCTCGTTCTTTCTTCTATTCCCTGCTTTCCTGTCTTCTGTCAGAAATAAAGATTTCAGACATAGGTAAGCCAACCAGTGGAGAATTCTTATGCTGCTCCCTGTCTTGTTGCATGTTGTTACACAGTGAGCCACAAGTGCCATTTCCAGATGATTCAATAGCAAATGAAGCTGGCGTGATTAAAACTGGCGTAGGCAATCAGTCATCAGAACTGGGAGCCATTAATCACAATGTGAGCCATGCAAGCTTCTGCATGAGCTGTTATAGCTGGAGACAGGGGAAGTACAGGCAGGACAAGCAGGGTAACAGGAGCAGGAGGGAGAAAGAAAAATGGGTGGGAATTAACCAAGAAAGTAGAATGGGAATAGCATCAGGATACAGATCACAGGAACACCTAGGGTGGAAAAATAATTCTCATACAGTAGAAGCCTTCATTTGAGTTCAGGGGGTTTAACAGGCATAATGAAGATCCCCATGTGCCCAGCATCACCTACCTACCCAGGGAAGTTAGTTTTTGTAACATTTTTCAGGCTGAGCTTTCATAGAGAGCTTTGACACGTGAAAGTCTGTCAGGCTCAAACAGGAGGTAGCGCAACTCAGAACCTTCGCCAGGAAATGCAATAAAAGAGTAATGACAAGAAAACAAGATAAAAGAGAGACTCCTAAATTGGAGCTTTGTCACTAAGAATATTTGTCACTCGGGTTCACTGGAGCTTCAGTGGGTTTGATCCAATCAGTTGCATTCCAGAAGATGTCAACTTCCTGTCACTGCTTGTGTTTGCAAGGACTTCTCTGACAAGTTTCCCATCCTTCTCCCTGGTTGCTTTTCTATATCAGAAGCTTAGACTGTGTGGAGTTGGGATTTTTGTGTGTGTGTGTTTAGTTTTCTTTTGCATTTTGGATTGGTGATTTTTCTTGCTACATGCTTTTCATTTACTATTTTTTGACTTCATAGAGGCTATGCTAAACCAGAAATGTTCTTTCATCTGCATGCCTGGAAATGAAATGGAGTAGAAACGGATTTTTTATCCTATTGCCAGAACAATAATGAAGGGCTGAGCTTCACAGCATAATGGACTGGCCCAAAGCATCTATTAACAGGGCTGGGAGGTTGGTACCCAAGACCTTTTCACTGATTGTCCTCATCAGGCTGAGTTCCAGCCCCCCAGATACTCTTCCACATCATTTGAAGGCTATAGAAAAATTCATTCCTCTTTGAAACAGCCAGGTTGTATCCCTAATGCCCAAGAAATACACAGCCACTAAAGTGCATCTGCTTTGACAGTGAAGGGCAGCAGCTGGATAGCTGTTACGAGAAGAGGTTTTGTGTACAAAAGTGGTAACTGAAAGAAGATCTGTGGACTGGCCACAAATGCTGCAGATTGGCAAGCAGAGTTGGTAGGGCTTCAGCCTTTAAGCAGTTCCTAAAAACTAAGAAATGAAGTGAAAGGAATCCAAGACATGCCTGCTTCAGTGTAGCCCAAAGGGGATGAGGGAGGGAGGAAGCAGGTGAGGAGCTCCAGATCAAATACTCCCATCTGTGACTGCATTGAAGGACTCACCCATCTGTTAGTGCCTGTTCTGTGAAATTTGCTTTAATACTTCTTGCTAGGAAGTCTCTTTGCTCCTGACCCTCAAGGAAATGAGTGGGTGTAGTCTCAGCTAATGATCCAGTGCTTTAAACTCCAGAAGGTCCTAAGCTTGACACCAGTGACCAGCAATGGTGCAAAGGGTGAGATCCACAGGGCTGAATCGTAGTGGTTTGGAAAAGCTGAAATCCATATGCTAAAGCTGCCTCAGTTCAGGAGAAATGAATTCCTCCCAAATATGTAGGCTGTGGTGAGCTTGATCTCCAGAGGTTCTGGAGCTACCCACTAAGAGGCTTGGCTTTACAGCTCTGTGTGTGTAGCCAAGGTCTAACTCTGCAACAGCCTAAATGAGGGACATTAGCTAAGCCAAAAAGCATCACCAAATCATGATGCCTTCTCTACAGGAATGTGGAGGGCAGTGAGGCATTTCTGTCTTGCAAATATACAAAAAGTGGCCACACTTAAATTTATTCTTCCTTTCTTGTTTTCATTCATACTGTAGAGAGAAGTCTGCAATTAGTGACAAAGAGAGGCATCTCAGCAAACAGCTCTAGGATCAGATAAAAAGTCCCTTGCAGTCTCTGGCTTGGCTTATGGCATTGTTATAAAGTTTTATTGTCCAGTGTGTCACACTAGAAGGGCTCTGGGCATCACACACAAACTGCAAACACTAAAAGACCAAGTGTAAATTCAGCTCACTGCACTGTATGGCCTCCTTAGTTTTTAATCTATTGAATGTCACACAGGGAAAAAAGACCAGCACCTCACAGAAGCTACAATTAAATCCTCTGGTTCTGAGCTGCAGGGTGCTTAGCATGGAGCCATGGAAACACAGCCCCACTGAACAAAAACCTCCTGGCTGCAGGAATTTGGTAGTTCTTTAGTCACCAGCAACTGTACATGGCCAGCAAAGATCAGAGGGGAAGTGGGTAGCTGGCACAGAAGAAGAGGTGGTTTTGTGTCCTTAAACAGAGACATCAGATCCAAAGAAGCCCCAGGGGTTTATCCAGGTCAGTGGTTGTGGGTAACTAATTTTGGTGGTGTGACTGCTCCTGTCTGTTGACCACAGTGGGAGCCAGAGCTGTACAGTTACCAGTAACAGAAGTTGTCCTTTGAGGAGGTGATAGATGCCCTTGCATTTGAGAAACTAAGATACAGTTCATCTTGTAAGACAAATGTTGAAAATAGTCAGACAAGTCCAGCCCCAAAAGGTGATATTTCTCTCCACTGCTTGTAAAGGGAATTAAGGCAGCCAGCTCTGATGTGAGCATCCACTTTGTAACCATCTAAAGCTTGGTGCTGTGAATCCCTTGGCATTTTACAGAAACCAATAAAAAGGTGCAGTCTACTGTGCTGATGTTTTGTAGGGAACCTGCTGAAAAAAGGGACTATCTCCCCTTTCTCATCTCTATTCCATAGAGACTGGCTTCCCACTCTGGAGCCAGAGGTTCCTTCCTAGGACTCCTCCAAAACATGGGCTCTGGGCCCAAAGGGAGAATACCAGCCTTTGTTCAAAGCCTGTGCATACATCATAGTACAACTGAAGCAATCCACAATCCAAGCCTCATGTCTCTGCCAGCTCACCCAACTTTGTACCCCGTTTCTTCCCTATGCCTGTGTGTAAAGAATCATGTAAAGCCCAAACACTTTAAAATGGAGTCTGAATCTCTTAACATACCTGCAGAGCTCCCTAAATTGTACTGACACTATCCTGTCCAAACAATGAGAATGATAAAAGGGAGAAGGCAGAGGTATGGAAGAGACTATACACAACCCCAAACAAGTGGGATCACTGTGGACTTGGAAGATTTCCCTGTGCTTTCCCAGCACATCACTGTGTCACAAGAATACAGAGAAGCAGTATCACCTCCATTTCACTTTGGCTTGCAGAACCATGGAACTGTTCTCATTCCCAGTGACTATACCATCATGCCCACTAATACCCATCAAAGTGTCAGTTCTTGGCTAGGGACCAGCCCATCCCATCCCTGCAACTTCAGTGTTATTGCTTCAGGGGGTTTAAAATATCAATGCATTGCTCAGGTTTTCTTCTAAAAAACTGTAATAGCTCAAGGAATGCTCTGAATGGGAAATCAGCTCTTCCTCCACAGTCATTTTCTAGTGGCAGTGCCAATATGGGGGATGAATATTCTAAGACTACAAATAGTATAGCTGATCAAGTATTTTGAATAGTAAAAAGTCTTGTCTTTTGTTTTGGACTGTTACCTAGCTGAGAAATAAGAGAGGATGAAAGGGGGAAGAAAGTGTTCTCTGCTTCACCCCAGGCATATTTATTTCAGTTGCTGTTCAGCCCAGTCCAATTTACCGCTTGGATTTGCCTATTGATTGTGGCTTTAAATAAAAAGTGAATCCCCAGTGTTCCTGGCTCCACTGCTCATGCACTATCACAGATAAAGGGGAGCAGTTTGGGAGATTTTACATGACCAACGTATGTTTATTTAAGCATCCTTCACCCTGAAGGATCTCAAAGTGACAAGAAAAACCTCCAGTGTATAACACTGTGCAATTCATGCCAGAGCAGAGCGTGATACTATCTCTCTGCAGTGCTGAAAACAGTTGGCAGAGGCCAGGGGGGTAAATTCCAGCTTGACCATTTTTAACAGGTTCTTTCAGTGTCTATTCTATAAAAGAGCTGGGAAAGGAAAATTGTTTTAAGAGCTCTCTTTTTTACAGAAGATTATAATCTATAATAAAATCCACCAGAGTGAGGCTTTGCAATTCAAAAATAAATCACAATAGTGCTGGGAGAGGGGAGCAGGAATTTCTCTCTGTCCCCATTTTTCTCCGTCTCTGGGTAAGTCATTTGCCTTTGCCCATCTGCACAAAGCCTCCTCTAAAACTCAGGGAAGGCTATCTGTGCTTGCCAGTCAAAGATGGTAAAGGATTGCAAAGTGCCATTAAAACTGTGCTCCTCCTGTCCACCTCCCATGCAAAATAGAGATTATGAACAGCTCAAGAGCTTACTGACATTCAGCAGGGCTTTGTTGGGACAGTCAGCAGAAAGTGCAAGGCCCTGATCAAAATGGATGATGGATTCCCACAGGGAGCTTCTTCCACCAGGGTTGAAGCCACTTGCTTAGTGTGAGTGACATGCAGGTAAATGAAATAATACCCTCCCAGCCTGCTGTCATTGGGAAGGAATACAGATGGAGACTGAACTGACAGGCTGGGGCTGTCTTGAAGGTCAGAGAATTTTATTTAGCAAGAATCAGTGTCATTTTTGGAGATGAAATCTGTTCAGACTTTAATAGGATAAATCACAAGGGATATTCCAGAATAAATCAGAAAGGTGCTTTTCTCCCACCCCCATAGTATTAAATAATTTGAATGAAGAACCAATTTACTGCTTTTTAAATAAGAGAATAACTCAGTAATTTTTACGTGTCTGAGAGGGGGTAATTTTCCCAACATAAAGGTTGAGAGGAATTTTCTATATGCAGAATAGAGTCAACTGTTATTGACACTCAAGTTTCTAGTCAGCTTCTCCTGGAACAATTCCATTAAGTGCAAAATTGTGAACTGTGGCCTAGATTTTTATTATGCATTCTTGGACTTGATGAGTTTGGACAGCTTGAAGGTGTTCTGGAGAAAAGTAGATACTTTTCATACTTCTTCTAATTACTACTTAGGCTTTCTTAGAAGGAAAATAAATCTGTTCAGGACAGATGTTAAAAGTGTAACCTGTTGGTTTCAGGCTTAGAAGAGATGCAGTTCAATACACACCTAGTAGTCAACAATTTTAATAAAAGATATTAATAACTTAAGTATCTATGTTAAATTACAGGTAAAGTCCTTGCAAGACTTGTTTAAATTTTGTCTAAACCCATCTGGTTGTTTTTTTTCTGGCCAGTCCTATTGGATGCTTTCCATAAAGTGGATTCTAGTTTATTAATTTAATCAGTGATGGGTTCATTGAATGTTGCAGTCATGGAGCTAAAAATATTATCATTCTGTCTGCTCATCCCATTTTCTCAGCCACCCTGTCTTGTGTCGAAAGAAACAGTGAGCAGAGGGTGTTCAAAAGGGGACTGATGTTCAGGTTCCTCAGCCTAATACCAGTTCATGCTTTACCTGGGGCAAAATGTGCCACTCAGGGAATTATTTTGTTTCTCTCATCACTGAGGTCCAGCTGAATTCAGTGGCAGGATCCCTTAATCTCCCTGAGGGCAGAACAGAACTTCAGAGTCTTTGCTGGAGTCAGCAAGAACACCAGATGAGCCTTGATGCAGTGATCTTGAAGGGTGTATCTTCAAGTGCTTTATACAGGGAGTCTCCTTTTGGAGTTTGTATTAGTCTTTGTTGGGAGGGCAGATTTTTTTTTCATTATTATTTGTTGTATTTCCTTACTGTCCTGTGTTTTCCCTTCACTTCCTGGTACTGCACGAACACCAGTTTCAGAACTATGTCTATAACAAGAAAATTAAGCAAACACAGGCACTGGGACTCAACCTGTAGCAGTTCCTGGCATGGTTTTGGCTCAGACCAGAGAGCCTTTTCATTCAGTTGCTTCCCTCCATGCCAGAGAGCACCCCAGGCACAGCGATTGCTAATGGACACAGCTTGGGATCCTGTGCTGTAACACGCTGTTTACTAACCTTGTCCAAAACAGCACTCCTTCACTTCCCCAGTCTTTCTGCCCTGTGCATTTTTACTCTGTAGTGTTTGCATTGCCTGTTGACTTAAGGAAACACGTCATCCAAAAAATTAATAATGTCATACGCTTGTTTTTCAGCCACAGCCCAGCTCATAAGTATTACTTGACCACAGATCCTATCACTGGCTCCATCTACCTCTCGGACACCAACAGCCGACGTATCTATAAAATCAAGTCAACCACATCAGTGAAAGACATTGTGAAGAACTCGGAGGTCTTGGCTGGAACTGGGGATCAGTGCCTCCCATTCGATGATACCCGCTGTGGAGATGGAGGCAAAGGCACTGATGCCACCCTTACGAATCCCAGGGGTGAGACTGCTTCTTCTTCACTGGCTTTTTTAAAGGGGGCTTTTTGAAAGCAGCTTGTTTAGTCACTCTGGAGATTGCTCTCCTCTCCAATTCTGAAACACATCCTAAGGGCTTGCTCCTGGAAATAAGTGAGTATGCCTCACCCTCAGCTGGTCGTGTCATGGTTCTTCAAATTCACATGGCTGGGAGGAATGCCAAACCAGAGGGGTTCAGTGATGGGCACATGTCCAGAGGGCAATGGAATAAATCCACCCATCACTTTTATACCTGTGGAGCCACTTCTCCTCCTTACCAACAGTGCTTGGTCCCTCCCAACCTGGGCAGGATTCACTAACATTCAGTTCACTGAGGCTTTCTCGGCATTAAAAAAAAGCCCTATAAGCATTGCTGTATATATATAGAGATATATAGATATATAGATAGATATGTGTTAGGGCAGCAAAACTAGCATACAGCTCAAAGATAAGCAAATGGTGGTTTAGACATTGACATTATATATCACAGCATCCAGCTTAAATCCTCTAGGGGGTGGATACTAACTTCGATATGGGAGTGGTCTAATTCAGCTTACCTGGTTCCAACATACTGAAATGTGATAAAAGCACAGTTGAATCAGAATAAAAGCATCACACAGCCTTCATGGCTGTGAACTAAATTGTTCAAAACAGGTTTAGCCAAACATATGCAGTCCTGTGTGTAGCCAAGACTTCAGTCTGGCAATCTCAGGGTAACAAGCTCTGCAGATGGAGGATGTTGCTCCTCCCAGCTGTCCACAGCTCCTCAGAAAAAGAAAAACACACAGGGGGATAGAAATGAGGTGGGGGGGATAGAGATGAGATGGAAGGTACTGTTTGTACACAGATTTTCGACCGTGTTTGTGAAGAGGGCTGAGAAGGACACCCATGCAGGAATTGTTTTTTGAGATGTGGCATTTTTGCCTGTTATGTGTCGTCTTCTGCGCAGCTGTTCAGAGTGCAAGGAGTTATTTATAGGCTCTTGGCTTTGACATAAATGTGCCACAGGTTTTCTTTTTCATTGCATTGGGGAGTGGTAGTTCCCTCCTTCCTCACCACAACAAAGGCCAAGGCTATCCCGACCTCTTTATAAAGCAACATCTCAGCAAAACCTGGGGATCCTTTAACAAGTGCTCCTGCCCATGGCAGCAGGTTTGGACTAGATGACTTTCAAAGGCCTCTTCCAACCCAAACCAGTCTGTGATTTTACGGAAAGTTATTTCACTAAGAGCAGATAAGATCCCCAAAGAAATTGTGGCTGTCCCATCTCTGGAAGTGTTCAAGGACAGGTTGGATGGGGCTTTGATCTACCTGGTCTAGTGGAAAGAGTCCCAGCCCATGGCAAGGGTTTGGAACTAAATGATCTTTAAGGTCCCCTCCAACCCAAACCCTTCAATGATTCTATGATTCTCAGAAAGCTATTTTTCATGACACAGAGATGACATTGTTGTTACTGAATCCAGGAAACCCAAACTGATTTAATGAGCTTTTGTGTCAGGTCTGGCTGCGATTTTCTTTTTTTGTTTGTTTGGTTTTTGTTATGTGTCATCTAGTTGTTTTCTGGCAAGGATGTGGAAAAATATACTTTGGAGGACCTAATTTTTTGCCAAAAAGCATCAAAACTCAGACTTCTACCCTTGTAATGTTCAAAGTGTCCAGCATGGTTTCCAAGCATTCAAGAATCCCATGAGTTAACCATTATTTTGGGCTAAAGTATTGCCAAAAGCACAGGTATAGTGAAGGAACAGCTACTGGTGGTCAGTTGGCAGTGTAGAATTTGTCTCACTGCAATGAGAAGGCCGACTGAAAAGAAAATTAAGTGACTTGGGCAGAGAGATTCAGGCAGTCCAGCAGATGAATCATGAGATCAGGGAATCCAGAAATCTGTAATCCAATTTTCTGCACCTCTTTGAAGTTCCATCAGTGCAAAAAAAAATACCCCACCACTTTTGTTGGTCCTCTGTTCTCCCTTGTACAAGATAAGAGGGATATTATTCATTTCCATTCATGGGTGAATGTTACAAGGTTTAGATGACTTATGTTTCTGCTTTGCTATAGCAAACAGCTCTGGAGTTCAAAGTTTTCAGCACTGAAATCCTTCTTGTTGGCAACTGAAGCTCTCAGGAGGCCATTCTTCCACCTCAATCATATAACAGCAAAATTCGTGCATTCACTCCTCACAGCTCCAAAATTTCACAAAGCAGAAATAAATTGAGGGTGAAAGAGGAAATGACACGAAGCAAAATGACAAGAAGAAAATAATAATGCAGAAAGCCCGTACTGCCAATAGAAAGTTCCTAAACAGTGTTCCCTGATCTGATTCTAACCTGACTTTGCAAATTCTGCTGAGGCAACAGCTGTGGCAGGTGTGACTCACTCCCCAGTCCCCTCAATAAATGATGAACAGTGAAAACTCATGCTGACAATGTATTGTCATCATTGTTTGTACCTTCGCAGTGGTTCACCCTAGCAGAAGAATCCAGCAAATGCTCTTCCCTCATGTATTTCATAATAGTTCAAAATAAAAATGATTTGTTGTATAAGTAGATCTCAAGTGACCCTCTGCTTCTGTGTCTTGGCAGGCAAATAAATACTCGTAAGTGAATGGTCAGAGGAAATTAGAAAACTATGCTGTAGCTATAGAGATATCAGCTGGCCAGGGAAGGACTTGGAAAGCAAAGCCAGTTTTTCAAGAATCATTGCTCTTCACAGGACTCTACTTTTTAAGCCTAAAGCTATTTTTTTTTGCTCTGAACATAATTGCTTCATGCCAAGTAGGATTTCTGTATTTTAAGGACATCTTTGCACTTTTTCAAAAATCATTAAGAATAGAAGTCTTGTCTTTCATGATGTTTTAATTAGCTAATATTTGCAGCTTGCTGGAAAATGCGGAGGGATATCTTCCTGCCAGATGAAAACCAGCAATTCATTAAGACTGTAGAAATAGTCATGAGCTGTCAACATATGCCTTCGCATATACCTTTAGCCCCTTGGAGCAGTCAAGCATCTGGTCTAAGTAGGTTTTTTTGAGTCTCTTCTCAGTGGAAAGAAGCTAGTACCCTGAAGGTGGTTCATTCTGTGACAATGCACATGTTCAAGGTGGGATGAACCACGTTCTGGGGATGCTGGTCTTCTCCTGGATCTGATAGCCTGAAGAATGAGGTCCCCACTGCAGCAAACAGAATGTAGAATATTCAGAATGGTTCTGCACATTCTGAGCAGCAGACTTTTCCACATAGTTTTGATCACTTCCTCCAGTTCTCACCCCAGCTCCCTTGAGTTCAGAGGGCATAATTTCGTAGAATTATGGAATCTTTGGGTTAGAAGGGACCTTCAAAGACCATCCAGTTCCACCCCCACTGACGTGGGCAGGGACACCTTTCACTAAATCAGGTTGCTCCAAGCCCCATCCAGCCTGGCCTTGAACACTGCCAGGGATGGGGCATCCGCAGCCTCTCTGGGCACCCTATGCCAGTGGCTTACCACCCTCACAGGAAAGGATTTCTTTCTAATATATAATCTAAATCTGCCCTGTTTTAGTTCAGAACCATTATCCCTTGTCCTGTCAATACATTTCTCTGAGGTACCTTCTGGACAGAGGTTCTTGTCGCACTCCAGTGAAGGAAGAAGAACTCCTTTTAGACCATCAGTTTAGAAAAGATATTAGGAGGGGTAAAACCCTGAAGGAATTGCACACTTCACCCATCTTTGACTTGTTTAATAAAGGTAGGCTACAGAAACACAGGACAGATAGATCTACAGATGAAATAGTGGTGGCAGTGGTTTGGTCAGGGTATTTATCATAGCTGTTAGGAACCAGTCTGATCCATCCAATTCATTTGCCACAGAGCACAGCAAAGCTTTCAGATGCTAATGAATTTCAATATATCCTTGCAAATTAAAGTGTTACCACTTCCTAATTATCATCTGCTAATAATGATCCTCTTCTACAAGCAATCTAAAGAAAAATTAAAACTCCAGCTTGTCAGAGCATTTCTTTTCATCTGAGTACTCACCATTGGTTCTTCTTGGGAAAATGTTGTGGCAGAGAAATTACCAAGGAGCTTGCAATTAAGAGAGATTGCAGTGACAAGTCTGACACAATAGGAAGAAGGTTTCAGAAGGCATGCGGGGAGGGAGGGGGCATCTCATTCATTTAGCACCGTAACACCAATACAAAATGAAGTAATTAATTTGGGGACAGATTGGTTCTTTCACTCTGCCCTGCTGAATGTGTAATCAAAATCTCAGTTGTTTGCTAAGTGTTGAAGAGTCCGACAGAATTAATTGAGGAAACCAGCCCTCCACAATCTGTTAAGATTTTTATGGTCAGATAATAATAGGACCATTTTGGGGAAGACCAGAGGCTGACTGAACAAAATTTCTTGTCCCTTAATCTGGCCAGAAAAGACACTAAGGGACAGGGGCGATGTGGTCTTCCTGTGCTAACACTCCAGATGCTAGTCATCAGCATTTAGGGGACTTTCTGAAGACGTTGCACCAGACCTGTGCTTATATACCAGAATCAAATGGCTTAGAAACCTTCTTGAACACCTAGTTTTGTTCTTCCAGGCACCCTGTGCTAATAATGTCCACAATTTTTTTAGCCAGGTCATGAAAAGGAATGGTCCTTTTGAGGCCAAGCTACTGTTTTCTTTTTTCTGTCTTTGCTTATTCTTTGCTGTCTTGTAGTTACCTTCTTGACCACTGCACAGCACTAAACTGATATTAGCAGAAAACTTTTCACAGGAATTCTAGAATCTTTTTCCTGTGTGCTCTTTTTCAGATTGTCAATGTATATGGGTAGTTAGGCTTTCTCCTTCCCCTGTGAATTCCTCTGTACTTACTGACATTGATTTTTATATTACTCAGTCATTCAGCATCCAGTCAGACAAGAAAGGTCCAAATTTGGATTTCTTTTAAGCACCTTGTTTTTCAGTTAAAAGGGTTTTTTCCCCTTCTTCTTTTCCTAACTAGAGCTATGTGCACCATGCAATCACTTTCAGTGGTTTGTCTTCTACAAGAAACTCACTATGTCCCGGAAGCTATTTGTAGCATAACGTTGTGCTGTCACCTCTTCATGCTACAAGGTTCTGACATTTCAAGCAAATGTCATCATGTCACAATTTTCTATCAGCACAGCTCACTGGTGTGATGCACATGGTGCTACAAGCCCTTGTTTTGTAAGAGATCTCTGCTTATGCAAAGGGAGCCAGCATGATTTCGTAGCGTATGTATTTCATATCTCAGAACTTAAGGTTTGGCTCTGCAACACTACCTGGGTAGTGGCAGCAGCTGTTTCCTCTCAGTAACTGTGAGGCTGAACTTCAAGCTATATGCTGAAAGGCTGTAATTCCCCTATGTTCCTATGGAAACATGAGAGGAGCCTTCTGCCAAAGCAAGCCAAGGCCTTGGGCTTAACACTCATAACATGTGAATTACCCATTTCTGTGCCTGTTTGCAGGAGCCAGCTCCCAGCACTGGAACTGTGCCTGTATCAGAAAGGAAACAGAAAGGTCCAACCTAACCTCTACAATCTGCTGCAAAGCATCCGTGAGATGCTTCTTTCCCTTTTCACAGAAGTCATCCATCCAAAGACACTGGTCTGTGGGATAGCAGGGCTCTTCTCCATAATTAGTTTTGATTCCAAGACAGTCAGCAAAATCAGGAAGGGATTGGAGCAGTTGCCACATAAGGAATGTGTGCAAGTGGGAATTTGGGGCTTTGACAGGCTGCAAACTCTGCTACCCTACAGAAGATCTCATGAAATGTGAGGCAATTGAGATTGCTTAGCCTCCATGAAAAGGGGATAAGCAGAGAAATGCTCAGTGATAAGAACACATACACGTACCATTGCCCTGGAGCAGGGTGATAAGTGGTAACCTTGCTATCCCGCTTCAGCTTACTCGGGTGTGTGAGCTCTTTGTCTAAGCTGGAATGCAAAATAAAGTTGTGCCCTATCAGCTGATCAGAGCTGGCTCGAGGGCCGAAGTGAATCCAGGTTATTATTACTGTAACTGGGTAATCAGACCAGCCATCAAACCCCAGCACTGCCCACAGTGAGCCACTGCCAGCAGATGCTGCTGATAAGTCCAATCCAATACATATGGAACTAGCTAAGAGAGAAAATTCTGCCTCATTGAAAATCACATTATCCAGCCTGCCACCCTTCACTGGCTTTTGGCTTGTCACACAGACTAATGGACAGGCACCCGGAAAAATACTTGTTGTGAACCAAGGAATGGGTAAGAGACTCTTGTGTCTGACAAAAGCCAATTGAGATCAACTAAACCTTCTATCGTGCCTCTTCCAAAAAAAGCACATCTACCATATTGCTTAAAGAGCTCCGTTGTGTTCCTGGTTTTTAAGCAAATGCCAGCAAACATAAAAGAACTTGACACTCAGTAGGCAAAATAATTAAGAGGAGCAGAGACCTTCAACAGCAGATGCCAGTGACAGGTGACATGTGCCAGTATCCTGGATGACTCATTGAAGAGGGCATAGTGCTGACAAATCTCATGATAGGTGAAGATAGCTTCCTGAAAGCCATGTATGCCAGTGCAATATTGATGCTTGTCCCATCAGATCCTTCTGCAAGCATTTAATGAAGTGCTAAAATACAAATGATGTGTTTATATTGTATGGTGAGAATAAATGGCCACCACTACTGTGGCTTCTCCTGTAGATTCATCAAATCATAGAATGGTTGGATTGGCAGGGATCATAAAGACCATCTAGTTCCTACCCACCCAGGGTGGGACACCTTCCACTAGACCAGGTTGCTCAAATCCCATCCAACCTGTCCTTGAACATTTTCAGCGATGGGGCAGCCACAATTTCTTTGGGAAACCTTTGCAAGTGCCTCACCACCCTCAGTAAATTCAGATGTTCAACAGTTACCTTGTGCTCCTTTTGGAGGCTCTTACTTCATGGTCCTGCAAAGATGAGTCCTTGGCATGAATTGAACACAAGTATTAAAGTGCAGGACTAGAAGCAATCTTTTAGGTCATTCAGTCCTGTCATCCATTATCTCAGCAATCCTGCTATATAATCCCCTCCAGAATTAATGAACTTCGTTTTGAAAGCAGCAAGTAATTTTTTTCCTCACTGCCGTAGAGGCTATTCTGAAACCACACAGTTCTGATGGTCAAATACCCAATCCAGGTCAACGTGATGCCCTTCAAACTGGATGATACTGCAAAGAAGTAATGAAAATGCTGGTTTTGCCTCCTGGCAATAACACACAGCTCCCATTCAGCTCAGTGATCTGAAACACCACTTTTCTGACTCCTAATTTACTTTGAATCAACAGGTTGCAACCATGTCTGAATCCCTTCCTTTACCTCAGCTCAATAGAGAAATTTGTTCTTTCTCTCAAACAATGAATTAGTCCTGATGTTTTTCTGCCAGGCCAGATTATCTTCTGTGGATTTCCTTACAATCAAATGTGCTATGTTTTTCCATGTATCACCTACCTTCGTGGCTTTCAGCCCATGCAATACTTACAGTGCTGGCTGAAGGCCATGATTTTAGTTGCCAAAGCAATCAGAGGATTAGTCCCTACTCCATGAAAATCTAGAAGTTTTGATCTGTGAACTGCTGCATCTGCACTTCACAGCAGAGCTCACAGTGGATGGAGACTGAGGGTAAGTGTTTCAAATAAGGGGATCTGGCTGCAAAACAGCATTTTGCAGGAACACAAGATGTGATCACTCCTCAAACATTCTGAAAGCTTTCTATCTGAAACAGAATTCCCATCATTTCTGTCACCAAGATGACAGCCAAAGAGACAGTCTAGTGAGAATTCAGCTCACTAATTTATCTGCCTACAATATAAATGTTTTCTTTAGAGATATTTGCTGTAGTCTCCTTTTATTGTCAAATGGGAGGAAAAGGTATTTCTAGCAGGATTTGTATAATCTCCTGGGGATATGGGCTTTAGGGTGATACAAATTGCACTCTCAAAGTAGATTTCTTTCTCCACAGATACTTGCTTAGATGCACAGTGCAGATGTCTGCTTTTTGCCAAGTGATTGCTAACCCTGCAAGCAAAAGAAACCAAACAGGAAGATCCTAATATTCATATATTTCAAGCAGAATTTTCACTTGCATAGAGAAAGATGTTACTGGCCTCTACATTCTTTTTCTGTTTCTCTACAAGCTTTTAGTGTCTTTAACACAGTCATTCTGAGTGACATTCTGCCTCTGTAGGGTAGATGAGGTGAATGACTTTATTAGTATCTGTGGAGTTATTTTAATTTATACTTGCACAAAGGAGAGGTGAATAGAGCCCCTAACTTCTTATTCCTCCCTCAGTCATGACCTTTCTCTGCAACCTTGTGAGAATTGCATCATCTGTTAATTTACTGATAGGTAGAATCAGAATGATCACACTCATGGACTGTTATGAGGTCTAATTAGAAAGTGAAAGCACTATGAAATTCTCTGATGGAAGATGCAGAGGCTAGCTAGCCTAGGATAAAGAGGATTAAAGGAGATTGTGCTAACATAACAAATACTTGAGAAATTATGCTTAGGGGGAGGTGAAATGGCACATATCTGCAGGGCAAGAAATGAGATCAGCAGCCTGTAACTGCTGTCAGCAGACCTCAAATCCACTGACAGGAGTATGTCTACAAAGGAGGTTCGGACAATGAAATTAATTAGCAGAGTTCCAAATCGGGTGAAACACTGTATATTACTAGGATTATCCTGGGGAAAACCCTTTCTCATTTATCCATCTGGAATTTGATTGACCTAATGGACCTTTCACAGCCTTTTTCAATCGCCATTTTTGAAAGATTCATCAGTGTAACATTCTTACGTGCGTGGCTTACCATTCATACCATGAGCAATAAAACCAGGTTTCTGAACATGCAAGACACGCAGTTATCAGAAAACCTTCTCGTTTCAGCAGTTCACCGAATGCCATGCCCTTTTCCAGGAGCGTGCAGGGATTTCTGAATTGCATTGTGTGCCACTTGAAAGTGCTTTCCATGGAATGGTGCCACTTCAAAGCTCTTGATAACCAGGACTCCCACATGCCCTCTCCTCTCATCTGTTTGGAATGCCATAAAATATATTGCTCCTCATGTCAGGCTGCCATCACTTTCTGACTGTCTTTCTTATTTCCTTCCCAGGCATCACCGTGGACAAGTTTGGGCTGATTTACTTTGTGGATGGCACCATGATCAGGCGGATTGATCAGAATGGGATCATCTCAACTGTGTTGGGTTCCAATGACTTGACATCTGCTCGACCTCTCAGCTGTGACTCTGTTATGGACATTTCTCAGGTAAAACAGAGGTTTGGGTTTGTTTTTACAGAATGCAAGCCTACACCTTCACCCTTATCTGCAAGTCTGTGTGCTTCCCCAGCAGGTCTGATGAACAGGTAAGGGCCCAAGGAGAGTGGGATTGCTACATAGTTTATGGTATAAAATTGACCAGATCATAAAAGAATTACCCTATAAAGACAGAAGGAAACACTTGACTGTCCTAACTCTTAGATTTCTGGAGGTGAGATTTTTAAAGATGTCCCAGCCACAGAACTGACTTCTTTCTGTTTCCAGTCAGTGGGAAGGCGCAGATTTCTGGGAAGGCAGGTTTTGTTACACTCATGTCTCACTATATGCCAGGGACTATATGCCATGCTCCATTATAACATCTTAGCTAATCACAGGTTTTTTTCTTTTCTTCCCCTCATCCTAATTTGTCCCAGCACAATTTTAGACCTGAATCAAATTAACATAGGAAAAACTGATTGGAGGATGTGGTGCCAAAATTAGCAACAGCAGGAAAACAAGAATCTTGAATTGCATCAGATTGCAAATTGGTTGCAGCTACCATCATGCTGGGCTTTTAAGTCCTGCTGCTTCAAGGTGGAGAGAAAAAAGAAGAGAGAAAAAGAAATCTCATTTTGTTGATTGCTTTACTGCTGGATGGTGCAGAAGAGAAATCTGTTACAGCCCAGCACTCAGTTTTGTGTGGCACTGGCCAGCTTGTCAAATTGTGCCAGTTTAGGACAGTGTCCTTTGAAACCTTTGTGCCACTTGTTGTTTGCCTGACTGCAGGAATGTTGTCCTCTCCTATGAAAATATAGATCATAGCTGGAGGTCTAAGTACTGTTATTCAGCCACAATAGATGTCAATGGGGTTTCCTTTTTGTAACTACCTAGATAATTTCCATGCTCCCATATGGAATCTGTTCTTGTTTTTTCCCTCTAATTTGAAAAGATTACTCTTGCTTCCTTGCAACTGGCTCCCACTGTCTATAATTTATGAACAAGCTGAAGTTACTACTTTAAAAGTTGTTCTGCCTTCTATAGAGGCAAAATTTTGATGGTTAAAGGCCACCTTGTAAGATATTTCTCATCTTACAGACATAATTTCTTCTTTATGTGAATTTCAGGGTCAGTTAGCACAAGACTGTTGTATAATCAGGCTTTAAAAATTATTTACTTCCAGGTTATATAGCTCCTATGTAAACCAATGTCATGTTCAAACACATCTGAGATGAACATGTATCAGCTGAAGACTCTTTTTTTTCCTTTCATAAAATGACAGGAACCATTTTTGGATTAACCTGTACTGGGATTGGCAGATTAACCACTCCTGTTCTAGAGAAACATACTGAATACAAGCTTAATTAAAAAATAAAACCGAGCATGGGAAGCAGCTTTTCGTCATTTACAGCGGATAGAAGGGTCTTTTCTGCCAGGTCCCTGAGGCTCCCTGGGACATGAGGACATGAAATATTTAGCTGCCACTGTTGACAAGGAATGGTTTTTAAGAAATTGAAAATTCCCTTGTCAGTTCAGAATAAACTCAGCTCTTGATGCTAACTGAAGACTGCAGAGCTTAAAGACCACTGGAAGGGATGGAGGCATGAATTATTAAAGAGAAAACCACAGGCTATAATGTTTTACTACAAGAAGGGTTAAAATAGGCCAGGAGCTGAGAAAAGGAAGGAGATTTTGCAAGCAGAGAACCAGAGCAGACAAAGCTCAGCAAACTGCCTAGCCATGAAAACAAGCCTCACGCACCCAGGTGTTAGAAGACGCAATGAACTAAATAATTTACATCTGATCCTTAAAAAAATGCTGAAAAGGCATATGGAAGCATAAAAATAAAGCATGGCTGTAGCAGAGGTGTTGAACGACAGGCCTTAAAAATAGGAATTTCCTGTGTTCCTGTAGATCTTACCTGGTCTCTTTTTACCGAGTTTTAAATAAAATCACAGTGAAAGATGGTTTCCTGGACCTGAGTCTGCTGGCATCCACTCCTCCTCCTTCCAATAAGGTTACAAAATACTCCTCTAACCTTAGTCACGTCAGACAAATGAGAAGAAGCAGCAACTGAGATGGATGGTGGGAAAAGAAGGTTCAAAACAAAGAAACTATCCTGGAACTGATAGGTTCCCATCAGACAAGACTGATTTTTTTCCATATAAACCTGAAATAAAATAAAATAATCCAAAAAAAAAAATACAATTTGGAGTTTTTTACAAAAAAAATGTTCTGAATTCTATTGGTAAAGGCTTTTTATGTTTGGCAACTAAAAGAGAAGACTCACTTGAAAAGAGTGTATTGCAGAAGCAGAGCTAGAAACAAAGTCATTCTAGTGCTCACTCACTTGTGGTGTTGCAAGTCACTGTTGTAGTGGATTATCAGTGTAGAACTGGGATGTGTCACTCCTGAACCCATTTTTCCATTATGCTAAAAGAAAATGTGAAAATCACCGTGAAGGCACAAGTATTCTACTCCATGAACTGAAATTGCCTGAATTTCCTGTGAATTGCTATTCTGCATTTTTGCAGCATAAAGCAGAAAACTGTAGGTTATAACTTAGATATTCACACATGCTGGCACAGCTGCCAGTTTTGTGTCTATCCCTCCTTGTCATTTACCAAGAGGAGTTCAGCCACTTGTGTGAAAAATCCTTTAGTAAAAGAATCACTGTTTTGTGTGTCGGATTTCATAGCACTTCACACAGAAATATTTACAGTCCCAGGTCTCTGAAATGAGGTCCAGCTTCCATCAATTCAAAAAGCACAGGAGAGGGAAAATCACAGAATGGTTTGCCTCTGTCCATCATCCTGTTCCCACCAGTGTTCCAGTGCAGAGTGTGGGTGTCCCCATGTGACTGCTTGACATGACCAGCAGCTAAGCCCCCTCGCTCACAGCAGGGAGGCTTACATCCTCTATGGCCACCTATCAAGTAATAATTAGTTGTGGGGTTTTTCACCCATTCGCCCTTTAATCCATGTTGATTCCATCCTTACTGTGATTGATTTATAGCAATCATGCAGTAGAAAAATGTCTTGCTATAAAAATTCCCTTGTGTTTTTTTACCATGAAGGTTCGTCTAGAATGGCCCACGGATCTAGCAGTGAATCCCATGGATAATTCGCTCTACGTCCTCGACAACAACGTTGTGCTGCAGATCTCTGAGAACCACCAAGTGCGCATCGTGGCAGGGAGGCCCATGCACTGCCAGGTGCCAGGCATGGATCACTTTCTCCTCAGCAAGGTGGCAATCCACGCCACGCTGGAGTCTGCCACCGCCCTGGCCGTGTCCCATAACGGGGTCCTGTACATCGCGGAGACCGACGAGAAGAAGATCAACCGCATCAGGCAGGTCACCACCAACGGGGAGATCTCCCTGGTCGCCGGCGCCCCGAGCAGCTGCGACTGCAAGAATGATGCCAACTGCGACTGCTTCTCGGGGGACGACGGCTACGCCAAGGACGCCAAGCTCAACGCGCCGTCTTCCCTCGCCGTGTGTGCAGATGGGGAGCTGTATGTCGCTGACCTGGGGAATATTCGAATCCGCTTCATTCGGAAAAACAAGCCGTTCCTCAACACACAAAATCTGTATGAGTTATCCTCACCCATAGACCAGGAACTCTACTTGTTTGACACCAGTGGGAAGCACCTTTTTACTCAGAGCCTTACCACTGGAGATTATCTTTACAATTTTACGTATTCTGGAGATGGAGATATAACCCTGATCACTGACAATAATGGCAACTTAGTCAATATCCGAAGAGATTCCACAGGGATGCCCCTCTGGCTGGTGGTGCCTGATGGCCAAGTCTACTGGGTGACAATTGGTACCAACAGTGCACTCAAGAGTGTGACAACACAGGGGCATGAAGTAGCCATGATGACTTACCACGGCAACTCTGGTCTCCTTGCCACTAAAAGCAATGAAAATGGTTGGACAACATTTTATGAGTAAGTATTTTATGAATATTGGGGCTGCTGACTTCATTCTGTGTTCTCTGAACCGTGCAAGGTTGGTAGAATTTAATTCCCTGATTAGAATTTTTGTCCAAATAAAATGGCCAGAACAGAGAGTATTAGATTTCACTCAAACACTAGATACTGGCAGTAAGTGCATTAGAGCTTGAATAAGCTCCCTCTACCAAGTCAAGAGTCAGACAGAATTTCTGCTGAGTTTTTCTAAGTAATTTGGACACCTGGTTCTCCTTAACTGTAGTCAGGACTGGAGATTCAGGTTGCGTGTCAGAGAGTTTTTCTTGGCTTTGAAAGCCTTGGAAGTATGAAAGTTCCATCAGAGCCTCTTTTTTCATAGCTTTTCACCTACTTCCTGTGCTGCAGTGTCTTTTTTGTGCCTGTTTGAAATGTCTGATGTAGAATGACAATTGGCAATGACTAATGAGAGCTTGCTCTGGAAACAATTCTGTAATTAATGGACTGCTCAATTCCTACTGTTGCAATTTGCCTCACTAAGCTTTAAAAGTAGTCTTTGAACTGTTCAAGACTATCCCCAAAGAGTTTCTAAGCAGAGAGAAGACGGGATGCATTGAAAAACCCAGAGATGGTAGTATCTTGAATATTTGTACTTCTTTTCTGTGCTACTTTTAGCAATTCCCTGCTTATAAATATCGTGACGACAACACATTTCTGATGTAAAAAAGGACAAAAATAACTGAGTGAAGAGCACCTAGAAGGGTTCATTCTGCTGTTGAGAGCCCTTTCCCCTCCCTCTTCCTTAGTTTAATTTTTATTTACAAGTGTAAACTCTTTGAAATGCTCCTTTAAGTGCATCATTTCCCACATGGTTTGAATGGTTACATGGAAGTGTTCAGCTGCCATAATAATAGACCCATTGTAAGAATCCAATTTGGCTAGAATAGACAGTTCCCAAGATGACAAACAAAATGTTGTTAAAGAAAAGTGATTCAGGAAAGGAGAGCTGGCTAAACCCATGTATCTATGTGTTGTTATGTGGTTGCTTTGGTTCTCTCCTTAAAATGTTCCAGGCCCAGTTTCAAATTTCTTCGCTTAATACTCACTGCTCCTGCTCTTGCTGTGAAAAGAACTGATGGAAACTCTGTGATGAATCTTTTGAAATGTTATTAGCATTTTATCAATGTTCTGCTTGCAATTACTGTAGCAATATTCCTCAGTGAATCCAAGTTAATACTCTCCATCTCTTACATTGAATTTTCTTGAGGAAGGCCTTAGGGATGAAAAAGAGGGTGTTTTTCTCCACAGTGAAAGCCAGCTATATTGTCAGGATCATTGTGCTAAATCAAGGAGGTATTTTCTTTTTGCAAAGAACCCAGTAGTTCCTGTGCCTGAAAACAGATGCAGTCACAGACAGTGAAGCTAACTAAACATTACAGCTAATAACGGTCAGATTTATACCTCAGACATAATCTTTTATTTTAAAGTGCAACTGAAAATACAAAGGAGATAAGACAGAAGCTCAAAACCAGGTTGCTCTGTGGTTATATTTATAACAGGGATCCATTATTTCTTGCTGGCCAACAAAGTAGAGCATTTGTGAAAGTCATCATTCTGGTCCTTTTATGCACTTCAGAAGAGTCATAAGAAAGCTTTTTAGAGCTAAATGGAAGACAGTATTCTCCAGTGGCTGGACTATGGAAATCTTGACTAGAGCAAATCAGCACTGTATGATAGTACAGCATCACTGAATATAGAATTGTGACTGTGCCTTCAGAGATACCTCATCCAAACTTCTGATCATTATTTAACTGTTCCTGACAGTTTCTGATGCAACTATATAAAAGTACAGGGTAAAAGTCTATATCTGAATTAGTTACTTCAGCCTTCAGGTGCTGTTCTTACCAGGGCATTTCTTAGCCATTACCGTAAAGCTGCAAGAGCTCTGACATGTGGGCACATTGGTGTGCCTCTGGAAAGGAGGGAAGGAGGCAGGATATACTGATGCAGTACTGGAGGTCTGTCTCCAGGGTGCACCAGGGAATCCAGGTCCTCCAAGGCTTCATGCTGGACTGGCACATTGTCCCTCTGTTTCTGTGGGGAGAGACGGGTGCTGGCTTCAGGCAGTGGCAGACTCACTCACAGCACTTACAGCTCTTCCTTTCACACATCCTACACCCAAGCCTGCTATAACAATCCTGTTTTATCAGGTTTAGCTCTGAGTAAGACTCAGTGTATAATGGCGTGCAGTTTCCCTTTTTGTTTGAGAGTGAAACTTAGCTCCCTACAGTAATTAGCCTGTCTCCAAAGACCTGTCTATGACTACTTTGAGGGTTTTAGCATTATATAGACCTTTCCTGCCCCTGCAGTGGGCTTGACATTAGCTGTCAGTTAATGCAGTACAGCTCAGCTTGTCCAGTAACTGGATTAAAGACTTTTCTTCCCATTAAACTGGTTACAGTGACAGTGATAATCAACAGCAAAGGAAGTTGATCTGGAAACTGAGCCAGGGAAACGACTTCTTGTTCAACTCCTCCAGTCAAAGACAAAGGATGCTGTGTGACTACTTGCTGCTTTGTTGTTGCTGCTTTTCAACTTGACCTGAAAAAATTGCTACCAGCCTTTACAAAGTTTCTTAGCAGTTGCTGTTTGTCTGCTTCAGAATCCGGAAATTCTTATTAATGGATTTGTTTAAATCAAGAATACGGCAATTATCTTGATTAGTTCGCTGAGATGTTATCACTATACATTAATTCAATTTCCCTCTGAGCCAAAGTCAAACCTTCAATGCATTATTTAGCCCAGATGAGGCTCTTTTACTTAGGTCCTTTGTGTGTCCAATTAGTTTTGAAGGTCACCTCCTCCCATACAGACTCAAATGCTTACACATTGCTCCAGCCAAGCCCAGAAATTCAAAGGCTTTTCACGGACTCCCCAAGAAGTGGCTCACAGCTGTCTGGAGGGCAAAGGGTCTTACGGAGCCAGATCTTCAGATGAGTGGTAAGCTTTGACCCCGTAACACTGGAGGCTGTTTTACAGAGAACCAAACTCTGCCAAACCTCACACACTGTAATGGATGGAAGGTAGGAGCCAGCTGGACTGAGCATGCAGGAGGACGTTGAATGGCTTCCCAGTGACCCCCAGGGCTCAAGAGGTCCCACCCCAGCACCAGCAGCTTTTGGTGCCAAAGCCAATGCCCTGGTCTGTGTGACTGTGATTTATCAGGTCATACACAGGGTTTTACAGGATTTGATTTCTTGTAGTTCAAGTGAGGGTCTTGTTCTACTCCTGCAGCAGACTGGAGTATAAGAAACACCTTTGGCTTTTGTCCTCCCTCCTCTTTTAGCAAGATTTCTTGGTTCAACATGTTCCACAATTTGTACATGATAAAATTATGAGATTCTCATTATTGTTCCTCTGACAAAGCTGCAGTGAAACTCCAGTAAGTGCCATGATAAAATACCAGTTCTCCAGTACCCTCACTAAGTCATGAGGTCATATTTTGAGCCACTGCCCTGCCCTGAAATTAATGCCTGATAGCAAAGTTTAGTTGAGAACCAAGGGAATTATGAGTATCATAAAAGGTAGAAAGAGATCTTCCTCTTCTTTTTTGAGCAGTCGGAAAATTCAGCAGACTGTGACCACAACCTGGCCTCTGGTCATTAGGGAGAGGACTTGCCTTCATGCATTTTTGAGTATTATCGGTTTGTCTGTTATAGATTTATTTTTAATGTTGTGTTTAATGTTGTTTGAAAAATAGGGATGAGGAGAGCTTGTTAAGAGGCACTGGGTGCACGTTGGTATAATCACATGCAAAATACAGTTTACAAGGTCCATTTAGACACTTTGGCACTAAATGCAATATTATTATAGTGAGTTTTTTCTGATCTATTTGACTTGTGTTCTAAAAGGCTGATGAAATGTGAAGAAGCTAAAATGAGGAAATGCAGAAACTCAGGCAAGAAATTGATTTCTGAATAGATGGTACTTAGGATGCTCTTTAATTCCCAGGGTCCAGGTCTCTACACAATGATAATGTGATAAATGAAAGCTCTGAATGTTTACAAGCCAACAATTAGACCTCATAAGCACCAAATACCATTTTAATTCTGTGCATTGAACCTTAGCTAAGTACATTTCCAATTGGGAATGGATGGCAGCGGCTTCCTTTGCTGGCCTAATAATTGCCACTGTAATTGTAAGTGCTGAGGCTTTGCAGCAGGTTTGAATGGGAGGCAGCAGCTGTGTTAGCAGGTGATGGATTCATTGCTCCAAGTGGCTGCTGTGTGCACTCCCATGCTTCAGTATTTCCTTAATTCTGGGGCTTTCAGAGCATTTGGAGAACACAGAAGTCTTAGGCTGTGATGAAAACTGGCCCAGCCCTAAATCCCAATGCTATGGAAACAGGCTAGGCAGCTTAGCTGCAAAATGAGGAGAGATTTATGTTACTGCAAATACCAGGGCACACCTGCAGCTACATAAGAGCCAGTCGCTTGGCCTTCCTCTCCAAGCTGAGGTGTGCCCTATAAGGGCCTTTATGGGCTGAAAGCAGAGATGGAAGGAACCAGCATAGCATATTGATTAAGCATATTATCTCTTTGGGCTGTGCAAGTCTTCACATCCCTGGGAGACTGTGGGTATGTTATAGATGATATCAGGTATGTGTTGTGTGAGCTAAATCAGGGGAAAGGGGGAAAATGCTCCAGTTCTGAGTAAAAACAGAAAAGAGAAAAAGAACGGCTTGCCAAGAAGAAAACTCTGTGTGTGTTCATGCTAATGGGCTTCCCACACCTCCGTTTTCATTGCCACCACAGTGCTAAAAGGAGCTTTAGTCTGGACGTGAGCATTTTACACTTCATCTGTCACCAGTTAAAAATAATAATAAAAATGGGAACTGTCTAATTGTCCTACCTTCTCATTTTTCTTCCTTTGTAAGGCAGGACCTCCTTGCAGCTGCAAATCAGTGAGCTGTCCCACCCAGAGCCAGTCATTGGCAGGTCCCTGTCTGGCTGCTGGGCAGAGGAAGGTGCAGCAGCTCCTGCACATGCAGAAAACAGAGATGGTCCTAGTTCCTTCTGAAGGAGGTTAATGGGGTGACTAAGGATGTGCCAAAAGTCTAATGTACTGCTGCAGACATCTTAAACCAGTTCCAGCAGATCATTCCAGACTGTTCTGGCCCAAAAGGAGCCTTGCTTCTCAGGATCCAAAATCCCAAATGGAAGTCCTTGCTCTTGATGAAGTACTGTGAGTTTTGTACAGCTGTAAAAATGTAACCATGTAAATTAAGTGTATTGTACTTACTAATTTTGACTTTACAAGAAAAATGTGTGCACAGAGGTCTAGGTGCCATGACACTCTTTCATTCTTTTTTTCTTGCCATTTTAACCTAATTTGCACAAGGAGAGGTTTCTCCAGTTGTGTATTACCAAATATTATTTATTTGCCCAACAGAGGTGGAGAACCATTTGTGAGGGTGCTAGAAGCTTGAGGTCCAGGAATATTATAAAAATATTATTTAAAAGGCACTACATAACTACTATATAAAATAATATTTATTTTACACTACATAATATTATATAAAAAGGCACTACTTGCCTTTTAGTAAGAGCATCCTGCAATAAGACGAGGGGAAGTGGCTTTAAACTGAACGAGGGTAGGTTTTAGAGTAGATGATAGAAAGAAATTCTTTTCTGTGAATGTGGTGAGCCAGTGGCACAGGTTGCCCAGAGGAGACCTGGCTGCCCCATCGCTGGATGTGTTCAAGGCCGGGTTGGATGGGGCTCAGAGCAATGTGATCTTGTGGAAGGTGTCCTGGCCCATGATGAGGTGGGTGAAAGAAGATGATCTGTAAGGTCCCTTTCACCCTAAACCAATTTGTGTTTCTGTGATTTGATGAATATAAGGAGTTGGCTGTCAGCTGCTGCTGGGGGCTGTTAAACTGAGTATCCACAGGGTTTTGAGGCTTTCTTTGGAGCATGTAAGTAGGACTTGCATGGAGGAAAGGTTTTGTGCTGACTCTCAGCATTTTTCTGAGTGCCATTCAATTAGGATAAAAACCTGTGACTCACAGGACATTGACTCAGCACTTATCACATGAACAAGCTGTCTGCCCGCATGCTGGCTTTTGCATTCCTTTTTTCCCTGCTTTTTTAACCTGCAGACCTGCTTCCTTTTATACTCCTGTTACACCAAACTCACCCATTAGACTTCAGTGCAACTCATCTAGATTTGTGACATTATTATTAGACGGCAAATCAGACTTATTTTTAGGACCAGCTCATTTTTAAAATCTAAATGAAGTAATAGAAATAAATCCCTCACACCTACTAATCCACCCTGTCAGAGGTGCCAAATTCAGAACATTCGCAAACTTGATTGTACCCTTACAGTTCAGACTAGTTTATATATATAGGACTATTGATGTTGTGGTAGAAGGAATTTGGGGTGTTACACAACACACCTTCAGTGATAACAATGTTTTCTCTGCTCAGGGGACAGACTAAATCATATTCCTTGTGTCTTGTCTCAGCAGATGAGGTAAAGAGACTGCCTGTGATGTTTTCCGTTTAAGATTCACATACTGGTTTAGGAAGAGATGTGCAGGTGACTGGAGATGGTTCAAGCAAAACACATTTGTCTCAGTGCAAACAGGGCAGCCACAAATCTGGAGTAAATTGTTTAGTACTGGGAGCACTTTAGTTCTGGCTCTTGCATGGAGATGCAGCTCAGGTCCAGGCTGTGGGCTGCTAGCTGCTTGGAAAAGCTTTAACTGATCTCTGCCAAACTCCTGCAATGCAGTCCTGTTTTCCACCATTTCTTGTTTTGTTTTTGGGGTTTTTTTTATTTCTTTCTTTTCCATTTTACAAGTGGCTGATTGATTGCCAGGATATCGGAGGGAAAGGGCAAGGCTTGGATAATCCATGACTGGTGAGCTGACTGTGGAAGGCAATTGCTTTCTTCTATCTTACTACCTCCCCCTCTGCTCAATGGGCAAGAAAAGCCTCACATGGTGGTGTCTCCAAACCTGAGGGATGGAGAGATTTGCAATGAGGTCACCCAGTTAGCCATCACTGTAACCTAAATATTAAACTTGGGCAAAAAATTATATTTTCAACCAGCCCTTCCTCACATTAAATCACTGCCACCATATTTCAAAAGTGAAGTACCAGCACTGTGTTCGAATCTGGAAAAATGAGAGTGGAAGAGGAGACAAATTTTCTTCTGTATAGTGCAGAGCCAGTCCAGTGACTGCTCATGGGTCTCTCATCGGTTGCAGTTCAAGAGTACTTTGTGCTTGCCTTGCCTTCCCCTCCCCTCCCCTCTTCTCCTTGGGTTTTTGTTTGGTTTCTGGGTTTTGTTATTAGATGAGGTGTATTTTCTTATTCCGCAGCTCAGAGTAATCCCAAAGAAAAGCATCAAGAGCTCCTCAACCATCTGCTCCCTCCAAGGTCTGATCATCTGTATCCCAATCCCCTCTTAAGACATTTCTCTAAAATACTCTTTAAAGAGTTGGGCAGTGGGGTTTCCAGTGCTCCATCTATTCCTCTGTTGCAGCAACCATGTGCCTTGAAAATGTTCTACAGCTTCTAACCTGAATTTTCATTGTTTCCATTTACTTTCTGTCACATCCTCAGTAGACATGATAAGCAATTTATTATAATCTTCTTCAGAACACCCGTTGTTAGGGTGGCATCTTCCCACTGCCTTGTTTCCCCATTTCTGAATGAACTCCTTTATTTTGGCTTTGCCTCTTTCATCAGGTTTTCTAAGGTTGTTATCCTCAATGTATCATTTACATTACTTTCTCATTCTGAGGAATGGTGCCCTTCCCTGGACACTGCATTCCTTCGAAGGCTCACCAATGGGTAGCACAAGAGAACAAGACCTCTCTGCTTGCCCACCATTTACTTTGCATCCCCAAGTGATACATTTTCATAATATGATCTACTTAGTTTCATATAAATCATTCTTAAAAGAGTTGTGGGCAGGACTTGAAAAAAGTCGAACATTCATCCCTGATTGATTTGCTGGAATTTTTCTGTTTCTCCCTAACTATTTAAATACCCCTTCCCTGAAGGTCCCTCTCATCAGAAGGTCTAGCAGCCCTCCAGAGATTAGCCAGTACAGCTCCCTATTGCTCTCCGTGTCAACTACAATAACCTCACTGCAAAGGTCCCTTGACAGCCTTTTGGGTCTGTGAACCTTTTTGTAATGCCACAGATGGGAGGCATAATGATGTGTTTGCTCTCTTAACTCAGGAGGGCTCTAGACACAAGTGTCTGTTTCTCTTTTTATCAGAAAATAACTCCCCCATCTTGTTAACTGCTGTGGGGCCTGTGTGTATGAAGCTTATTTTACCTGGGCCCTGGTACACCGGTGTCCTCATCACAGAAACCTTCCCAGATGGTGCTTATGTTGATTCCTCATTGGAAAAGCCAAGGACACAGTAGGGGTGAAAACTGGTCTGCTTTTTTACACTTTTAA
Source organism: Promerops cafer (assembly GCA_013398275.1). Taxonomy (NCBI): domain Eukaryota; kingdom Metazoa; phylum Chordata; class Aves; order Passeriformes; family Nectariniidae; genus Promerops; species Promerops cafer. The sequence continues at coordinate 96,587 of VZSE01015389.1, read as the reverse complement.
ATCAGTCCTTCCATATGGTCCTAGGAACAGTAAAAGGTAGACACAGGGGTTCGGCTATACTCAGGACTCTACACCATGTTCACAAAGGACAATTCTCTACTTGATGCAGCCAATCTGGTCCTTGCTGCTACCTTAATATTTAGCTTTTCAAAATTAGATAGGAAAAAAAAAAAAATTGCTGAGCTAAGGACACAACCAGACAAATCAGTTCATAGCCTTCAGAAATGCCTAGTTCTGCTAGACAGGATGCACAGGCCAGTACTTTTCTGTAAGTCACAGCATAGTAGATGGGAAATAAAGTTACTCTTGTAAAGAAGCATAGTGCAGGTGAGAAGTGTTGGAAAAGTATTGTTGAAATACAAGCTAATATTTATTTAGGAATTTTCTATTCTTTGCTTCATTCTCTTCAGTTAAAAGCTGTGATTTTCTTCTCATGAGGCCAAAAAAAGTCAAGACTATCTGAAAGAGTGACAGTGCATTTTTCTCTGTGAAAAATCTGTATGATGACTTGAAGAATTGGTCTCTGCTTTATAGGATGATTTGTCCTCTGTTGATGCTGTTGACTTCATTACATTCTCTCTTTCAGATACGACAGCTTTGGCCGCCTGACCAACGTGACCTTCCCTACTGGCCAAGTGAGCAGCTTCCGCAGCGATACCGACAGTTCCGTGCATGTCCAGGTGGAAACCTCCAGCAAGGATGATGTTACAATAACAACCAATTTGTCAGCATCAGGGGCCTTCTACACCCTGCTCCAAGGTGAGTTGGGCCACCATCCCTCTCCTGACCAAACTCCACACAATGGATTAGGAAACAGGCATCGTCTTGATAATCCCCGCATCAAAAATCACCTGTATTCTCAGTGCACCAGAGCTCCCCACATGGTGGTACAGACACACTCACACCTACTTAGGCTCATTCCCTAGCACAGTGGATGCTCTGCAGCTGTTTTTCTGCTCCATTCCCAGCCAGTGCCCTTGCCGTGCAGGCTCGTGCAGTACAGTCCTCCATCATCATTACCATTATTGTTGTAACTAAAAGGGTTGCATAAATCAAGCCACACTTCCAGCCAACCCCTTTGCTTCAGTCTCTTAATGGCTTCTGACTTAACAGTTGCTCTCCTCCTGGAACAGGCTTCCAGCTGGTTGCTGGAGATCTGATTCTTTGTTCACTGGCATTTCAAACATTCACAAGGAAGCATCTAGAAAAATTACCATCCCTGTGCCCAGAAGGTCTGTGTTTGAGTTAAGAGGTGGTGTGGAGAGGCACAAAGAAGAAGTGGACAGATGGGGTAGGACTGGTGGGACCAGTTTGTGGCTGTGGGAAATGAGCACAGTTGTGCCTGTGGTAGAAGGTGGGAAGCAGAGGACTGATTAGGTGGAGGAAAAGGAAATGAAGTGGGAAATAAAAGAGGAATAAATAGCAGGGGAGCACTGTGCTGATATGCTGGTAGTGGCAGAACTTGTACTGCACAAACAGTGCCAGCCTGGATCTGTGGGTTCTCAAAGCTGAAGCCTCCTTAGGATCAGGATGAGCTATCACACCTGTTCCCTGGGGCTTGGGGAAAAGGAAGGAACTTTCAGACTCTGCTTTCTTTATTCCCCAGATCTCATTCACTCTGTGACTGATTACAATGGGGTGTGAAACATCTTTTCTCCTTGCAAGGAACAAACTGCACCAAGTGGGGCAAGCATGTTCCAGAGTGACATTTATTCCCACATTTCTGGGATACAATTTCCTTCCCCGTCCCTGTAACAACATCAACCTTTCCTAAAAGAAAGTGCCTCCTATGCCTGAGACACTGCTTTTGCACTTCTGGAGAGGGCAGCTGAGAGGGTTCCAACCCCCTCAAGCTGTCCCCATATTCCTGTAGGGAAATGCCATGACTTTCTTATTCTTGAGCCTGTAAGACAGATGCAACCTACCCCACCCCATCTCACTCACTCATGTTGTGTGGCAACTGCACAGACATGAGGTTGGCTTCACCTCAAGAGCCTAATTAAGCAATAGAGCCCACTGTGACTGTGGCCCTTTAGTGACAAAATTGACTGTGGTGTGATTTGAAGGCACAGTTACATAATGGTGCCACAGTCAATTTTGTCACTGTCCTGCCCTCCAGCACAGAGACATTCTGGCCATTAGGACATGCAGAATTACAAACAGCTTAACTATCTTCAGAAGTATAAAATAATGAAACTGTTTGCATGTGAAGAAACTCACTTAAAACAAAGATCTGGATAATGTTGCAGAAGAGGTGTCTTGGTGAACCAAATTCTTGGTGAACCTGTCAGGAAACCTGGATCACACTGTGAACAGGTGAGATCTGAGAAGGCATTTTCAGAAGATTGCTAATTCCTGTAGGATGGATTTAGGAGCTTCTACAACAGGCACATCAACACTCCAGTGGGATTTTGTCTTCTGGACTAGTGACAAAGTGAGCATTTGTTCAATGCCAAAGTAGGGCAGTAGTGCCCTAGAGCCAAAGCAGCCTAAAATACAGCATCCAACAGCCCATGGATTTCATGTAGCCCTTGAGAAATGCCTTCCAGAGCCAGGGAAGAGTCTTCTCTTGGGAAAATGTTGAAAGTAGAGGATTTACATTCCCCACACTGTACCACAGCACTGGTGACAATAACCCTTCTGTGGGGCTTATGTAACACAAAGGGAGCATCATGTGTCTGATTAATTTCATGTTAACCTTCAAGCCTTCCTCTGCTTCCTGGTGAAGAAAAGATGAGGGAGGAATATATTCACTGTTCAGGGATATTTCACTGATTTGATTTAAAGCACATTTTTTAATACTTTAGCATCAAACCAGCTGGCTGGCCCTTCTCTCCATTTGCAGACTCAAGTGTGGAGGGGGTTTGATCTGGCTGGAGTCTTATGTCAAAGACCATCAACTTAAATACTCAGGGGTAGATCTAAAATACTTGGATCTGCATTTTGGATCACTGCTGTATGTTTTTGGCAAAATCCTGTGCTCCAGCAGTTTCGCTATCACTGCTGTGTAAAGCTGAGCAGTGGTTCTGCTCAGGTCTCTGTGGCAGAACTCCAGCTGGCTACCACAGGAGCAAGATGGTCCATAAAAAAGGACCAGTTGCTGTCACATTTCCTTCCCTAACTATACCAAACTGTGCTCTTTGCTGATCTATTTCTTGGGGACAAGAAGTGGTAATTTCACTGTGATGTTGTTTCCTGCTGAGCTATGGCAGAGCAAGTAGTGAACAAAACCCAGTTTGTCTCAGAAAGGAAAAACACTTAATGGGAATTTTCAGTGGGTGTTTTTATTCACAATTAAGAGATTATGGCAGCCTGGGAGACAGAAATGGTAGTATTTTTCAGTTTTGGGGAGTTTCAGATAAGGCAGTGTTTGTATAATACGTTTTTTAAGCCATTCTGCACTGAATAAGTCTCATGCTTTCTTACCCTTCCTGAGCTACTCTCTGCGGAGATAAATGCCAGCTGGAGATTCTAAGGATGGGCTTTCAGCCTGCCTGATTCCTGAAGGATGTAGAAGAGAGATTGCTCTTCTGTTCAGCTCCTGAATTCCCAAATACTGGCCTAAAAATCTGATCTTTCAAGAGCTAGTGAAGGCCAGATGTATAGGGACATGTGGGAGCTTAATGCCTCTGCTTTCTCTCCAAACATGAGGACTTCAGTTGCCTCCTGAAAGCTTTCTCGAGGGAAAGGATTTGGCGGTTGTTTGGGGAACTGGTTAGCATTAACTTGCTGTGCAACTTCCTGTCACTTGTGAGACAGTGAATGAGCTGAGGAAAGTAGGTGGCCCCACTTTCTCATATACTGTTGTGAAATTAAGATCTTTAGGATATAAAAGCATGGAAAGTTTTTAGTCAGACTGATTTAAAACAAATACCTCACCACACAGTGTTTTAGCATAGAGGAAGAGGTTTGAACCTTCATCCTTTGGTAAGGCATTACACAGTTTTTTCGCTTTTTTAACCTGTGCAAGACTTTCTGCAAGAATATGAGGTGCTAAACCTCATCAGAATGAAAAAGCCATTGTCCATGTTTACTTTCCCTGATGAAACCGATGTTTTGCTCCTGTTGAGTGAGACAGGTGAGTAACAGAGTGCATCTGGTTACAACCATCTGAAATGCTGATGAAGCCTAGGTGAGGGACACAATGAAGATACGGAGCTGTATCATCAAACATCAGCAAAGAACTCTTTTCTGTCTTCAGACCAAGTCCGAAACAGCTACTACATCGGTGCTGATGGTTCCCTCAGACTGATGCTCGCCAATGGCATGGAGGTGGCCCTGCAGACTGAGCCACATCTGCTGGCTGGCACCGTCAACCCAACGGTGGGGAAGAGGAATGTCACCCTGCCCATCGACAACGGCCTCAACCTCGTGGAGTGGAGGCAGAGGAAGGAGCAAGCGAGAGGGCAGGTCACTGTCTTTGGACGTCGGCTGAGGGTAAGTGAGAACCACGAGCACTTTTGGCCTCCGCTTACCATCTCATCAGCCCCCAGTCTCATGGCAGAAAGGGATGGGTATGATTTGTATTTTCTGCCATAGGGATGGAGCTGCAGGACAGAGAATTGGCTGTTCACCTTCAGTGACATAACCTTTATGACATATGTCTCCTTATGTGCTGATGTTCCCTTAGCCATCAAAGGTGGTACTGCTGATCTCCCTACCAGTCCTCTGCATCACTGGGAATGCGTGACTTCCTGTCAGACATCACAGGTTTAACCATCATCTCAGACTGTTTAAGCAAGCCAGGGACAGTCATAACTATAAAATACCACACCACGTAGTGCATGTGTTTTCTACCTGTGCTGCTGGCAGTCATAGAGCAGAGCACTGAAAGCCTTCTAAGCATATCAGGACAGGCTGAGAGAGCTGGGGTTGTTTAGCCTGGAGAAAGGAAGGCTCCAGTGAAACCTTAGAGCACTTTCCATTATCTTAAGGGGCTCCAAGAGAGCTGGAGAGGAACTTAGGACAAGGGCACAGAGTTACAGGGCAAGGGGGAATGAATTCAAACTGAAAAAGAGAGGGTTTGGATTAGATATTAGGAAGAAATTCTTTACTGTGAAGGTGGTGAGACACTGGCACAGGCTACCCAGGGATGATGTGGCTGCCCAATCCCTGGAAGTGTTCAAGGCCAGGTTGGATGGGGCTCTGAGCAACCTGGTCTAGTGGAAGGTGTCCCTGCCCATGGCAGGGAGGTTGGAGCCAGAAGATCTTTAAGGCCGCCTCCTACCCAAACCAGTCAATGATTCTATGAATACTGTTTGTTGGGAAACCTCAGAAAAAGCTCTGGATTCCTGAAATTGCTAGTCTGTTGATCTTGTTGAAGAACTGGACTCACAAGGCATTGCACCACAATTGCTGTCATTCCCTGGAGTGTTACAAGCAGCTCCAGCCTGACAGTACTCTCCCTCCAGGAGTGCCCAGACCTTTCTATGCTTGAGAGTGATGTGTTTTGAAAATATTGTTCCGCACAATGCACCTCATACTTGTCAGGGCTGTTTAAAGATCTTGCCCAATAAGCTGTAATTCATCTGCTAACTGCTGGCAAAGCTGGGAACTTGTAATAGCAAGTCCTGTGCACTCACCCTGTACCTTGCTAGTCTCAGAGTCACAGGCTGATGAACGGTTCCTGGGAAGCTGCTCAGCACCTGGCAAATTCAGACCCTCTGAGAAAAATGCTTAGTGCTGTGTAATGCCACCACAGCAAAAGGACTGCAGCTATTTATTCACACTTAAGCTTGGCAGTAAATATCAATGCTCTGGTTTCAGGATATGTGTTTCCCAGTCCTTGCTCTTCACCTCTCCCTATTCCCTGCTGCATGACCCCTGCCACTTTGGTGTGATTTTTCCCCTCTCTCATCGCTCGCACTTGTCAAGTATTTCTCTTCAATCTCTCCACCCCAGCCTCTGCTCTTTTCCCCATGTGTCAATAGACTCATATTTTGTTACCAGGAGAAAAAATGCAAACAGTAATGAAAGCTGAGGCTGCTCTTTCAGCGTGAACTGCTGTGTATCTGCAGATCAGTTGTCACCACACTTTTTTGTTGGGTTTGTCTTGGGGGGTTTATTTTATTTTATTTCATTTCATTTCATTTCATTTCATTTCAATAACTGATGAAATTTTCAGAAAGGTCTGTTGCTGAAAAGAGAGGGCCTTCTGAAATCTGCAGCTCGGTCACAGCTATTTGGTGTTCGAAACAGTTTCCACTCACTTAGCCACAGCTCAGCTGCCCATATCAGTTTTTATCTCCCAGAATTTTTGCAATAGATTCAAGCACAGAATGTGTCTGTGTTTTATATTGTACTACACTTGGAAAAAACACTTGCAAAATGAATTTTCAGGCTGGTTGCTGGTATCCCTATAAATCTGCCAGCATTTATTCACACTTTGATCCTTTCAGGACCTTTCTAGTGAAGTAGAAGTGCATCTTACATGGTCAAAAGACTCAGTTATGGCTGTGTTCAGGAGTTCAAAGTAGTTGAGGGTGTACAAGATGTTTTAAGCTGTGTGTCTGTGTGTGCATGACAGCATCTGCACCCCTTATACAAAAACCTGCAAGGTGCTAATTGCCTCTCTGGGGATTGCACAACATTTAACATGCTCTCTGTGTGATGTTCCCCTCTTCCCTCACACCAATAATTGCTGCTTTTCCTGGCAGGAGAGAAACTTAGGAAAGTTAAATTCAACATGTTTTTGTTCATTTTGGGAAATGTTACCATTTCCTGCTTTGTGTGACTAGGTTACTACTTTTCCTCTCCCCTCACCCCACTGCTTACATGAGACGGCAGCAAAGACATGGTGTTCCATAGGGAAAGAACATCCCAAAGAGGCTCCAGCATCGTTCCATGAAGACGTTGAAGTGAGGACAGCAGGCTCTGGATGCTGTAAAAGAGTGATCCTTTCTGCTGTCATCACAAGGATCCACTTCTTATGAGTTGTGCCTCTTCCTCCCACGGTGTGCTTGGGGACTGGCAACCTGTTGCCATGAGCTAGGCCAGCTACCAGCAGGGTGAGGCCGCTTTGACAGTTGCCTCCCTGACCCTCCCTAGGAAATAATACAATACACAGTTCATGGATAAGGCACACAGCAGGGACTTCTGCACGGATCAAGGGAAAGCAGACAGCCCTGATACCTTTTTCCCAGTTCCACCAGTGCTGACCTGGCTCTGTACTTGGCCAGGCAGCTGTAAAGCAGCACAAATATATTAAAGCGGCCCCTTTCGCTTCTGCTGTCCCACACACCCGATGAAACGTTGTGATGCTCTGTCTGCCCACCCGGCAGTGAGATATCTCTGCAGATTGGCTGGCTATGAATTTCATCCATCCCTGGCCAACAGCAGCAACAGACTCCATTTGCAGAGAGAGCATTAGGTAAACCCTTCTTCAAGGAACAGGACTCCTCCTCTTTTTTTTTTTTATTTAAACAAACTTGAGTTTTTCAATAAAGAAGGATGGAAAATAATCTCTGACAGTAGAGCAAATAGGACAGCAAAAAGAGACAGAGCTGCTGGCTCAGTTCTTTTATTTATTTAACCATAGTAACTCCTGTTATAAGTCACTTTTTTCCTCCCAAGACATTGGCAGCAGGTTGATGGTCACATCAAGACCTAGTATCCCAGAAATCCCCAGAGCTGACATGACCAGAGGGGGATATGGTGCTAACCATTCTTGGTATGCTGACTAATAAAGATAGTCCAGGATGATCTCCACAATTCCTGCAAGACATTGAGGTCTGGCTATGGCCACTCCAACAGTTTTAACAATTTGCTGGGGAAGTTGCTTTACAGGCAGCTGTTCATCACATGGATGTTGTTGGCTCCTGGAGTTCTCATTGTGGGAGTATTTTCTGCCCTCCTCTGCTGAAGGTTGCCAGGCTGTTTTCATGAGAATCCTCTCCCTTTTTGTGCTCTTGTATTCCCAGGGAGATCAATCCATGTTGTTTAATTATCATTTAAGCTGAAGGAGTGCCAAAGAAAGCATTGGAGAAATCAGAGATGGTGGTGTGTTTGTGCTCTTTTTTTTCTGCAGGGGAAGCTAAGAGATTGAATAAAGTACTGTGGAACATGAGTTTGGGGTTAAATTTAGTTTCTCACACATTTTAAAGGGGATGTCAAATCCACTGTGAACTGTGGATTTAAATTTACCCTGTCTTGATCCTGTGCTGATCACAAGCCTTGTCAAACGCTCTGAGGGGCAAAACCTTTTTGCAGGAAGTTTTCAGACTCTGTTCCAGGATAAGGTCTGGAATGGAGGATGGCACCTTATTTAGCTGCTCACCATAAAACACAGTTATTGGACTGCAGCCTGCAGCCCTGTCAGTTCTTCTGCAGAAAATTCACTTCTATACAAGGCATGCCCTTGAACAAGTATGAAAAAGATTTAGACCCTCTTCAGAGGCTACTGGCAAGGTAGAGTTCACTTTGCTCATCACCTTGAGGGGTTACTGTTAATACTGCAGCACTTCTCAGATAAAAGAGATGGTACACCAAAAGAGCAGAAGAAAACAAATCATTAAAAAATAAAATACAGGAAAAGGGAGATCGGTTCCAACTAGTCGCACAGACATTGCTTGCCAGAGCATAGGGACGGTGGAACAATTTATGGCACCAGTCAGGGGATACAGACATTTGGACTGACCTTAAAGAGCTATCCAGGGATCTGCTGTTTGGTCCTTCCAGCCGTGAATGGCACTGCTGCTAACATACTTCTCAGAAAGACCTCATTCAGCCTGGATTACTGTTCCAGCCCTAGAAGAGCTCTTCCCAGCTTTCTTGGCAAAGACCTAGAGCAGAAGAAGCTGCAGCTGCCAGGATGGAGATGCTCTGTGAATATATGGGAGGCAGAGGTGCTATAACTTCTTGCTTTGCTTTTCTTTTTTTGCAAGGAATTGCCACTCGTGTTTCTCTCTGTATGGCAAGAAGCACCTAGGAGATACCAAATTCCTCTTAGTTACACTGCTGTTGCACTTGCCTCTTCTCTTACATCACCCTCACACTTACATCATGGCAACAATTCCTTCTCTCCCCAGCTCCTGGGATACCTTCTGTTGAATTCTGGCTTTCTGGTGTCCCTGTTCTCTAAGCTTCAGCATAGATGTCTGCCCATGCAAAACAAAGGCACTGCAGTGATTCAGCCTTTCCCTCTACCGTTCTTCCAGGGCTGAGGAACCTCTTCTCTGATGATTAAACACCATCCTTTCTCTTGCAAGTACAACCGTGCAAAGTCCTACAATAAGGACCACCACCATATTCACCTCTAAACCATGTCCTCAAGTGCCATATCTGCATGTTTTTGAACACTTCCAGTCAGGAGTGTCAGTGTTACCCAGAGCAGGATAGAGCAGTGTTTTTAACTTGATCTGAAAACCTCATAGCAAGCAGCAAACTCTGGTTTACTGACTGTAGCTGAAGGGCTGCAAAGGGAACTGGAAACCAAGTCAGCTCTTTGGAATCTGAGATTCATCCAAGAAGAATCTACACCCTTCCAGAAGAAAGACATTCACTAGCTGAAAGAGATTTGGAAGTGGTGGGATGAAGAAAGAGCTATCTTCTCTGGGAAGCTCATACTGGGAATACTGGTTTTCCTCCTTGCTTTCAAACCAGTACTTCACTGCTGTGGTGATGTGGCTTTGTAAGTCTCCTTGCATACGTGGCTAGACATGAGTTGTATTATCAGCTCCTTTTTGTACTGCTGTGCACTGCAGTCCCTGAGTCAAAATGTTTTCCTGTTCTTGCCTTTGAAGTAAATACCTTTGCTTACCTCCAGTGCCTCTGCATTTCCAAAGATCAGCATATAATTATGCCACTCTGAATAACCCCAGGACAATGAAGTTAAAGCTCCAGCTCTTACAGGAAAGTTCCTCCTCTGTGTAACATCTACAGTGGTTCAAGCCTCCACATTTCATCTCAAGGGAAATGCTTAACCTCCAATGCCTGCATTATATGCAGTAAACTCAGAGAAAAACACTAATTTCTGCTATGTTGGCACAACATCCGTCTCTTTTCTACAAGTGTTTTCTGATACGCATGAAAGCAAAAGACTCCATATTCTAGGTTTGATAAGTAGAATATCTTGGAAATATTCCTTGCAACAAGTTGTCATTCTGTGTTCTGTAGGTCACATCTGCTGTAGCAGTTCTAAACCTAGATTTGGGATGTGAGCAATAATCCTTCACTGTGGTGTTTCAAAAGTATCGTACTGCTGCCTCTCTCCTCACTGAAGTCAATAAAAGCAATGTTAGGACAACTCTTTGCTTTTAAAATTGTGTCTTATCCAGCAGCAATGAACAGCTGGATACTTTGCACTGCAGTGTAAAGAAGCATTTGGTGAAACAAGGCTAGTCTTTCTAACTTAATCTGTTTCCAGTTTCCTAATTCTCCCTCTTTTTCCTGTAGGTTCACAACAGAAACCTGCTGTCCCTTGACTTTGATCGTGTGACAAGGACTGAGAAAATCTATGATGACCACCGCAAGTTCACGCTCCGCATCCTCTATGACCAGGCAGGGAGGCCCAGTCTCTGGTCACCCAGCAGCAGACTGAACGGGGTCAATGTCACCTATTCCCCAGGAGGACACATTGCAGGGATTCAGAGGGGCACAATGTCAGAAAGGATGGAGTATGATCAGTCTGGCAGAATTACATCCAGAATCTTTGCTGATGGTAAATCATGGAGCTACACCTACTTGGAGAAGGTAAGAATGGTCTTACTACTCAGAGATGGTGCATTTGAGGCACATGGGCTTTACTCCTTTGACAGCAGTACAGCTGCACTCCTTCATCTCAGGTAATTGCTGGTCCTTATGGTCCAGTCCTCCTCTTCTGTCCCACTAAGGTGCACATAGTGGCTTTGGTGCCAGACCACCACAGAGCAGCTGAGAATTGTCTAAGATGTTTTTTCCCAGTCATGCTGAGAGCATGTGAACTGTGCAGCTTTAACATGTGATTTTTTAAGCACAATCTTGCTTTATTGAGTTGACTGCAATATAAAATATGCTCAGATAAAGTCAGCAGAGTGAACAGTAGGAATTTCCAGTTGGATTTTCCATGTGAAATCAACCTATACAGTTTGACATCCTGCCTGCTTCAAGTGGCCCATTTCTACTTACAAAAATACATGTAATTTATAAGTGAGGCATTAATTCAGCCACACTGTTGTAGCACACTTTGCAGTGTTTCCCGGGGCCTGCACTCTGTAGGTTAGCATGGAACTTATATTTTCTGGGTATTACCATTCAGCATTACACTGCTCAATGACCCACAGATCCATATTATATACCGGGGACTGGAATTTTTTATTCCAGGTTTTTGAATAGCACCTATCCCTAAAACAGTTTGAGGAAACTGTAGTTGTGCCATATCTTTTAAAAAGGAAAAAGTATTGACTTATTCCTTGTATTATACAATCTATGTGGATTGTTTGTTATATGCAAAAAAAAAAAATCCCAGAACAAATAAGCATGCAGGCAGAAGTTTGGAGGAAGCGGATAATAGAAAATGGGTTGACACAATGAATTAATTCAGCATTGGAAGGTGTTGGGGGATACTTTTTCAAGCATTGTTTAAGTAGCTCTACCAATTTTATTTAGTTAGTTCTTAAAAGCTATTGGCACAGGGAATTTGGTAAGACAGCTATAGGATAGCGATTTGAAAAACTGAGCATTCTGAGCTTGGACCTTCCTCACTGCATTGACTGCTTCTTGCACTGACCCACTCCTGTTTGAGAGGATACTTGATACGCATGTGCAGCTCCTTACCTCTCACTGTTGAATTCTGTGGGTACAGAGATTTGTCCTACTTGCAGTGCTCTTTGGATTGAGGAATCTTACAGGTTTTGTGAAAGTGTAATTTTGCTCAAAAAACAGGGATATAATCTATACTTTTCTTCTTCCCATCCAGTCCATGGTGCTGCTCCTTCACAGCCAAAGACAGTACATCTTTGAATTTGACAAGAACGACCGCTTGTCCTCGGTGACCATGCCCAACGTTGCCCGTCAGACTTTGGAAACCATTCGTTCCATTGGTTACTACAGGAACATCTACCGGCCACCAGAAGGCAATGCCTCAGTAATTCAGGACTTCACAGAGGATGAGCAGCTCCTCCACACTTTGTACTTGGGCACAGGGAGACGTGTCATCTACAAGTATGGGAAGCTGTCCAAGTTAGCTGAGATGCTCTACGACACCACAAAGATCAGTTTCACGTACGATGAAACTGCAGGCATGTTGAAGACCATAAACTTGCAGAATGAAGGGTTCACCTGCACAATCAGGTACAGACAGATAGGACCCCTCATTGACCGGCAGATTTTCCGCTTCACTGAGGAGGGCATGGTGAATGCACGCTTTGACTATAACTATGACAACAGCTTCCGGGTGACCAGCATGCAGGCGGTCATCAACGAGACACCTTTGCCTATTGATCTCTACAGGTACGACGATGTGTCAGGCAAAACTGAGCAATTCGGTAAATTTGGGGTTATTTACTACGATATCAACCAGATTATCACCACTGCTGTCATGACCCACACTAAACATTTTGATGCCTATGGCAGGATGAAGGAGGTCCAGTATGAGATATTCCGGTCTCTCATGTACTGGATGACTGTGCAGTATGACAACATGGGTAGAGTGGTTAAGAAAGAGCTGAAGGTTGGCCCTTACGCAAACACAACTCGTTACTCATATGAATATGATGCTGATGGCCAGTTGCAGACTGTGTCTATCAATGACAAACCTCTCTGGCGTTACAGCTATGACCTAAATGGAAACCTCCATCTGTTGAGTCCGGGGAATAGTGCCCGCCTTACACCACTCAGGTATGACCTCAGGGACAGGATTACTAGACTGGGGGATGTGCAGTACAAAATGGATGAAGATGGCTTCCTGAAGCAAAGGGGCAATGATATTTTTGAGTACAATTCAGCTGGCCTGCTCATCAAAGCCTACAATAAAGCAAGTGGGTGGAGTGTGAAGTACCGCTATGATGGCCTAGGAAGGAGAGTCTCCAGCAAAACCAGCCATGGCCATCACTTGCAGTTCTTCTACGCAGATCTGACCAACCCAACCAAGGTCACCCACTTGTATAACCACTCAAGCTCTGAGATCACTTCGCTGTACTATGACCTCCAAGGCCACCTCTTTGCGATGGAGCTCAGCAGCGGCGATGAATTCTATATAGCCTGCGATAACATTGGCACTCCTTTGGCTGTCTTCAGTGGGACTGGCTTAATGATCAAGCAGATACTGTACACAGCGTATGGGGAGATCTATATGGACACTAATCCCAACTTCCAGATCATCATTGGCTACCATGGAGGACTGTATGACCCCCTCACGAAGCTTATCCACATGGGGCGGAGAGACTACGATGTGCTAGCAGGTCGCTGGACAAGTCCAGACCATGATATGTGGAAGCATCTGAGTAGCAATAACATAATGCCTTTCAACCTGTATATGTTCAAAAACAACAACCCCATTAGCAATTCCCAGGATATCAAATGTTACATGACAGGTAAGAAATTTAAATTAATAAACATTTTCACAAGCTTGCCATCAGTGAATAGGTGTCATGGTCTAACACCAGATGGAACTAAGCCCCACACCACAGCTGCTTAATCACTCCTCCCAGGTGGGATGGGGAACTGAAAAAGTGAGAAAACCCATAGACAGAGATGGAAATAAAGACAATTTAACAGGAAAAAAAAAAGCTGCTTGTGCAAGAAAAGCAAAACCAGGAATTAATTCTCTACTTCCCATCAACAGGCAGCCATCCCCAGGACAGCAGGGCTCCATCCAACAAAACAGTGGCTTGGGAAGACAAACACCATCATTCCAAACATCCTCTTCTTCCTTCTCCCTCCCTAGCTTTAAATGACACCATATGGTCTGGGATGTCCTTTGGGTCAGTCAGGGTCATCTGTCCGGCTATGTCCCGTGCACAACTCCTTGTGCACCCCCAGCCCCCTCTCCGGTGGGGTGGGATGGGTGAGGAGGAGAAAAGGCCTTGGCTCTGTGTGAGCGCTGCTCAGCAGTAGCAAAACCATCCCTGTGTTATCAACGCTTTCCAGAACAAATCCAACACACAGCCCTGTACCAGCTACTGTAAAGAAATTTATCCTCACCAAAACCAGTACAATAGGTAATTCCTCTCTTGGTGTCCTGATCACCATGAGGTTTTCCATTCTTTAATTAATGGGCATAAGTTTTAGTTTGCCAGTTGGACCCCCATGTACAGGGCATGTTGAATTCATTAGCTTAGATGGAGACTGTAATTCCCAAACCTGCTTCCTTTTCTCTTCTTAGGTGTTTGTTCTTTTTATTTTGCTTACAGTTTTTTGTCCCCTCAGATATCTGAAGTTTAGGTACCAATTAAAGTCCTGATAACCTTTCTCTTTGTAGAGGGGCAGCTCTGTTTACACAGTTTTGCCTAGAGATTTATTTGCAACTAAACAAATGGCATACAGATTTGTTTTAGCAGAATGGCAAAGCGGTTTAAACCTTTCATTACAGTCAGCCATTTCAGAGCGTCTACATGACTACAACACTAATAGCTATGTAGTTCAACGTTAATCTGCCCCACAGAATTAACAGCGTCTACAAAAAGTCAAGAAAAGACAGGGCTGTAGACTTAAAGGACAGATTTTGGGGCACATCTACCCCAAAGCTTGACACAATCTCTGAACTGCTTCCTCTGAAACTTTGTGAAATCGCTGTAATATGAGCTCTGGGGTATTTTTACAGAAAATCCTTTTGTATGTTAAATGTCCTTCCTGTATTCATAGAATCATTTAGTTTTGAAAAGAACTTTAAGATTATAAAGTCCAACTATTAACCCAGCACTACCAAATCCACCACGAAATGGTGTTCCTAAGGGCCTCAACTACATGTCTTGTAAATCCCTTCTGGGATGATGTCACCACCACTGCCCTGGGCAGCCTCTTCCAGTGCTTGAAAACCCATTTTGTGAAGAAATTTTTCCTAAAATCCGATCTAAACCTCCCCTGGTGAACTTGAAGTTGTTTCCTCTTGTCCTATTGCTTGTTACCTGGGAGAAGAGATCAGCCCCCACCATACTGCAGCCTTGTTTCAGGCAGTTGTAGAGAGCAATAAGATCACCTCCTTTTCTCCAGGCTTAACACCCCCAGCTCCATTGCCCTTCTCTGGACACACTCCAGCACCTCAATTTCCTTCTTGTCAGGGGCCCAAAACTGAACAGGATTCAAGGTGTGGTTTCACCAGTGCCGAGTACAGGGGGGCACTCACTGCCCTGGTCATGCTGGCCACACTGTGGCTGATACAGCCCAGGATGGCACTGGCCTTCTTGGCCATCTGATGACACTTGCATGTTTGCTGCCATCCCCTGCCTGTACTGAGATAGCAGCCTGAAGGATCTCACTAGCAAATTGTCCCCCTACCATTGGCGTGCTGCCCCCAGGTTTATTTCCTGCCAGCTTTGTTTTATCCCTTTCCCCCTTCAAACCTAGTGTCATGCTGTGGGCAACAGTGGTAGCAGTGAGAAAAGTTTGAGAAGACTTTTTGGTGGGACTCTTTTCTAGATACTTCCCATTGAAAAGACAAGTGCCACAATCACACATTAAATGTGCATGCTTCTTAAGGAGATAGAATGAATTTTTAATTTAATTTAATTTTTAAATGCTCCTGCTGTATCTATCACAACCTTCCCATATTCAATAATAATTGCATTCCTCTGAGATCTGCTTTATAGCAAATAAATGTTACAAAGTAAAAATACGGGGTTTTCTATCCTGCTTGTTTTTCTAGCCATTAGGATTTGTGCTTTCTGCACAAATAGGTTCTTCTGCAATAATCATGAGAATTAGATCATGGGGTTTTTTCATGAAAAGTTGTTCTCTCCAGAGCTGAGAAGATGATGCCACGAGGGAAGTAGAATATGTCAAAAGATGCAGGCTAAGATCCTGTATGTTGCTCTCACTCTGATAATTAAGGCTGGGAGGGAATGCCTCAAGATAACTGTTCCTATTAGAAAATGCTTATTTTTCAAAACTGAATTTGTTTATGGGGGAGGGTTGAGCTTGAGAGATTTCTCAGCAGAAGTGTAAACAGCTCTCAAAATCGTCTAAATGACAAATGCCAAAATGTCCTTAAAGAAAAATTTGGTTTGGGTTTTCAACCTTTTCAAGTTAAGTGTAAACTAATGATTGAAAACTGGAAAAGAAAAATAAAGAGTCAAAACCAAAATGAAGTTTAATTCAGAAGTTAATTGGACATTTTTGGTTTGTACCGATCTAGTTTTTGAACTGTTGCTTTGTGACATATTAACAGATTTCTGTTTTCCTGCTCAAGTTAGGACAAAATATTTTTCCTAGCCCTGTGTTAGAACAGGTGCATAGCTTCCCACACAGCTCTGACAATAAAATCAAGATGTCAAAACCTGATACACTAATATTTTATATGTACCAAATAATTTTTTCCATGGTCTTGTAAGTTCTATTTTTAGTTTTTCAAGAGTACAGAGCCCAAATACATTTTTCAAGTTTCTCCTCCCCCAGTGCATGGAAGAAGCAGGCCATGCTATGCGATGAGTGCTGTGACACAAGGCTGCTGCCCCAGCACTTCTTTCTGCTCAGGCTTTCAGGCACCCCGTGGGCAGGACTCGTGATAAGACTGTCCTTGTCATCACAACCAAACCTGCCCAGATCTGGACACAGGGAGCCGCTTTCTGTCCCTCCATTCCCACACTGGGACCTGCTTGTCCTTAGGGGAGCTCAATGCCCAGAACATGGGTGACCAGCACGTGCTTTGGTCCACAGTGATGAGGTCTCTGAGCTTAAGGAAATTGAAAGTATGTGAAGGGGGGAGCAGGAGAAGCAGGTATTTAAGTTTTGAGACACCCATTGTTAAACATGAATATTTTAGTGATTGTACACTTCATGGCACAGAGCTCTGCTGCCAGCTTCAGCAATCCTGATGGATTGAACTGACATTTCCATTACATGTGTCTGCATTAAGCACTCTTTTTCTTTGCCCTCAAATGAATTTACTGTGAAATGTGTTGGCAGGGTTACTGTAGCTGAAAAAAACCTCTGTGATGTGAAATGTACTTTTCTGTCAAAAAAGTTGTCACTGCCTCCTGGCAAATTAGTGTTTTCCCCTCTGTTTTCTCAGCTCCACACCTTCCTCCCATGGTTTCAGGTTGTTTGTTTTGGTGGTTTTTTTGTTCTGGGTATTCCACCACCTCTTCCCAAAAAGGACAAACTCCTGTTTGCAAATGGTTTGGAAGTCAGATTTCTGAGAAGTATAAAAAAACCCCTGTACTGGAGATTTCCAGACACGTTACATATTTTTCAGCACTTCAGCATCTATGCTCTGTATTCTTTTTAGCATTTTTGAAGTGCCTGGGAGATGATTCCTGCGCCAATGCTGACCTTCACTGTTTTACTTTGTTCTTCTGACCACCTGGTCCACAATATGTACATCAAAGTTCTTCATTTGAGATAAGGAGGATTTGGAAGCAGGCTGGTTTAGCACTAGGCAACAAAATAATCAAATGAGCCTTTTCATTTCATTCATACCCCCCCAACCTCTCTGTTTCAAAGACACTCCACAAACAATCTGTACATTGAGTGAACAGAAGTGTTTTTATTACAGAAATCCTCCCTCTTCCACATGGATTGTCGCAAGGGCTTTTTGGACATCTGCCCAATCGCAACATTTTGGCCTGTAAGAAAACAAGCAACAGATAGTGTGTTTGTTTGGCTCCTGATTCTCCAGTCATCTGGAATGGCGTTATTTGCCACTTGCATCCATAATTTCTTTTCCAACCAGTTCTTCAAAACATTCATTTAGGCTCATGGGAATAAAGAAAAAAATATTCAAAGATGCATATTTGATTATTTTTTTTTTCCATCTTCAGATTGTTTCAACAACGCTTATTGAGTTTAGCAAAATGAAACTCAAACCTTTGCACTTCCAGCTTGAAGCAGAGCAATCAACAAAATTCAAGTTACATCCAAACACTTAAGACTCCTGGGAGCTAATAGTAGTTAAACTTCACCTTCATACCTTTCTTTACCTTGCAATTGCTATTGTGTGCCAAATGCACACCATATTGCTCAGGGACTGTAGCAGGTGTGTCCTCTGGAGCTAAGTGAAGGCAAACAAGGTGTGCTTATCAAATGCTCCGAGGTTAAGGGGGGAAGTGATGCTAATCCCAAGCGGATCTAGGAGTTACCCAACCTCATAATTTTTTCCTCCAGCAGATTAACTTTCATCTGTTATTCCTAATAGCTGTGCAATCAAAAATCAAGGAAGACTTTGTAATCTACTGGCAAGTAAATGCAGGAATGATATCCCAAATGGCTGGTTTTCCATCATGTTCCCTTTAGTGCCAGTGATCCCTCTTCTGTATAAGACAATAATTTATTACTAGTAGCTACAAGTTTTCTCACCATCCATGGACTTTTTTTAAGGTGTTTGTAAAAAGGACCCAAGCAAAATATCTGTCTCATGTCTGTACCCTTATTTATTATATAATGTAGCTTGCAGGTAGTATGAAGGCTAACTATAAATATCACTATAAAGGATGATGTGACTTTACACTGGTTTAATACTCAAAGTACAGCTTCTTATGAAAACTGCCAGGAAACTCTGGACTGAGTTGGAAATCCATGGAAAAAGCAGTGGATATGTCCAGAGCCTCTTCTGTGAGCACCGGCTAAATGCCTGAGCTGTCCAATCCTGGATGTCCTGGTATTCTGGCACATAGCTCTAAATTTAGTCTTCAGCCTGCAGGCCCTTTGAGAGTCCTCAGGGACAGAAGTACTGGGGGTCAGGTGTTCTGAGCTGACTGTAGGACTGGATAACACTTCCCAATTGTCTGGAGCATCTCAGCCTCCAAGTGTGTTGCTGTTGCTGTACTTCTGCACACCTTCAAACAGTGCTGATGAAGGGCAGACATGAAGTTGGCTTTGATTTGGGCCAATTGCTCACTGCCAATGTTTCTGTTTCAGAGCTGGGAAAGGGCAGAATTTGGCTCTTGCAGCAGGTGGAAAGGCCAGATTTTGGCACACGGTTCTTTCTAGGACCATTAAGATTTCTGCTCTTCACACAAAGCGGACACTCCATCATTTTGTCCAGACTGCTAGAGTTCTGGCCACCATGGGATCCTCCTCTGGGCCTTCTCCTGGGCAATCCTGCTTGAGAGATCAGATAATCTTATTTATGTTTCTCTTCCCTTCCAGATGTCAACAGTTGGCTGCTCACGTTTGGGTTCCAGCTGCACAATGTCATCCCCGGCTACCCCAAGCCAGACATGGATGCAATGGAGCCATCCTACGAGCTAATCCACACACAGATGAAAACCCAAGAATGGGACAATAGCAAGGTGATCCATATAACTCCATACTGTATCTCATGCCCTTATCAGCAAACTATCCATTTGCAATGTTGGTTGAAAAAGATCTACCAGCGTGTTGTGAGATGAAGAGCAAGTCAGACCCCATTCCAGTATTGAAATCTGACCAAATAATCACATATTAAGTTCCCTACTGCCATGGTGCTTTTTTCTGTGATATTTTCTGGTGCTTGCTCAGTGAAGTGGTGTGTTACTGTTTCTTTCTCCCACAAGAGGCCCTAATATCACATATGGCAGGCTAAATTCAAGGCCTTTGCACTCAGGATTTTTGGAAGTTAAAAAAAGCAACTCTTGCTACAGCATTGGTTTATAAAGACTTTTTTTTTTTTGCTCAAGAAACTTATTCATTCTGGTTTAAAATGTTTTACACAAGAAGTCACACTTTTGCACTGCAGACATTCTTTCCAGAAAGAATTTTTTGGTGATATTAAACTTTCATTTTACCTGACCAGGTTTAATCCCATGTAACTGTGTCCTGCTTTTAAAAACAGGCTTGTTTCCCAAGCCATTTTGGTAGATGCTGGTGGAAAATTCAGTGATCAAATTGGCAAGAAAAAAGCTTTTGCAGCCCAATCATTTCCCCATCTTCCCGTTGGGACTTACTCAGATGAAAGATGGAGGCAGCACTGTTAAAGGTTAGAATACAGGGTCAGGATTTGAGAGCCCTAACTCCCAGCCCTACTGCTTATCAGTGTATGACCTTGAAAGTCATTTACCTCTCAGGATTCTCTTTCATTTCATAGCCTGATTGTATTCTGGGGAGGCTTTCATCTGTTTAGTCTGAATCTTCTTTAGTCTGAACTTCCACTTGCTGTTGCTGTGTGTTCAAACATTTCAAGAGCGGTGAGGCACCAATGTGCTCAGGGAGATCAGGACATGCTCTCCACATTTCTGCTAGTAAAACAATAACAGTAAGCAATGGAATTATGCCATCTGCCCTCCTAGCCTCTCTATCTATGGCTTCACTGAAATCTTGATGTCCTGCAGCAAATTCTTGAGGTACACATCTTAAACCAGGAGGTCACATTTCCTGAACCACAAAAGGGATCACTCAAAGGTACAAACAAATTACTGTAGATTGATAGTAGTCATGTGTCAGTCCATCATTGGTACTTAGCCTCACAGCCATGCTGAAGACAAGTTAAAATGTACCAGCTTCAACTTCAACAAGAAACTTATATGAAGTGTCACTTAATAATATAGGGGGAACTAAAAAAACTACCATGACTGGGTTGATGCTTGAAAACTATTACAGTGCAGTAACTCAGCTGTGGTTTGAAGCTCAGGGACTCCCTTTTTGTTTCTTATTTCCTTGGATTAAACAATAAAATGCTAATAGAAGTTATTTCTCTAATGAGAGAGAGCCTCAGGGTTTTTCCTCCTCTCTGCTGAGACACAGTCTCCCTGGGCAAAGCTGTACAGGAGCAGGCAAACAGGAGAGGCTCACCCAGAGACTGCACAGAAGATCATCTCTGTATTATTATGTGCTGCAGATAATAACTCTCCCAGAACCACCACAGAAATTATTATTATTGGTAGTATTATTATATTATTATATTACTATTATATCATTAGTTTATTATGTGTATTTCAGTGTATGTGTGTGTATATATATATATATATATATAAAAAACTTTTTAATGTGTATTATAGTATCATTATTTGATTGAATAGCCAAGTAACAAGTGACAGATTGAGGTGAAGACTGACCCTTGTTCATACAGGCAGATGAGCTGGAAATAAAACCAAGGAGAGCCCTCCCTTCTGTCCACCCATTTTAGGTGAATCTGCCTGAATGAGCAATAAGAAGAAAAGAAAATCTCCATGTCCCTCCCAGGTTTTTAAAGCCAGAAGCTTCAGTGAGGGCTGTGCAGGGACCTGCTTGTTAAAAGAGGGCTTTATACGGCTGTCATGCTTCCATATGAGTCCCTTTGCACTCAGATGTTGAAAGTGGAATTTAACTATTGCAGGCTGTTTCATATTCTTCCCCTGTGTTATGACAGCAAAAAAACGCGAGCATTTTTATTTCAGTCTGCAGTTGCAGGATCATGCTGTGATAGCAAGTGGCTCTTAAACGCTGTAGAGCAGGATTCCCTTGCTTTCTGTCACACCCAGCATATTGTAGGCACATATTTGCATATACCAAATTCATTCACATGTGATACCTGAACACGTGATCCATTTTCTCCTGCGCCTATCCATGCATCCAACACTGATGTTTCACATAAAGTTCTGTTCACTCCCAACCCTTCCAGGCATCAATACACACTCCCAGACACAGTCCAGTCCTCCTTCCCACTGGCTGTCTCTGTATTTATTGATGAAGCCTGTGGAAGAAAATAGAAACTTTTGAAAAATTCACATAGGAAATGACAAAATTAAACCAAGGTAAATGGAAGCACAGGAAGCATTTTCAGTTAATAAGACTGATCAAACTGTAAAATGGTATTGCAGAGCATACAGAGTAAGCTCTAGATCTTTTGTCATTTAAAAGTAGCCTAGACAAGGCATTGATCACCGAATGATGTACCACAACTTTCTCATCTCCATGTCTTCTGATCCCTAGTTTCTCTGGGTCACCTACATCCTTGTGATAGACAAAAGTGTATTTGAGCTACTCCACTGGCTTTGCTGAGCAAAGTTGGCCCAGCAGATTGAGTCTGTTCTTTTATCAGAGAGGAACAACTAACAGGAGCACAGCAGCAAAGCAACTAATACTCATAAATGGCTGCTTCATCTCTCTTCAGAGTGCATAACCAGAGGGCCCTAGCATCTCCTTCCAAAACATTTTTGGTACTCGCCTTGCAGGTCTGGAAGACAGGAGAGATAATTCTGACTTTGAGCATCCACCACCTCAAAAACAGCCAGCATGTCATAAGCCTTGCACTAACCCCCTAAAGCTCTGAAGTGACATTTAAAATCCAATACTCCATTGTGCAGCACTTCCCCCCCCCTCCTCCCCACGACTGTGAGGCTGTCACTAAATTGTTTGTTGAACAAGTTCAGTGTTATTGGCCACTGGGGGACTCTGGGTGACCTCTGGCATATTGTGGAACTGCGGCACCTGAATCCAATTTCTCTTCTGTTTTTTTGTTGGGTTTTTTTTCTTCCCTTCCCTTTTGTCTTGTTGAGCTGTCAGGTAATTGTTGGAGCCAGAACAACTCTATTTCCAGGAAGGGGTGTTTTGGAGTCAGCACTTGTATCATTATCTACATCCTGTTATAACTACCCTTCTCTCCATCCCATGGGCACTGTCTCCAGGAAGGGTCCTGTGTTCTGCAGTGCCTGTTACAGGCTTTGCTGGAGAAGTAGTTTTTGGCATCCCCTCTGGAGCAGCATTTTGGAGGCAAGGGCTGCTCTGGGATGCTCAGCCAGGAAGTGAGCTGTAGGGCTGTGCTTTCTGGCAGAGCTTCTCCCAAGGACAGTCTGTCTGAGGGACTGGCTCTGCCGGTGTTCATCATTCAGGGAAGGCATCCTGACATTGCAGGTGCCTTGGCCTGGGCTTGGACCGTCACGCTGTCTGCACGTCTGTCCATCAGCCCCCAGTTATGTTTTAAAAATATAGTGGTCAGTTTAAAAAGGATCTAGTGCAGGAAAAGGAGTTGATGTCTCAAAGACATTAAGCTCTTGAGACTTTATGAAAATAGATGAGAAATCTGAAAAGTGATGAACAAGAGGAGGAGGCAAATCCTCTTACTTCTCCACACTTGAAATCTGCTTAATGAACTCAGCCTCATTCTCCCCCTACAGTTGTGTACAGCGGTGGTGTAGAGGAGAGACCTGTCCTCTAAGCCCCTGAGTTAGTGCTTCTGTTCAGCTCATTCCCAGCCAGGCAGCGTCCAGAGCACTGGCCTTGCTGGCCCATGGCTCACTTCTGCTGCCCCACACGTCACCTCTTGGACAACCTGAAAGCCTGCAGTGGAGCCATGCTGGTGGGCACATCCAAACAGAGACTTGTCTCCAGGTGATGGCCACATGAAATATAGGGAAGATGCTGATGGCTGAACAATGGCTTTGTTAATGGAGAGCTACAGGGTAAATAAAAAGGGGGCTTATAAAAAAGAGGGAGAGCAACTTTTTACACTGGCAAATAGGAGTAGGTCAAGGGGGAACAGTTTTAAATTAAAACAGTAGAGGTTTAGATTAGATGTTAGGAAGGAATTCTATACCCAGAGAGCAATGAGGCACTGGCACAGGTTGCTCAGACAAGATGTGGATACCCCATTCCTGGGATTGTTCAAGGCCAGGTTGGATGAGGCTTTGGGCAGCCTGGTCTAGTGGGGGGCATCCCTGGCCATGGTTGGGGGGTTAGAAGAAGATAATCTTTTAGGTCCCTTACAGAGCAACCCTTTCTGTGATTCTGTGATAAATAGGAAGGAGTTAAAAATGAATAATGTATCAGAGAAATCATAACTTTCAAACCTTTCAGAAAAAGTAGCTTTCTGTCTTGTAAGCCATATGGCGGTAAGAGAAACACCTATCTTCTGTAATGGCACAAGGATAGAAAGAAACTTGGAAACATGTTCACGTACTTCACATCTTGGATCCTTGATGGGAAATTAAAGCTTTCAGTCTCACACTGGAAGGCGGTATTTAAAAACAACAGATGATAGGATCTGGCGATGGTATTTCAAATCCTCAAGAGGTGCCGGCAAAATGCAAGAGGCTATTCAGAGATCCCAGTAATGTGCCACTCTCCTGAGCTTTGTGCAGCAGAGAACAAATGATGAAGGTCGTTCTCTTCTCTCCAAAGGGTTGTTACTAGATAAAGTGAAATGTCACCTAAGGACATCTGATTAAAAAAGACTGTGTGGAAGAACAAACCCAGCATATTTGTCACTCACATCGAGCAACAAACATTGAAATAAAATAGCGATGAATTCCCTTCTTTCTTCTGTAAAACTGGTTTATAGATGCCTTGGTTAAAAGCTGTTAAAAGCAGCAGCAATTTTTAGAGAGTAGCACATGCCACGGCAGCTTCGGATGGAAATTTTCTGTTTCTTTTCCTTGCCTGTTCATTGAAATGAGTTCTAAGATTAAACAGAAATCGTAATTTCAAAGTCAGGGATACACTGCCTCTTTGAGCTACATATAATCTGTTTGCCTCCACCCTCTTTATATTCACAGCACAGCATACATGCTGGCTGTGCTCTGGTTTGCTTGAATTTGTTGGTTGGGGCTTTTTTTTGTTGGATATGTTTGTTTTTCCTTTTAATAGAATGCTGTTCCCAAATACACTCTCTTATCAAAGAAATGCACTCAAAAAGTAATTTCAAAGTCATCCTGGGCTTGTTTTCAAGGTAACAGAGATGCATTTAGTTATTGAAGTCGTTGATATCTAATAGTTAAGTTTGAACAACCTGGTGTAGTGGAAGGTGTCCCTGCCTGTGGCAGAAGGTTTGGAACTAGATGATCTTTAGGGTTCCTTCCAGCCCAAACCAGTCTGTGATTCTAAGTGATGGTGAATATTCAGCATTACAGCTTTGCACATTTCATTTCCTACTTCCCTATGTGAAAAATAGGTGGGGAGAGCCCAGAAGTGACCGGTCCTCAATAGAAAACCCTTTTTTTGATTGTGCTCTTGTTCTTGATTAAGACATCTGAAGGTAGGTCTCTGCCTGTAAATTTTGATATACGGTGGTGTCCAGATCCACTGGTTTGTTGGGGCAACCTAATTTGGAGGCACTCACAGAGGGTCTTTACCTAATAATTTGCTCATAATCGAAAACATACTGGAGTTCGTGCAGCTCATCAAGAATAAGGTGATGAAGACAAAATTGAAGGGGAACAGGGGCAATTTCTGATAGGAATTATTCATCCATGCCCAGTGCTGCCTGACCTCCCCAAGCTCCCTTCCCCAAGGTGATAATCAGTGGATGGTGCAATTAATTCCAGGGACTCTTTATCACTCACCTTCTGGTAAACAAGGTGATGTATATATAGTTGGTGATACATAAGTGGTCACAGGACATAGCAATGTAGCACAGAAGACCTGATTTATATCCTTGAGTGAGCAGTGATTTGGTTTGAGTGCTGAGAGATGCCTTTTCCCATCTCTGGTAAATGTTACTGAGGCAAGTTGGAAAGGCAGCATGACATACAAAGTGGTAAGGGGACCACCTAGAGTCAACCCCTATGAGATACACCTGAGAAGAACTCTCCATTTAAACTTCTTTGAAGAGGAAATAGCTAATTACCAAGGCTGTGCAGTGTGCACTTGTTTAGAACAGTAAGTGTTCATGGAGCCTAGAAGCCTAATTGTTCCATGTCCATCATCACTGACATCTACATTAATTACGTCCATTTTTTGCATAATTTGAGCACTTGTGCAATTGGCAGAGAAGCTGGGCTCGGCTCCCTATCAGTCTGGTAATTATATTGCTCTCTAGGGGGTTTGTGAGATGCCCCACAGGCAGGATGGAGAAAACCAGAAAGTGCTCCTTTTTCATAGGAAACTGGTTCCTGCTCCACCTGCTATGCTGTCAATCAAAAAGGGAAAAGGAGAAGGTACACCAGCCTGCTCAGCACTTTGAACAAAAGTAATTTCTGGGAATTTTAGTGTTCTACAACCTAAAATGTGCTCTTGAAATTGTGTTTCTCTGTTCCCTTATAGTTTTCTCTTTTATCAGTCAAAACTGCTCATAGCTTCTGAGCAAGTTGCAATGCTCAACGCTTTATTTATTTTTTTTTTTAATACTTTATGAGTCTTCCCTGGAAATGGCCACCATTGAAATGAGGATTTATTTCACTTCCCTTGTCATGTTACAAGTCTTGTATGAGAGGTCCACACTGAAATGCCCGTATCTTCTGAATTTTCTTCTTGCACCCAGGGTGTGAATCTAGTTCATGGATGGTTTAAGGCAATATCCTTCATGAGTGTTTAATTTCCTCAAAATAATTGGAATGGAGCAAACTTTGTAGCCTATTTTTAATCCTGGGTGTCATTACATTATTGAACTGAGCCGTTGGCAGTGCCAGGAGAGTTTTGTCATAGAATCCTCTTGCTTTTGTGAAATTTGAGCAAATAATTGTTCGTGAACAGGAGTCTGTAAGAAGCCGGCGCTGCCGTGAATTGATGGGAGCATTTCCAGAGCATTTTGTAGTAATGATGAGCTGCTGACTCGCTGTGTGCTTGCTCAGTTATACACTAACAGCAAAAGTGACTTTGTATTGTGCTGGACTGCAAATGGTCTGGGCTGTTGTCTCTCAGCAGTTTTGCTTCAATATAAGCCAAAACTTGAACATCAAGTGTGGTTGGCCTTAACTCCGGGAGCCTGGCAAATTGTAGAGGGTTTCCAGGAAATAAGTTTTGGATTTAATGCCTTCCTTGAGTTTTGAATAACCTGCTTTGGCCAGGCTGAAATGGAATACAGAGATGTTGTGGCCACTTTGAGGGTCATAGAGGTCATGCACGGCCTTTGAAGGCAGCACAAGGAGTCACAAAGTGGAGTTAAAATAGAAGAAACTTTTACAAATACTTCCACACTTCACAGAAAATCTGAAAGCATTTGGTAAAGCATCATGGCCACCAGATGAATTGTTTTTCAAATGCAGAAGAACACTGAAATTATGTGTCCAAACTCAACCCACACACCACTGAGGCGAAAAAATCTTTTCCTACCTCTCCATCCTTCAGTCTATGAGATTAAATACAGTTCAGTTTACAGAAACAATGAGCATTAGGCTGGGACAACATGTCTCTTCCATGAAAATGAATTAAAAATTTGAAAAAATGTGGTAAGGAAAAAAAATAATGGAGCTCCTCATTACATGTTTCTAGTATGTTCTCCTGCTCTCCAGCATCCTAATAATGCCTTTAGGTCATCAGGTTTCTCTTTCTAATATGTTGTTCTCTTCTTTCTCTCCCTTCTCAGTCCATTTTGGGGGTCCAGTGTGAAGTACAGAAGCAGCTGAAGGCCTTTGTCACCCTGGAGCGCTTCGAACAAATCTACAGTTCCAGCATTGCTGGGTGCCAGCACATCAAGAAGAACAAGAACTTTGCTTCTGGAGGCTCCATCTTTGGCAAGGGCGTCAAGTTTGCCATGAAGGACGGGCGTGTGGCCACTGACATCATCAGCGTGGCCAACGAGGATGGGCGGAGGATCGCAGCCATCCTGAACAACGCTCACTACCTGGAGAACTTGCACTTCACCATCGACGGGGTGGACACACATTATTTCATTAAGCAGGGGCCATCAGAGGGCGACCTATCCATCCTGGGCCTCAGCGGCGGGCGGAGGACCCTGGAGAATGGCGTGAATGTGACAGTGTCCCAGATCAACACAGTGCTGAGTGGGAGGACTAGACGCTACACGGACATCCAGCTCCAGTACGGTGCACTGTGTCTAAACACACGCTACGGGACCACCTTGGATGAGGAGAAGGCACGCGTCCTGGAGCTGGCCCGACAGCGCGCCGTCACCCAAGCTTGGTCCCGGGAACAGCAGAGACTGCGGGATGGGGAGGAGGGTATTCGCTCGTGGACAGAAGGGGAGAAGCAACAAGTGCTAAACACGGGCCGGGTACAGGGCTACGATGGCTATTTTGTGATCTCCGTGGAGCAGTACCCCGAACTCTCAGACAGCGCCAACAACATCCACTTCATGAGACAGAGCGAAATGGGCAGAAGGTGACAGAGAGGGTCAATGCGGTGACTTCTTGCCAAAGACAGCTACTCTTTTGTGGCCACTTACCTGACTGTGTTGTACTCAATCCTTTTTCTAAACTGAACAAGGTGGGGGGGGGAGGAAGATAGAAAGAGAAGGAATAATACAGTTGCACTGTAACTCATGCAACATACTTTTTTCCCTGCTTTAATTTGGCCTTCACGCGTTTTTTGCAATGAACAGAAGGTACATTTTGCCGTAGTGTGATCACAGTGAAATTTACTGTCTCTTGTCCTTTTTTTGTTTGTTTGGTTTGGTTTTATTTGTTTCTTTTCCCCCCTCTTTGTGAGGAATTTGAAGTGGGGAGTCATCAACGTATGTCCTTAGGTGTAATTGCGAAATGGGTGTCTGTGCTAACTTGTGTCATCCTAACCATTTCTGATTTGGGGCAGGGACATAGCCTTCCACCTGGAACAGGGGGAGCCCATGGCGTGCCAGAGAGCTCTTCCCAGAAAGAAAGGAGATGGAAGACAACGCTGATTCTTATACTCTGAAAGTGACCGTCCGAATCATGTGCCTCAAAAGAGACCTTACAAGTAGTTTTCATGTTTCACTTGGGACATAAAATGTTTCTTTGGGGGCTCCTGCTGAGCAGAAGTAGATTATAGAGGCAAAGGAGCTGATTATATTACCTTGCAAGATGATTATCTTCCTTCCTGAACTGGAATAAAAAAAGAAAAAAAATCAGTCTTTTTTCATTATGAGAGTAGATACTTTCGGGGTTTTTTTGTGTGTGCGCAAATCCTGGTTTTAGTTAAATAACCTAGCAAAAGCCAAGAAAAGGGACTCCTGCTCTATTGAGAAAAGCTAAAATAAATCCTCTCTCATACTTAGAGCTGTTCTATAGGTGGATTTAATGCACCCATGTTGTACATTTGCTAATGGCATAACTTCATTAAATGTGTAGTGTTTCAGTACATGAGGCTACGTGTTTAACAGTCCACTGTGCTGTATCTGATAAAACCAGTTAATTTTTAGGAAGCTGATTTGAATTTAAAAGTAGTTATAGTATCCCAGTGACATACCACTGAAAATTAGAGCCAAACCCTGCTTTTCCTGATTCTGGAGCTTGTATTTATTGGCTGGGAAATGCAGTTTGGAGTAGCATGCTGGCAAGTCGTTTATGACTATGGCAGATAAATGTCTCCTGGGGACTTTGGCAGCAGGGATTTTAAAATGTTTAATAAGTAGCAACAGCTTGTGCGTGGTGGGACAAGAAGGAGAATATTGAAATCAACCCTCTCACTGTTTCTTACACGAGCTCAAATTTAATGGAGAGCCCACTTGACTGTTATCAGTGACGAGGGGGAGGTTGAATGGAAATGCCCACTACAGAGAGGACCAAGTGCTTTAATAAGAAACTGCTGACAAAGTTGCTCGGCATGCTAATGTAATTTTTATTCACATAACCTCTGTGCTCTGGTATTTGCAAGAGTCCTTGAAATTCAAGGGAGCAAGGAGATGAGCTCAGCATCCTCTTCCCCGCCTGAAACAGTCCTGTGCTGTTCCTGCAGGCAGAAGTGTTACCCCACCTCTCAATGGAGCTCTGGCTGGAGGTGGCCAACCCTAGTCCCAGATAGGTGTCTATCACACTGATACCTGCACGTGTCCTGACTCTAAGAGCTCTCTTGTGTCTCTCTGGGAACAGCTCAGTCCTGATTTACTTTCTTTTTTATTCCATCCACTTTGGCTTTTCCCAGTTCTGCGGAGAGGTAACCCGAGACGTGCAAGTCCATGCCAAGGCTGTTTCCTTACTCGGAGTCCTACAATGCACCTGTGTACTCAGAGGCAGCTCTTCTGCACTTATGCCACCACCACTGCCATCCTCCAGCACAGACTGACACTCCTCTGCAGGATCTCACCCCCAGATACAGCGGGGGCGTGTGCTGGCCATGCAGTCCTCGAGCAGCGAAACATTGGCAGCCCTGGTGCTCTCACGGTTTCTCCGTAGATGCCGGCTGCCAGCTCCGTCTGCCTTGCCTGTCTGTTCCCAGGTACTTGCCAGGAGGAAGATGATGGGATGGAATTTCCCCTAACAGACTGTTCCTCCTCCAGTTCCAAATCCCTAATACCTTTGGCTGCGTGGCCATGACCAATGATATGGGTTTGATTTTCTGGTCATCTCTCCTACTTGCAGCAAGGGTGATGATGCTGGTGCTGTGTCCCAGCACTGTACTCTGAACCACCCCTTGCAGCTCACAACCTTTATTACTTTGGCAGGAGTGAACCACAGGCAGCTGGAAAGGGTATCCAGTTCTGGCAGAGCCAGGTGGGAGAAGATGTCTTGGCCAGACCCGCTCCAGGCTTTGGCAAGGGAGCAGTTGCTTTGGCAGCTGCCTGCCAGGGATGGTTAAAAGGCCATGGCATTACCACCTGTATGGCTGGTATGAAGCGCTTGGTAAGCCTGGGTTGCCCTGAGGATGCACAGGTGGGGGTCAGGGGCAGTGTTAGCCAAACCAGCAGTAACCATCTACTTGAAGTAAGCGGCACCTTCTTGCCAGTGCTGTCCAGCTCCCTGCTTTCCCCTCTCCAAGCCACACCAGGGACAAATCCCTCCTGAAACCTCAAACTTGTGATAGCTGTGAGTGTCTCAAACAGCATGAATGGAACAAAAAGAAACCTGCAGGAGGCAGGGTCAAAAGGTATGAACCCCTGGTAAAGACCCGCAGAGCAGAGAGAGCTCGCTGTGCCTCCTGTTTACACTGCACCACTCCAAGCAGCTCAGAAGAAAAGTGGTGCTTCTGTATCCATCTGCATCCATGTATTACAGTGATAAGAGGAGCAGTGCAAGAATAAATGGGCCATTTTTCCACGGAGTCAAGAAAAGGGATTTGAGTGTAAAATATTCCTACTGGAACCCTGCCAGCCTGAGATGGCACCTCTACAGCCTTACGCAGACTCTTCAGGTTATTACATGAGCTAATGACTTTGAGGAGTTCACCCGTTTTTCAAGAGTCTCCCAGTCCTGCCATGCTTGTCCAGCATGCCCAGAGCCAGGAGCCCAGAGCTCTGTGCCATGGCCAAGGCAAGACCCTTGTGTTGCATTTTTCTGTATCCTCAAGCAGCACTGGGATGTGACTGTGCCTGTCTGCCAGCCAGGTCCATGACGGTCTTCTCCTGGGCCTGCACCTGGTGTGGGAATTATGGACATTGTGTCAAAAAGGGGAAAAAAATATATGTGTAAAAGTATATATATGTATATGTTGCTCCTTTCTATCAAAACAAAAATTTAAAAGGGATAGCTATCTAATACTGGGGACAAACCTGTCCAAAGATAGTTACTACATTCCTGAATCCTCAGCCTCTGTGAAATCTTTCCACTTCACCTAGATGGCAAAACAACATTTTCAGTCCTGAAGCCCTTAATTTTTTCCTTCATTAGTGAAAAATGCTTTTTCTACAGGATCACAAGTGCATTTCCATGGAATGGGCTGCAAACACAAAGAGTTGTGCCCTCGTCAAGGATCTGCACTCCACTATCCACAAGGATTTCCACTTTTCTGATGGCCCTGTAGCCACTTCCCAGCCTTTTTGTTTTCCCTTTTGCCTCCCCATGGGACCATTCTGGCTGCCTGACCCTTCTTGCTCTGCTTGTGTGCAGGCGTGTAGTAATTTATTGCTTCTGTAAGACTGGAGGGTCCTGGGTGCAAATCCCCTATCATAGGATCCCTAACCCCCTATCATAGGATCAGAGACTAACCCCCTATCATAGGATCAGAGACTGGTTTGGGTTGGAAGGGACGTTAGAGATCATCCAGTTCCAACTCCCTGCCATGGGCAGAGACACCTTTCACTAGACCAGGTTGCTCAAAGCCCCATCCAGGCTGGCCTTGAACACTTCCAGGGATGGAATATGCACATTTTCTTTGGGCAACCTGTGCCAGTGCCTCACCACCCTCACAGGAAATAATTTCTTCCTAATACCTAATCTGCTCTCTCTGTTTGAAGCCATCCCCCCTTGTCCTGTCACTCCATGCCCTTGTCTAAAGTCCCTCTCCAGCTCTCTTGGAGCCCCCTTAGGCCCTGGAAGGGTCTCTAGGGGCTTCCCAGAGTCTTCTCCAGGCTGAACACTCCCAGCTCTCTCAGTCTGTCTCTATAGCAGAGATGCTCCAACTCTCTGAGCATCTTAGCGGCCTCTTCTGGACTTGCTCCAACAGCTCAACATCTTTCTTGTGTTGGGGGCCCCAGAGCTGGATGCAGCACTCCAGGTGGGATCTGGTTAGGGCAGAGCAGGGGGCAGAATCTCCTCCCTCGCCCTGCTGCCCACGCTGCTGGTGATCCAGCCCGGGACACGTTTGGCTTTCTGAGCTGTGAGTGCACACTGATGGGTCATGTTGAGCTTCTCACCCAACAACACCCCCAAGTTTTTCTCCCTAGGGCTGCACTCCATCCATTCTCTGCCCAGCCTGTATTTGTGCTTGGGATTGCCCCAGCTGAACTTCACGAGGTTCACACTGGCCCACCACTCAGGCTTGTTAAGGTCCCTCTGGATGGCATCCCTTCCCTCCAGCATGTCAACAATTGCTCTAGATGGTGTTTCAAAGGCCCGTTCAAAGGCATGGCAGACCATCTCCTGGGGAAAATGTCACTGTGTTTTAAGTCTCGCGTGCTTTAAGGTTTGATTTTGAGAAGTTGTTTTCTTTCTTGACTCCCAAAAGAGGACTCAGCCCTCACCAAAAGGAGTTCCCCGGCAAAATACAAAGGTGTAACTTCACTTACTTTCAACTCTGGTCTTGTCTCCAGTCCAAAGAGTGGTGAGAAGGATCCTGACCAAATCTCACAGCTCAGAGGAGAAAATCCAGTGCTCTGGAGCAGAGGCTGCATCTCTCAGTGAGAGCAGTAAGGAGCAACAGCTCAAGTCTTCTGTAGCTGGACCTGGTACTGAAATATGCTCCATTTGAAGGGATAACAGGGATGGGACCTACTTGGTGTGGCATCCAAACATGAGCAGTGCCATGAGGACTCTGCAGCTGAAAAACATTCTGTGTACTCAGCCCAGGGGGAGAGGAGCAAGACTAATTAGGCATCATGAAAAATGCCACATTTGTTTCCTCTGAGATCTTTATTTTATTTTATTTTTTTCCCTTTCAACTGAAGATTGGCACTTGGAAAAATCATTAAGCAGCGGTGACCGGAGGGAGTCACGCAGCTCATCATATCTTTGTCATCACAGCTATTGATCAGAGCCACAGTGAAAATGGGCCAACAATGCTAAACAACACCAGGCGAGAGCTGGTGAGATGAAGGTCATTAAGAGCCCGGTGCTTGATTCAGGTTTAGAAGACACAGATGACTGGGAGCAGTCCCTGAGACACCATTTGGCCGTAACTTAGGAACAGTGAGGGATTTCTGTAATATATCTGTAGTTGCTTTATTGAGCGTAGGGACTGGCATGAAATTCTGCTCAGTCTATTAGACAGACAGTGTAACCAGAATAAATCAAAATTGTGCACAAAAAAATAAAAATCTAATAAAGTACTTTTTCAGCTGTGACTTGTAAGCGTCACCGTGATGAATGGCAGCGCAATCCATTATGCAAAGACAAGGCTCTTAACATGAAATTTTAGAATTCAATTTTACGATTTACAGAGAGGGCCCCCCTCGTATTTACGGCACAGCAGTCTGTTTTGATTCAATCTCGGTGTAATTGAAACCAGGGCCAGGGATCATGGTTAGTCCTGTGGCTGCTTTTTAAAAGGGGAGGAGAAATGACTGCCTATAACGTTAATAATGGAGCGAGGGAGATCACTTCGCTTGTTAAAACTTACTTTATCTTCTCACCCTGGTGGCACTGCCAAACCTGGTGAATATGAACACTGTGCCTCCATGCCAGGGATGCATTTGAGAGGAAAAAACCTGGCTGCCATGTGGCCAGCAGCATCCTCCATCCCACGGTGAGCATGGCCTGGGGCATTTTTGCTCCTGTTGCTACAGTCCTCCACAGGACAAGTTAGTTTTTCAGTACCTCTTTTTATTATAATCACTCATTTTATTATGATCACTAAATAGTCCCCCGTTACACCAAAGAATTTTCATGAGTTTTGTAAAAATAAAATAAAACCCCAAAGCTTTCTTGTGTTTGCTTTTTTTTTAATTTTTTTTGTTGTTTGTTTTGGGTTGGTTTTTCTTCATCTCTTGAATATATTTAAATAAAATTACTTGCGACTCTAGAGCAAACTTCAAACAGACACCATGGGGGCATGGAGGGCCCTGTCCAGGACCCCCCTTCTCGCTCCTGGATGAAGGGCCATTGCATGTCCTGGGGGCCATTTCCTGTGGCAGTTTTCCATCCTCTGCCACCCCAACCAAAAACAACCTAGCCCACCCAAGGGAAACCTTTTGTGTTTCTTTCCTGCTCTCCTTTAATTACCGTAAAACTTTGTGTTCCTGACCAAGTGTTACATAGCTCAGATGTTAACTCCCATTCCAGAGGTCAATGCTTTCTGGAGAGCATAGAAAACCACAAATGAAAATTAACTGAAAATATATATACATATATATATATATAATTTTTTTTTCCTTAGAGATGGAAACTGTTCAAGCAAACAATAAAACTCTCAAAAAAGAAAAATAAGTGTTTGGACAGTTCGTAAATGTTGTTGAAATAACCAATCAAAGAATCACACTTTTCTATTAAAAAGAAAAATGTTTATTTTGTGAGAGGACTTCCAATGCAGCTCCAGCCAAGAAGAGGACTTTGTATCAAAGCTGCATCTGTAAGCCCAGCACTGAAGACTCTTGTCATTACCCTGTGTAATAATTTTCCTGAAGTCTGGAACTAATTTTTGAGAAATTTTTTTTCTCGATACTTTGTGTTTCTAATACTGTATTCTTGACTGTGTAAATACAATCAGGCTGTAAATAAGTGCAGATGTAGATACCTTCTAGGAAAAAAAAAAAAAGCAGACAGAAATGACCATGTGTAGCCTTCAGTGACAAATAAAAGAATATTTTGTGTTTAAATAGTGTTTTCTCTTTTTTTGCTGTGAAAATGTTGTATTTCTTCACCCCAGCTGTTTGGTCCTTACATGGGAGATGGACCTGGCGAAAGAGTTGACCAGAAAGTCCCCCCACTCCTCAAATTTGCATATAAAGGTTCATTTCCCACCTGTACATAGGGTATGGAATTGCAGGTCCCCCAAGGCTTTGCCAGTCCAGGAGGTGATGCTTGGGATTCAGAGCCTGAGACACTGCAGGAGCCCCCATTCCAGTAGGAGGGTAAGCTAACTGAGAAACTACACTACGAACTCCAAAAAATGCTTAACAAATCAAGATAGCATTAAATTTAGTGATATGTCCAGCAGAAACCTGTGCATCTGATCCTCATTCATGCAGAGCAAGAAGAGAAGCTGCTGCAGCACATTCCACAATGACCCAGGGAAACTCTCATGATTCTTGGCCCAGCTGCACTGGCAGCTTGTTCTGATGCTTCAGGAAAAAATCCAGAATAACTTCAGAAAAGAGGAGCCAAAAACATGTGTGTTCAGAAAACGTGTGTTGAGGGAAGTGTTCTTGTGTGGTCCTTGGGGACAACCTAATGGGAAGATGAAGCATAGGACTGGGTAGTCATGACTGGAGGAGGAGTGGGGAGTTGCTGTCCAGCTTTACTGCCTGAGCATTGTTCTGCTCTCCAAAACCAGGTGAAATTGGGTCTTTTAGAATAAAGTCCAGTTCTGTGTGGAATCCCTCTCCTCTGGTGGTGGGTGGCTGTGACAGGGGAAATAAACAGCATCTCTCTCTCTCCCTTGACACGAGGCAGAGCCACAGGAACCAGCTGAGGCCTCTTTGCATGCATGTCTTGAGCAAGGTGAGAGGAGTCCAGCTGCTGGTGGATATTGATGCCTGCAAGGTTTCCCTAAGGTTTCTACCCTTACTTGGCCATTCCTTGTGGGATGTTACCTTCTCCACCAATGTGCTTTTTCTGGCCTGTTCCACAGCCTTCATTTTCCAACTACCAGATCTGGTGCAGCTCCTCGAGCCATCCTGCAAAGCAAATGTCCCTTTGACACCAACCAAGTCCCCTCTTCACCCTGTGCTACGCTAGGCAGGATGGACTCCTGCAGCCTCTTGGCACAAAGTCCACCTTTCAGCTGCTGGATAGTTTTAGTTTTTCCATCCTCAGGCATGCTTGGCCACCTTACCTTCAGAGGGACAGTTTCACTTACCATGTGCACAAGGCAGGGCCTCACTCCTATGCTTATCAGAGATTTTTATCTCCAAGGAAGGTGTTGGCCCCTTCTTTTTTGCCCTAGAAAGTGGCTACTGAGATAATTACACAGCAACCCTGACATCCTCCCCTGAGCCTCTGGTTTCCCACAGGTCTACTCCGGTCTCTCTTCTCCAAATCAGATGCCTTAGTTTGCATCAGGCTGTCACTCATGTGCCTTTTCCTGAGCTGTGCTTAGCCAGGGAATTCAGATCCCCCTGCAACAGTGACCTGCCACCCCCGGTACCCACCATCCCTCACTTCCTGTGCCACCTACGGTTTATCATCAAAAAGGACCCTGCCTTAAATCATTGATAATTATATTGAAATGCACCGGACCAAGGACTAATCCCCAGGGGTAGCCAAGGAAACAGCAGCATTTCAAGCTGTCTGCAAACCAGGTTTGTCTCTGCCTCATGTGGCTGTGCCAAATAAGAACAATGTTTTAATCAAAATATTATGGGTAGTAAATCAAGTGCTTTTGAGAGAGCCACGCTGCCATGCCAGTCCGATAGGCCAGGGCAGACTTATGATATCATGTCTTTAATAAGGGCCATAGCCTGAGGACTCTGGCTTATCTTTCAGAACACTACAAGGAGACTCTCTGTGCTTTCAAGGTGGGAGCACAGAAAAAAATTGTCCTGCATTCCCACAGAAAAGCAACTAAAGCCCCAACCATGGACCACATCTCATATATAGTTGAAAAGTACTGAAACCAAAGAATGGTGATTATATTTGTCTGGGAGAAATGAACACAGGTAGAACACAAGCAATGTGCCTTCAGGTGTGTCATCCCACCAGGAGTAAGTGCTCCAGCCTCATGACCCTTCTCAGGGCCAAAATTGTGCCGCTGGCTGGCTGGCACAGCACGTCACACATCACATCACACAGCTCACCTGGGTATGGGTCCCTCCAGGACTGTTTAGCTCTGCAGGAGTGTGATGTGAGATTGTGCATGTGCCCCTGCAGTGATGAGACAGTGCAGGCAGGTAAATCCTGGCTGCAGCACCCTGCCTTCCCTCCCCTGCACAGGGTGGACAGGGCACTGCTGCAGCCCCAGCCTGTGCAAAGTCCAGGGCTGCAATCCAGTGCTCCCAATGCCTTTGGCGCTCCTCCACAAGGGTGCAGGTTCAAGATACAGGAAAGTTGAGCTGCTGCTGAGGGCAGGGACAGACACTCTTTTGCAAAGAGTGATTAGGTTTAAAAAGTTATCTGGTCGTTAATGCATCCCTTTGAAACAACTGAGCTCAGCCTTTGTCAAATCATGGCAGTTCTGGTTTGCAACAGTCATTTTTAGGTGTTGATCCTTTGCACAGAATTTTCCAGGGCAAAGGAGCTCCTTTGAATGCAGCCTGCTGAAACAATGACAGTCTAGGCAAGGGAACCTCATGAATTATTGTGAGTTGGATGCTTTAAAAGCATTTCTTGGGTTCTGTCTAAAAATCTGTTCCAACCACCAACCCACTACATAAACCACAAACTTCAACACCTCCTTCTCCTCCAGCATAGTGTTTGCAAAACCACAAGCCTTCCTAAGCCCAGCCAGCACATCCTTGTCAGGATTTACTCAGAGAAGGATGGGAAGGAATATAGCAACAGGGTAAGCACCCCATCCTTACTGTTAACAGCACAGCATCCTTGGGCTTAAAAACCAGCTCATCTCCCACTCTCTGAATTAAATGAAATAGAACCACAGGCAAAACACGGCTCTGAGCATGGACTTCAACCCACTGCATTACTCAGTCTGCTTGAGCATCTCCAAGCCTCTCTCTCAAGAAACAGTGGGGTTTTTTAACCCAAAGCTCAGAAAACATTTTTTTAACCCCGGGTTTCTCAGGCAGGAGTCTGTGGGCACATAATTACAGCAAGTTTGTTAAGCAGAGCCACACCACCAGTGAGATGCTGCAAAGCAGCGAGACTGTGAGACAGCTTTGATTTCTGCCTTCAAGAGCAGATGAGAGGGATCTGTTAACTCATTGCTATGCTGTTATTTTCCATCTAGAAGACACTCATGTCCTCCAGGAGTTTTATGCAACCAGACCTCATCATAGAATCACAGAATTTGGGCTGGAAAGGCCCTCTAAGACCATTGAATTCAACCATTAATTGACAAGTCCACCACTAAACCATGTCCCCAAGTGCCACACATTCACATCTTTTGAATCCTTTCAGGGATGGTGACTCTACCACTTCCCTGGGAAGCTGGTTCCATTGCCTGACAAGCCTTTTGATGAAGAATTTTTGGTGAACTGCCTTGCAGCAGTGACAGTTTTGGGCCATTTCAGGAGTGTTGTTTGTACTCCTCAGACTCTGGTGGTGTCTCAGGAAAAGAAGCCATCAGCCAGCCAGCAGCAGCAAGGAGGGAAGTTCAGAAACAAGCTGGATAAGGAGGAGCACGAAGAAAAATCCAGTGTTGCACTGGCCACGTGGAATGTTACCTGGAGGATCTCAGCATGACTGGGTTTTGGTCCAGGAGCCTGAAATGGCAGCTGTAAGAGGCTAGAGTGTTCTGTCATTTTGCACATGTGCTGCACTTGATCTAGGGCCCTCTTCTGTACCTTCTTGCTTGGGCCAGCTCTGCATTGGGGCAAATAGTTGGGGCAAGAGGATTCTGTGGATGGCAGAGGGTCTGCCTCTCCTCCAGACCCTCCCCAGTGCCTGCTTGCCTCTGGATGTCATGGCAGAAAAACCCACCTCCAGCACTTGATAGGGCAGCACCAAGGGAGGTGTCCTGCATGCCCGTGGCCTTGGGAAGCTCGGGGTTTCACACCTACACAGCACACAGGCACACCAAGGCGTGCTGCTCACAGCCCGCAGCTGAAATGGAGCTATATATTCACATGGAAATATCAGTGCATATAGAAATAAGTTTTTCAGAGGAGCAGCCTCAAGATCGATTTTCATGTGCATTTAGCACATTCTCCATCCCTTCCTGTGCTCCCCCCCATCGTCACAAAGACACTCTCCCATCCCTGCTCTCCTCCCTGCAGGTGCACTTTGAGCAAGCAAAGCACCGTGTGATTGCTCCGTGCCCTACATCCCCAGGTCTTGTCATCTGGCAGCTTTTCTAAACACGGCTTTCTTCCTCTCAGCAATTCTGTGGGGACCTTGAGAAATGAGTGCAGCAAACATGCCCTGGCACTTCAAAGTTGGAGGGCTGACGACTCTTGAAATGCACTTTTCTACTTGTCTTTTTTTTTTTTCTATATTCCCCTCACATGTCTAACAACACCATCTGTGCTGGCACAAGCTCTGGCTCTGGCCTTGAACCTGTGCAAGAGAGTGATCTGGGTCCAAAGATGTTTTCAATATTTTCTGTGATCAAGCAGGGAAAGGCAAAGACCTCTATGAAAACCTTTGGGAAGACACAAAAAGCAGTCCTGTTTTTACACTTTGCAACATAAAACTACTTAGAGATGGCCAAATTCTTCCTCCTAAATTTAGTTTTCTAGCTCAAACATGTAGGAGAAGAACCCACTGCTACACACTCCTGTACAACCAACAGAGAACAAGTGATTGTGGTCTTAGGTGGGCTGATTGTGTCTTCTGGCCATCTTCCTGTCCACGGGACCAGCATCCTCAGGAAAGGGGATGAACTGGCTCTACAGGAAAATAAAGTCAGCTGAACTTGATGGAGAAAACCTGACCCAACCTTCTGAACTCAGGCTTTTCCTCTTCATCTTTTATTTTCCACTCCTGGAATAAGAAATGAAATGCTCCCCAGCATCCTAGCAGGAAATAAGCTGTGAGGAAGTCAGCTCCTAAACCAGACAACAGGATGAAATTGCAAAGCCAAAAATGTCTTTCAGAAAGGTCCTCATTCAGGAATGGGCTGAAGTACCTATTTCAGCTGGGACTACAGTGAGCATCAGAGCCCCATTTCTACTTGCTCAGACACTTGTATCTCACTTCTTCCTTTTTCTTTTCTCCAGCTCTGGCTGCTGCCTACCTCCTTCCCCTCATCCCAGCATCTGTGACCTTCCAGTGCCCCATTAACCCTCATTTTACACCCGACTGTGGATTTCTCAAAGACAGGAGCCCAAAAAACAGCATGCCAACCCCATATTTAAAATTATTTGTGTCTTTCCTTTCCTTACAAGACCTTCTTCCTTGTGTGTTCAGACCTCATTCCTGCTTGTTTTCCTTCTTTTTGCAGTCTGCAGTGGATTTACTCCTCCCTGGGTGCACAGAGGACTGGAGTCCAGCTGTGACATTAGTGGGCTGGTCAGGCTACACGGCCTTAAGTCACAACCAACACTTGACTTAACCACAGCAGCTGCACCTGAAACACCCTCAGAAAGGCTGGCCTGCAGCACAGCCTGTGTTGCTTTTAGCCAGCTCCTCTGCCAGCTGCCATCCAAATCCCTGGACTGATGAAATGTTAATGGTTGGTAATTTCCAAGGCTTACAGCAGAAGAAAGAGGCTGGACTAGGCGACCTCCCATGTCTTCGCTGATGAGCTGAATTTTAGCCTCCTGTTTTCAGTCCTTTCCTGGTGCAGTTGCTGCGCTGCTGAAAAAAGTGGAGAAGAAAGGAGGGCAGGTAGAACTGGAAGGGAGAGTTTGGACTTCTTGGCTGAACAATGGTAAAAAGCTCACACAAAACCTTTAGCTCTGTACAGAATGATTTGGGTATGTTTTAAAAAATTTTATTCTTTTACCACAAGCCAATCATTGTAACAAAAAGGCAGCTATACAATGAGGACTTCTTTAAATATCACTTAAATATGTAAAAACATTCATTAATTCATAAAGGAAAAAAGTCATGTTTTGATATTCCTAGAGTTTTCCTGGAAATTCTTACTGAATCTATTCAAACATAACTCAAATTCACAAAGCATTTTGGTTGTCCTAAACGTCACTTTGACAAACGTGTTCCTACTCCAAACACCGTGGTTGTTACCTGTCAGCTTGTGTGTAATGGGGATAAAATAAGAGGTTTAGAGCAATCATTTCCCCTTTAACATCTTCTTCTCTTAAAAGAAAATCTTGAGGTGTTTGTCAGCCTAACTTTTGATATTTGCTCTGCCAATGGATCAAACTGCTCTGATAATAAAAAGGAAATAAAATCAAAATATATGACAGCTATGGATAAATCTCCTTTCTTGAAAATAATTTAAATACAAAAAAATAACACAGCTGAAGCCTGAAGAAAATGTCCAGTACTCCAATTATTGGAGATAAATTATACATAGCCTGTATATTTTTTTTTTTTAATATGAGTTTATTTTGACATGATCTATGCATTTTCAGCTGCTGGAAAGGAGAAAAAAAATCATTCCCAAGGCTATTCAAGATAAGCCATAGTTTCCTATCTCTTTTGACCGAAAATACCAATGAAACTTCTTCCAGTTATTCCCATCTTCCTCTGGTCTCTTCTTATTAGTCTTATCATTTTAGTGCCTCCTTTGATATATAATCCCTTTATGTTGTGCAATGATAAATCAAAATAAAGTGCACCACTGAGTGATTTTATTGTTATTAAAAGGTCAGCGGTAAGAGGGTCACATCCTATCACATATCCTAGAGAATTAATGGGAGGTGCATTAAAAAAAGGAGGCACCGTGCTTCTTGAATATGTTTAAAAGCTACAGCATCCCTTCAGCTGGGCTTTGTGATGGATCTTGCAACACAGCATGGCCCAGGCTGCAGAGGCTGCATGAAACACGTCCCTGTCCTTTGGAGGGGGCTGCAAATGTCATCCCTGGCTAATGGGAGTGCTGAATTAGTAACGAGGTCTGCTCTGTGGAAGGTGATGTTTCCCCTTCCAAGTGATTGGGGCCCACTACACACAACCAGACTCTGCATTATCCCCACCACAGCCCCTTGCTGCCTTGCCCTGCTGCCTTGGCAGCCAAGGGATGCTGGGGATGCCTCAGGAAGGGTTGTTTTGGGACATTAAAACCTTCTTCAGAAGGCTTATCACCCCCTCTCTCACAGGGCAATGACGTCTGAAAGAGGAATTTATTTAGCATTTATCAAGGACCTGTCAATAAGCTCTTCCCGAAAGTGTATTTCAAATACATCACTGTGCCTTTTCCCATCACTTGCATGAATGCAACAGTCTAATCCTGCAAGAGCTTACCATGATGCCCAGGAGAACAGATTTTATTCCTCTCTGAATTTCAGAAGCAGCAATCTGAGCGCTGCCAGGTCAAGGCAGAAGGTGTTCAGCAGCAGCTGAAGACAAAAAAGGGAAGGTAAGAAAATGCACAAGAGGCAACACAGAAGGGAATATGGAAAATGCGTGGTTCCTGACTACCTAAGAAAAAAAGTTGATGAAACGCTCCCTCATAGTGGGATTGGCAAAAAAAAAAAGGTTGGATTTCCCCCCCCCACAGATGCAACCTGCTTGTTTTGGAAAAATTAAAAAAAAAAAAAAAAAGCAAAGAAAAATGAAGTTGCTCATGATTGTACATTTTCAGTTTTTTAGCCAGCTCATTAAAAAAAAAAATTTTCTTCTGTTTGGATGGAAGAACTGACCAGAAATCAATAACCAGACACAAACACTGACAGAGTTAACTGCTAAAGCACAGGCAGCAACAGGCAAGTCAAATTCCCCAAATCCCTGAGTGCACTGGGGAGAGGGACACAGGCTCAGACCTCCTGTCCTACCAATTTGGGCAGCAAGAGGTCATCAACCACCCTTGCCTCTCCCCTTGCTCTGCCTGACTTCTGGAGCAAACCGGCTGCCAGATGTGCACAGATCCAGCAGATCTCCTTCCTGGGCCCAAACTGCCCAATTTTCAGTGACTTTGCCTCATTCTCCTGAGCTTCAGGAGTTCATTTTTGTGGAAAG
This sequence comes from Promerops cafer, assembly GCA_013398275.1. Lineage (NCBI taxonomy): Eukaryota > Metazoa > Chordata > Aves > Passeriformes > Nectariniidae > Promerops > Promerops cafer. The sequence continues at coordinate 53,526 of VZSE01015389.1, read as the reverse complement.
AGGTCCACGCTGGCCTCCGAAGGGCAGGGATGTCATGTGCAAGCAAAGCAAGCAGAGGAAGAAGAAATTATCAGGGAGGTGGCAGATGCCTCGTCCCCATCGGTCGTGTATGAGCAAAGCACGCGGGTTGTTTGCACAACACAAACACATCACATGGTGTTTGCTCAAAAATGGCTTGGGTGAGCTATTAACACTTCATTAATACGTGATGAAAGGCAAATTTAGAGAGCTCCCCAAAGTGACTGAGAACTCCGAGGGGCCCATAAATGAAATGATAATGTAATGTAAATAAGGCTGTGGAATACAAAGATTGGGAATTAGCGGGTGATCTAACAAGAGCAGCTGGATATTACCAGAAATGCATTCCCCATCTTCCCTCCACCTTCCCCAGTTTCCTGCAAAGGTGATACTGCAAGATTATAAATTACAAGAACAAAATTTTCCATCTCCAGAAAAAAATAAAATAAGGAGGAGCTGAAATAGAAAAAAGACAGGTTTATATAGATACATCAAATTCTCCCACATTTGCCTTTAGTTGGTTTTTAACTTTCCCCTCCTCCCCACCTCCACCCTGCCCTGCTCCCTGGCTATTTCTGTAAAAAAAAGCAGGGACAGAAAATACAGCAGTATGCAGAGGACATGGTCCTAGCATTTCAAAAATTGGATTTGATGTGTTTCTTTGGACTATTTTGAAACAGCATCAGTCCTTATCTCACTAAAATTTTACAGCTGTGCCACCTGAAATCCCTAGAGGATTGCCTGTGTTGCTCATTAACTCACTCAGACAAAATTAGCTTGGGTGATATTGTCTGACTTTGGCCAATGACACAAAACACATTTTAGGCAGAGAGTGGATTGCAAGGAGAGAAGCCCATTAACATTAATGTCTTTCTAACCATTAAAGAGGCCATTAGTGTTTCTGCTTATTTTTAGTATATTCAAAAAGGACTGAGTGAATCCACTCCCAGCCCCATAAATACATCTCTGCCCATTTTTAGGTATTCGTTTTGCGTCAGGATTTTGTTCCAGCCTTGAGGTCACTGTACCACCAGCCAGGAGAACAGATAGATTTTCATGCACACTTGAAGCCAAAGCTGTCGGTGATCCTTTACAGACCTGTCACGTATAGTAGAAGCAGTTTCTCCTCCAACACAAGTGATCAAAGGAGGTGTCCATCCTGTCCACCATTAGGCTCCAAAGTATTGCCATCCATCCCACTAATTGTGATACTCTCCCATTACAGTCAATCCAGAGCAACAGGGCTGTGATCCATCTCATCCCAAGACAGATGGCTACGTTAGGGCAGATGCTTCACACTCCAGAATTCACTGTTTCTCTTCACTGGCTATGAAGGAGGTGAAGCTGAGCTCCTCAGATGGTGGTTGCCTTTGGCTGCCATGAGTCTCTCCCTCACCGACTCCTCCTTGGCCATGTGCACTTTTCCCACCCAAGGGAACAGACTGGGAACGTGGCCTCGGAAGATGCCTGCATGGAAAGGAAAAGCTTGAAATATTCTTCAGCAGTAAATCTATTCCCTAAAAACAGTTTTTTAGCAAGTAGATGGGAGGATTTTTCTTGGAGGCTCTGTGAAGAGTCAAGGAAGCATGGAAAGTTACGTGTCTTTGGGGGGAAAAGAAATTCCTGGCTTTCCAAGGCGATATTAATGACTACCAGATGGTTATGAGACTAGGAAAAACAGACAGTTCAAGGAAGCCATAAAATAGAAGGACTCCTACATCAGGCTACCCATTGCATTAAAATTTGAGGTATTCCTCCTTTTGTGAATGGAATCCACCAGCACTGATCTGTTCAGACCAAGACAAGAAGGTTTATATCCCTGCCCCAGCCAAGCCCCTGGCTGCTACTCATGTGAGCCTTCAGTGATCAGGTCAGTGGGCCCATTTCTCCCACCACCACACTCCTGGAAGCAATTTTTCACAGAAATGCAGTGTGAAGTATGTTTTTCATCACTTCTGGCCCTTTACACTCTCATTCCACATCCCTTTGTGTGCTGGCTAATGTGAGAACGGTAGATACTGCCCATTTCCAAACCTGGGATGAAAGTCTGGGGATTTTTTTATCTTTCCGTGAGCCAGTTTGGTTATCCTTATTATTGCTATTGGCACATGGATCAACAGTCATCAATAGCCAAATGCATTTGCCACAGCTTCTCTGGGTGGCAGGTCCTAACAACAACAGCCTGCTACTTATTAAGTCAAATACATCCAATTTTATATCAATTGACAGATGTCTGGTTACTTGGCACAAAAACAGGAATTGAATTCCCACGGATGCACAATTATTTTGAAATACATGTTATTCAGAAATCTAGTTACCTTCACAAAAAATGCAAACGTCTACTTCTTCCCTGATGAACAGCAGCTCTTCGCATCCTCAGCTGAATTAAAGTAATTTATTTCCTTGTCTCTGAGGGAAAAAGAGAAAAAGAAAAAGTCCAGAATCACGTCCAAATCTTAGCAAGGCCAATTGCTGACTAGCAAACATCTGTCCTGTACCCATGCAAACTCCACCAGGGAAGTGCAGCCTTCCCAAGTTTTGGAAAGGAGGACATCAGCACTGCTGGATTCCCGGCTGGAAGCGATCCATGCTGTACACACGGTTTGGACGCAGAGAGCTGCAGGAATGCCACTGCAGTTTAACGCCAACCAGTGGCTCATGTTTTCATCCATTTTCTCTGCACACACTGCAGGGTTTATAAATCTCCACTTTTTATCCAGAATATTCCTGGGAAACAGATTGCTTATGACAAGTATTTATTTTTTTTATTATTTTATTCTTTTAAATACAGGGGGGGTTTTTTATACAGCGTGCTTCCATTGTGTTATATATTGCAGAAGACAAATTTCCCAGCTGGTAATTTCCAATCATTTATAACACTGTTGTGACACTCCGTATTTTTATATCATACCGTATATCTGAAATACATTGAAAATATAAAATTATATGAAACTGATAATAAATACATCTCAACAGACAGACACATGCATGAGAAAAATCTCTGATTTTCTTCTCTGCCATATTATGTCTTTATGTATTCTCCACTTATCCCTCTGCAAGGCTTTTGCTGGGAGTTTACCACTAGGAAACCAGAAAAAGTGAACAGCCTCTGCCAAACAGCATCCATTTAATTGCAGAAGCTGTTGTCTCTTAGGCTCAGAAAATCTCGGGCTTTCTTAATGTCACGAGTCATAAAAAAAGCCCTTTATGTCCATTACTTGAACTGTCCACAACAAAGCAATAGACCAATAGACCAAATAGACCAATAGACCAAATAGACCTGGTTAGAGGGGCAGCAGGTGGAAGAATTAGAGCACCAGGCAGCACTGGCAGCTGGGGTGAATTAACCAGGCCCTTGCAGATGGGATTTGTGACCCACTGGTGAGCCTGCAGTCAAAGTTACGTGTCTTCCGATGGCTATCTTGGTCTGGAAAACTGGTGTCATTAGAAGCCCATACCTACCAGCTCTTAGAAACCCACTGCAAGCAGAACTGGCTACACAGGAGGCCTCACCAGTGAGGAACAGAGAAGAAAGGGAGAGGCATCTTGCTGAGAGTTGTTTGTATCACATGTGGGTGCCAAGTCATGTAGCATCCGTCTCTCCTGTGATCCCCTAGCCACTCCCCGACAATAAGGAATACAACCTCAAAGTAAGGGAAGTCTTCATATCATCATGGGAAACTGAAATTCTGAGAGCTCAAATAACTGGCCAAGATCATGTAGGAAATACGTGTCAGAGCATGTCAACTGAAAAGCAAATTCTTGCAGTTTCACACTGGCTATAAAGCCTTCCCCCTCTTGAAATAAAAAGGTCCAATGAGAGATTAGGATCCCTCCTGGTCTCCATGGGAGAAGCAGCACAGTCCCAGGATATATCACTGCATCTTCTGTTCAAAGGGGCACTTGCCTGTAGCAGAGATGGTTTGGATATAGAAGGGGGTGACTCTGTGTACCAGACCCACCAAAGTGATCCTCACCATTGCTTCAGGATGCTGTTTACTTTGTGAAACGGCCACAGTCAGGTATTGACAACAAAAGAGCATCACAGAAGTGTGTCCCAGCAATTGGACTCAACAATAGCTATGAACCTGGGGGATCCCCCTCTGCCAATCATTCCCCCTCTGCCACCCAGGTGGGAATCAGAGGGTTCCACAGACCAAGCTTTGCTCTTAACCGTGTTGTTCCCATTGGAAAAGGCACCAGGACAGCCAGAAACAAGCCCTGTGTGACCCATCACAGAGTCAGGCAGCTGCCCAGGACCAGTGGCACTGCATTCACAGCAGCATACACTGGTGTCACCATGGGGACCACTTTTTTTTTTTGTTTGGTTGGGGTTTTTTTGGATGTTGCAAAGCATTCACAGCAGGCATCGCCAGTCTCCCAGTCTCTGCTTGGGGTGGGAAATATTTCCAGATGCTCTTGGAAGCACCTTTGATTCACAGCATGCTTTTTGTTACAGTTAAACAGGGAGAAAAGCATCTCCCTTCCATGAGTGTTTTTGTGGGATGGAAAAACTATTCAGAATCCAGGGTGGGGAGAAAATCTAGCAGAGTTCACTGTTTTCTTGGATTTTACTCTGTTCCAGATGCTCAAATTCCTCTTCCATCAGTTGTCACTGCCTATTCTTCTCCTGTTACTATGGGGGGAAAATAATAACATTTAAGTATGAAGCCCCAAAGAGACACTGTTGTGTGTGGCTTGTTTTAGTTCTACCCTGAAAGACCCAAAACAGAAGAAGGGAGGTTTTATAATCATGTATGATGCATTTAGTAACAAACTCTTCATACAAAGAGAAGAAGGCAGCAAGATCTTCCTGTCACTGGAAAGTTTTAGGGGTCTTCATGTGAGCAAGCTGACATGTCAACAGGACCACAGTGCATCTTTTAGATGCCAGAGGACCACACCAAGTCAGGTGCCCAAAAAGACAAATTTTCCAAACAAGTTCAGAAAATCATGGCTACAGTTCTGGTCCTTTATTTGACTTGACTGTGAAGAAGCCCTCAAGCTCTGTGAGTGAGAATTTCATGTCAAGAACGTGAGATTCTAGGGATGCAGAAGCCATTTGGGCTGGGTTTTCTAAAGCAGCCAAATTTTGCTCCCATTTTGTGGAACTGGCTCAGGGCTTAGGGAGGGTTTCCAGCAGCCACTGACTCTGGGCAGGTGCAGGAGCAGGAGATGCCTTTAGGCACCACGGCATGCATGGGACACCACACCCTATTAGCAGCTTGTGGTCACATTAAGGAATACAGAGCCAGGTTTTCCCTCTAAATGGCTTTCTAATTTACAGGTCAAACTCTTCTGCACAGCAATCCAAGCTAATTTAGGAAAGGCTGCATAGGTGGTTTGCCCTCTTTTTTGGTACAGCAGATACCACATGGGTCAGGACCTGCACTAAAAGGTGCCATTGGCAACTCCAGGATTAACCATGGCAGCCTGGATTTGCTCCTTGTAGCCCACAGTGTGCCAGTGGCACAGGCACAGGTGCCATGAACTTGTTTAAGGAGCAGCAACCTGGGACTGGTGAGGTTCAGAGGACACAGCATGCTTGCAAGATTCTTAATCCCCAGTCTGTGATGTGCCAGGATTTTCCTCCAGCTCCTGCCTCTGCAGTCACACTGCCAAGTGGCCGTGATAACTTGATGTTTGGACAAAAATAATAATTTCCTATTCATGGAGCAGAATTAAACACACCATAAAGATGTCGGCAAAAGGTTTTAACCCACATCCACGTAAAAGCCAATACTGCTTGTGAATGCCAAGCAAGCCTACATGGCTGGAGATGGCAGAGTCACAGCTGCTTCCATGAAAACCCAGTGCTGTAGCTGCTCATTGCCTGTAAAAAGGCCTCCACATACCCTTTCTACTTAGTGCATTAACCCACAAAGTTCACCCACTATGTGTCCCTGAACAGACGTATCATGAGCACCCACGGGAACTTGGAGTTTGGCTCATAATAACTTCCCATACTGCTTGGGCTCCAGCCACTTGGGATTTTCCAAAAAATGCCATCATGAATCATGTGCTTTTACTGTAATGCAGTTAAGAATGAAAGTATGTTCCTGTAAGACATTATAGCTTGCAACTAAAGCACACATTATGGTTGTAATTAGCACACAGAGAAGAAATCTGGTCTATGACAAGTGCAGGTGATCATGGTAATAATACCTGCACAGATGCAGTCCCTGGACAATAGCCCAGTCTCAACTCCATTGGTAATAAACCAAGGCAACTTAATGAATTTGATTGAATTTGTTCCATGTAACAGAAAAAAAAAAATGCCCCACTGGATATTTTTAAACATATGTGCATGTGTATCTGCATTTTACATGGCTTGATAAATCCACAGCTATCTGGATTTGGAAGTAATCTTACTCGGCCTGTAGCCAACATGCTGGAAAAATTACTTTATGGGCAGCAAGAATAATTCTCCTTAGCCATAAATCAAAGCTTTTCAGGAGGGAAAGATGCATCATGGAATTTTTTTATTCCTCTTCCCAGAAGGTCTTACATGCAAGGCCACATTAAAAGACATTTTCAAATGAAAAGTGAAAATAGTTTCAGAAAATAAGGCAGCAGAAAGCACATTGGGCTTGGTTTGATGCTAAGGCAATATAGGCTGAAGGAGAATATTACCAGCAGTGATTCATCTGATGCAAGAGACTTTGCTTTCAAAAATAAAGCTGCACAGCGGAAGGGTCAAAATTTTACCTGGGATTTAGGATTATGTTATCTGCAGTTCTGCAACATGGTGGCAGAGAGAAAAGTCTTCCTGATAGTGCTGATAGCAGGAATTGGAGACTGAGGATTAAGCAGCGGCACAGATAGCAACCAGCTTTCTTCTGTTAGCCTTTCATACTTTGCAAAAAAATTGGAAAAGGATGCCTGCCCACATGAGGCAGACGTAAGCTCTGTGCCCTGTTGATGAGGCACTGGGAAGGAGACAGATAACTACCGAAAAAAGTTGCTTAAATAACTTAAAAGTTATTTAAGCCAGGGGTGAAGGAATGTCTGAGAGCTTCTAAGAGGGCCGTGGTTTGGAGGAAAGTTTCCAAAACCCAGGAAACACAGATGTGAAGAGGAGGGTTAAGCCCTGCCCCAACCATCTCAAACAGAGACCACTCTTCAGCAGCTCCTGTTGCAAGCTAAGCCTTGCAGTTGTGCTGGAGACGTGGTTGTGGCAAACAGACTTGTGGCTATTGGTATTCCCTCCTCCAGCTTCTTACTCCTGCTCTCCTTCTGGGACAGTGGAGCTGCTCAGTACCCCCATGTTCAGCCAAGGGCTGCTGAGAGCCCAGAGTCTCATGGCAAAGCCAAAGGGATGGCATCTGCTCCAGTTTAGGAACAGGTCCTCATATCACTCAAACATTTCTGTGCATGCAGTGCAATCTCTCTTATGCGCCAGAGCCCTCAGATATAAACAGAGGATCCCTCAGGGGATCCACAGGCTTGAAATCTGCTGTGAATCAGACTGTTTTCCAGGCATTTGTCCATGAAGCAGAGGGTGTGCAGAGGAAAGGCTCCACTCCACATTTTGGCACCATTCAGCCCAAACAGCTCTTTCAAACTCAGAAGATAGGCAGACCGGACAAACAATGGAAGGAATTTTGCAAGGAAATAGTACTAAAAAAATTCAAAATTTATTTAAACTTTCACAACCAGTAAAGAAAGTGCTGGAAGCCAGCAGTACAAGAAGCATTACCCTGCTTTGAATGTGAGGGGTTGGACAGGTGACCACCAGAGGTCTCTTCCAACCTCAACTACTCCATGAATGAGGGTCAGAACAATGCTTTGAATTTTCTAAGGCTCCTTTCACCAATAAACCAGCCTCACACTTCTTTCCAAATGCTAAACTGCACCACACCCCATCAAGACCATTTTTGTGCATTTCAACAACTGCGGAAGAGCTTAAAGCTCTGCTGTGTTGAAAAAACAGATTTAAATCCCACAAGTCGGTGACACAGGCCCAGCAGAAGAGCCCAGATCTTGCAACACCCAAACTAATGCCATAACCTTGCTTATTAAAGGCTGCTCCCTCCCCAGCTGCAATCCCAGGCACAACTGTGCACCGCGGGCGCGTGTGCTCCTCGTTCGCTGAGATTTGCTCTCCCCACAAGAAATCCCAGCCAGACGAAAAATCCCAGCCAGACCCCGTGATGGGACACAGATGCGGAGCCACTCCCAACATCCTGCTCTGCCTCACGCACTGTCTACCACATCACCACCTAAATTGGTTCCAGCATCATCCTCGCTGCTGATGAGGTGCAAAGCAGACGAAACGCAGCCAGATCTTGGTGTGCCAGCTGGAAGAGGTGAGCTTTGGTGTACAGCAACAGACTCAGCTCAAACGGGCGCCATCAGTCAGATCTGGTGCCAGAAGTTCAAAATGCCTCTTTACAACACAGGAATCACTTGGGCCTTGAATTTATCCTCGGTGCTGCATAACATTACACACTAACATTACAGAAGTAGACAGGAATGTCCAGGTTGAGCAAGAAATTGCTTGAACAGGTGCCAACACATCCCAGACTAACTGGGTAAGAAAGCTGATGTCCATCCACCCCATTTGCTGCATTCTAGGTCTAAATTCATCCCCCATTTATTTGCTGTTCTGCACCAGGGCCAACATGAAGGTGTGTTCTGGCCATCAGACCAAAAAAAATTATTGGATTGGGTCACGCATTCAAAAAGTCAAGCGGAAGAAAGAAGGCTGGGGGACTCTTCTTCTAAGGAATGGCAACATGAGGTACATTGTGACTGGTGTGAGTTGGAGCACAGGGCTGGCACTGGCTCCTGGATTAGTGGTGGGATTGCAAAGAGGCAGCCTGTAAAGCTCTTCTCTTTAGAGCATCACATCAAGAGAGTAGATAGGAAACAGGGATGGGAGACAGCAGGGAACCTGATAGGCAGATTTTGGCTGCTTGCAACAGAATTGCAGTGCAGAAGAGTGGCTGGGCTTGGGCCAGATCTCTCAGCAACCTTTGGTCCTTGAGGTAAATGTGGTTGACAACCTCCCTGGTTAAGCTGTGCAACAGGCTACTGTTAGATTAATGGTTGGACTCAATGAGCTTAGGGATTTTTTCCAGCCTTAATGGTGCTGTGATTCTGTCACTAAATTTCCTAATTCTTCTGGCACCAAGCTGCAGCAAGAGGAAGCTGAGCTGCAGGAAAACACCACAGGCCAGCACATGCCCAGTGCCAGCAGGAGTCAGGAGTGGCTCAGCACAGTGGTGGACTCCGCAGGGCCAGCCCTGGGCGCAGGACCTTAAGGGAGAGCATCGCTCACGTTGAGATCAGCCAACAGGAATTTGAAGGCAGAAAGTGCAGCAGCTGCACTGGACTGGATAACTGGATGAAGTGGAATCAGGTTTTCCAAAAGGACATGGTAGAGCAGAGCAGAGCTCACAGGACATTATTCCAGTGCTGTTTGTAAGGAGTTGGCAGCTTGTGCAGAGGCTGGATTTCTGTTCCTGCCCTGTCCCATGCTGTCATGTGTCTTCTCCAAACTATTCCCTGTACATCATCTGCTCAAACATCAGCTTCTTCAGTTGCTGCTCCTCTGGATCCAGCTGTGCTGGGTGAAAGCATGCAAGCCTTCTGAAATGGGGCTTGGCTGACCAAGGCTGTGCAGAGGCAGAAGGGGGTTTACAAATAGTGAAGTGCACATGTCAGTTCTGGTATGCTCAGGAACGGGACAATAGCATCAGTGGCTTTTGAGCATGGACTGAGAGCCAGCATGTACCTCTGGACTGTTTCTCCTGTGCCATCCTCATGGCCAGCCACCTAGTGCTGCACCAAAAACCACGAAGTTTTACCTGTGGCTTAGCTGGATGCCAATGCAGAACAAAACAAATACCCACATGCCTACTTATTTATTGTGTTCTCTGATCTCCTGAAAACCTCCTCTCTTTCTCCCAACCAATAATGCAAGGCACAATTATCTACCATCCCCTGACAGCTATTGATTGACCATGCTATCAACAAAGCAGAACAACATGTATGTCTTACTCAATGAGCAAACACTCACCCATGATAGCATTGGCAGCAAGAAGACCCAGATAAATTTTGTGAATAACAAAAATTCATGAGTACTAGAGAATTAATAAGAGTTCTAAAGTACATAGAGTACATAAAGTACTAAAGAAGACATCCAGATTCTTTCTATACATCCTTAAACTGAATTACTGAGGAACAAGGTATTTTCTCTATAAATTACTTCCTGGTCTAAGTCATGGATTAAAAAAAAAAAACAAATTAAAAAAAAAAAAAAATCCACTGTTTGAGAGCAATAATGGACCAGTTCTTTCCCCTGACATGTCCCCAGATAAAGTCCTCCAGAGCATCAGCAGAGTAGTTCTGCTGCTAAGCAACAGGCAGATGCCCAGACAGCTGATGATTTTACCAAATAGATGAGTGCCAAAGATAAAACATGGGCAAAAGCAGCAGTAGATTTCTTCTCCCCACTTTTTTTCCCACCCCCAGTAACTTCATTCAGATTTGACAGTCAGCAGGTGCTGTTTCAGACTTTCATCCACATCTCCAGACAAATGGAAACAGAAATCCAATGTATTCAGACTCGTGCCACTGACACCTAGACCTAAAGAGAGCTTCTTTACTTGCCAGGAACGAGAGGTGTCGTTGCATGCCAGGATCCAAAATTAGAGGGCAACCTTGGACAGCTTCCTTGGTATGCTCCAAGGAAGCATCTAAGTCTTCATGTCGGGTTAGATTTCCCTTCCCTTGCCAGGTGATTTTTCCTACACTCAGATAGTCTCATGTGTGAAGGCAGAATGAACTGTGGTGAGACAGCAACAAAATGAGTTGGCAGAGTGTGCATTCCCACGTGCCATGTGTGTCCCTGTGCAGCCAGCTCTCAGGCCAAGGAAGAAGGCTTTAATCCAGGAGATAAAGCATGGCCATAATCTATACAAGCCCACATACACGAGCTGCATGAGTGAATTTTCTTACAGCAGCTCTAGTCCAGGGCTTTTTCCTCTCCATAGTGCACAAGTGCAACTTTGTGGAGCGTGGTACAAAATCAATATCCACCCGGAGTTGTATCACAGAAAACTCACACTCCATGAATATAAAACGTCTGTGAGGAGTTTAAAACTTTCCTAGAGTATAAAATCAGGTATAGGGCTAAGCATCCAGAGCTTCCTTAAGAACTTTTGGAAAACAGGATCTTTCCAGACTCTTTTTGGAAGTGAAGGTGCAAGCTAGGAGATATCTTCTTATGTAATTCAGAGAAAAGCCCACTCTCTGCGAAACCAGTTCCAATAGATGGGTAATCTAGAGGTTTAAACTGAATCTGAATTCTTCATGACAGCTCAAGCCATATCTCCCCACTTCCTCTGTTGCTTGGCTTGAAGACTCCTTGCAATGCAAAAGAACTCCATTTTTCTGAGGTCAGCAAATATTTTTTAACAACTTTAGAACCCACCTGAAACACAAAAGCTGTCTTTTCTCTGTTTCCTTCAAGTTAGACAAATATCCTTTTGCATGACGGCTTAAACAAATGCTCAGGTACAGTGTAAAGTAAATGCTACACAGGATCCTCCTTTATCATGTTGCCCAAGGAGTTTGGCACTACCTTAGAAGAGCCTTCCTAATAATGGAAATGGTACAGATATGTTACTGTCGGACAGAATGGACATAAGAGAAAAGGTGGAGACCTTCTAGGGGCCTCAACCAGAACTTTATTGAAACAGCAAACCAGGCAATGTCATTGCATGCTGGTTTTCAGTGTTATGCTATACCCAACACAAGGTTGATTCAGTGACTGTCGTCACTTGAGGAGAGGGAAATACATCACAGATTTTTGGTCATGTGGCCTTAATTTGTATGAGGTGAAAGTTCATTATCATATATTAAAAAAACCATCAAAATGTTGAAATCATTTTGTCCTGATCTCAGAGCTCCTCCACTCAACAAGGAAAGAGAAAACTGTACATTTACTATCCACCTCTAAACAATTAAGGAGCACAATGCAACCATCAAACACCTTCTGAACCAGGAAAGAAATTGTCCCCTAACCATAGGGCTCATCACATGCCCAACTTTGCATCCTCTTTTTTTGCTAAAGAAAGAAGTCAGTTCATTCTCAAGTCAGTTCTTGAGAATGGAGGTATGGGGATAATACTCCCATCTCAAACTGTGATAACTCACATAAAAACCCTGAAGAAACAGTTAATGAAATTTTGGCATAACTGAAGTCACAGCCAATAGAGAGAAGATTTGAATTTTGTCATTTAAAGAATCTGACAGGAAGGCCATTAGGTCTTGAATGACTCAAGTTTCAGATCTCAAACAACTCAAATCTGTATCGAGCTTCCTGCCTGACAGCACAGGTCTGGAAGAAGTGCCACTTGCTGGTGAAATTTCTCTTTGTTCAAAGTTATTAGCATAAACGAACAGCAATCCATAGGGCTACTCAGACACACTGTTGATATCTTTGCTTTCAGCATCAATTTCTTCTTTCTCTGAAAGAAACACTGTACTTGATCCCCTCTGCTCAAGGCTTCTGGCTAGGAACAGTTCCTCCACAGTACATGGGATATTTTCTTCCTGTTAAGTCTCTGTTTCACCTACCCCAAAATATTACTGAGATTTTCTAACTGGGATTTGCAAAACATCCTCGTGAACATGCCCTGGATTCTCTCCTCCTGTGTAACTGCTTAGCTCCTGCAGTCTGTATTTTTTATTTTCCTGGAGGCAAGTTTGATGTAATCTCTACCAAGCTCTCACAGCTTTTCAGAAAGCAGCACTGAATGCCTTGAAACTCCCAGAATCTCCCTTGTAAGATCATACCATTGCAGAATCTATCTCTTAAAGGTAAGTGGGACATGGTGAAATCTAATTATACAAAATCTTGCTGCCCTGAGCTGAAATTTTGCCTGAATGAGGGACTTGATGTGAGTCAAAAAATGGTCATTGAGCCTGGAAAAATGCCTCTCTATTTCTGAATCTGCAATTTTCCATCCTTACCCAACCCACCACTGCCTTGCCCCATGAGATGTACGCAGAGGACCGGAGGGTGCTTAGCAATCACATCTCCTGCTGGACCACTGGGAAACAGAAAGACAACAGACAAAAAGCAAAGGACAGGACCCAGACACCCATGTTCTTTGTGTGGCATCAAAAGCTGTTCATTTCCCAGGGCAGGAAACCTTCCCCATCTGCAACGCCGCAGAAAAGAAAGCAACTGAGAAGGTGTCAAGCTGCAGCGTGGAAATCAGGGGCAAGAAGAGGTTTTGTTTTGCAAAGGAATGGCTACATCTCAGCTAGAGACCCATGTATGCAATCCATGACCTTGTCTCGGATACTCTGCAGTTACCCAGAGGAACAAAGCTTTGGAGAAGTCACAAAACATTCAGAAATTCCTGGGTATTGGTACGAGGGAAAGTAAAGGAAATGGAAGTTTATTTTCACTGCAAGGGGCAGAGGGGAGGCAGTGATCTAATTGCCAGCTTTGGAAATTATGGAAAGCCTTGAAATTCCTCCTAACAAACCGCTGCACATTAGGAAAACATGGCAGTGTAGAACTGTGCAATGTGAATGCTGGCATTGCTTTCCCTGGAAGGAGAATAAACATATGGACCATATTACCAGGGAGATCTAAAGATGGGAAAAAAAAAAAAAAAAAGAAGAAAAAAGAAAATAAAAAGAAAAAAACCAGGTACGAATGAGATTAAGAGGGAATAGGTGAAAAAATCCCAATCATGGTGGGATGCCAGCAGTTCTCTTTCTCCCTTCTCCAGGGATAGGTTACACAGCCATACATAAATGTTTTGCTCAGCCTTTTAAAAGCATTTCAAAGCTTTTCTGCCCAGTTTGAATTTTAAGCATGATTTGCTTAAACTTCCCCCACACGCATCTAAGGGAAGAAAATCTCTTGCCAGTGGATTTTGTGCCTAGTACCAGATGAAAAGAGCAGCTCTTTGCAGGCTAAGGCTGGAGCTGTCCAGAAGAAGATCTGAAGACCAGGTTAGACCCTGCTGACTCTGACTTAGCATTGAAAATTTGGCTCAAGAGATGAAAGGGTAGCCAACTCTTTAGATGTTCGCTTCACAGAGGAGAGCACCATGCAACACAACACACAGGGTTACAGACAACTCTCTGGGGAGCTAAGCAACCAAGAAAAGCTTATTCTGGATCAAGACACCCAGGAATGTGGAGAGCAGGGAAGAGATGAAAAGTAGCTGGTGGAGAAACCTTTTCCAAGGAGCCTCGGTTGACAGCAGAGTCTGGCATGGAAGTTCTGGGACCATCAACTACAAAACTTCATTCAAGAGGGATCCCCTGAGAGAAGAACTGGGGCCAGTGTCATGGGATGCATGCAAAATGCATCTTTCCAGCAGCAGCAGTGTCTGCTGGGGGGACTGAGCCCGTGCTGCTGCAGGTTGGCTCTTCTCCAGAAACCAGCTGGCCAATTCAGAGCCTGCTAACAGCCTGCTGACATGGGAATAAGAAACTAATGAGGCCTTAACTCCTGTATGACTGCAGGCCAGGGTCTGGCTCAGAGCGTAGCTTGGAGCCTGGCCAGCCTACATGGGAAATCGTCGCCCAGGTTCAGAGGAGGAGGAGGAGGAGGAGGAGGTGCT